>CM030361.1:110415239-110456567 GCA_017893485.1 Hemerocallis citrina | reverse complement strand
AAATAAGACTAAACTAAAATAATCAAATAGTTTCAAGACCATATTAAAACGGAATAGTTCACAAAAACTGAACCAACTAAAACAAATATCATAGTCTCTAATCAACCAAAACAATTAAACTTCAAATAAATGAAAGGTTTAAGCTCAATCAATGCATATAGTCTTAAACTAAAATAGATGTTTCTTCAAGCAATTGACAAATTATTCTTGCAAGTTCCTTTATGTCTACTCCTCCATGTCGAACAAATCATTGTTCTCAAAGTCAAGGTTGATAGATTCATCTCCTTTGCATTTGCTAGCATTTGTTCCTAAACATTGGAAATAAGAATTTCATGAATACTTCTCTTAGAATTCAAATAAATGTATCAAAGTATCAGTTCGAACAAAAGAACTTAGTACAATTCAATTTAGATTTACAAAGGTACAACACAAGCATCACAATCAAGTATCTTTATCAAAAATAAGTACAAGAACAATACTATGTTTCATATTGGAAAGATAGAGTTGTCAAATTAATTATGGCTAAATTTTGAATCATCAACATTGGAATGAAACATGAATCCATAAAAGAGATATATCATTAAAATTGGAATGATATCAACAATTCTAAACATCGAAAACAGATCGACAAGTTTTCACGCTTTTCTTTTAGAATAAAAGATGATTCTAAATAAGTAATGAGAATATATAGCAACATCATATTTGGAATGAAGTTATATATGAGTAAAAGGGATATGAGCAACTTGCTCATTTAGTAAATGAGCAAGTGATTATGTGGCATGCATGTGATACATTGGACAACTAACCCTTTTAAGGATTTTCCAATCACATGCATGCCACATCATCAATTGCTTATTTACTAAATGAGCAAGTTACTCATACCCCTTATTCCCTAAATATATAGAATTTTTCAAATTATCTATAACATATCAGTTGCCTAAAGATTGATGCTTAAAGTTTGAACTACTCTATCGCTCTAGCTTGGGTTCTAAATTATCAAAATAACTAGGGTGTCAAACATTTGACTCAAATATTTTTAACCTCATTTCCCCCAAAATTTTGATAATTAGACCTCTACTTAGTCCCTTTGTAAGAGCATCAGCCAGATTATGTTTTGACCGTACATCAATATGAGCAATAATCCTTTTTTTAATGAGATAGTTCAACTTTGCATGTCTAAGACTTACACCACATCTTTTACCATTGTAAATTGTATTGTTTGCTACAATGTCTGCAGCTTGGTTGTCACAGGACAGATTAAGAGTGGTTACTTTAAACATTCTCAAAGAAATAACCTAGCAATAGGTCTTTCATCCATTTTGCTTCTTCACCAGCACAAGATAGAATAAAGAGTTCTAACTCTATGGATGAGAAAGCAAGACCTGCTTGTCTTTTAGATTTTCATGACACAACTACTCCTCCTACTACAAACATATAACCACTAGTGGACCGACTTTCACGATTTCCTGATCTCCACAATGCAACAGAATATCCTTCTAATATTCAAGGATAATAAGAGTAGCACAAATTAAATTCTTGAGTATCGTTTAGGTATCTCATTAGCCTCTTAAGGCCATTCCATGTGATTATAGGATTACAATTGAACCTGCTAAGCATGTCTACCGCAAAGGCTATATCAGGTATAGTACAGGTCATTGGGTACATAAGACTTCCAATGAGTTTAGAGTAGTCTAACTAACTCATTGTTGCACCACCGTTAGATGTCAACTTTTTAGTACTATCATAAGATGTATCAAACCATTTGCAATCACCGTATCCCCAATCTCGCAAGACATTTTTAATGTAGTGGGATTGGTTAAGGATTATTCCTTGCCTTGTAAAACCCACTCTCATGCTTAATATGGTGTCCACAACACCTAGGCATTTCATGTTGAATTATTTGGATAACATAGTTTTAACTTCTATTACAATATAGAGGTCACCTCCAACAACAAGTATATCTTCAACAAAAAGCAAATAATGACTATTTTATTCAAATCATCACAATAATAAAGACATTAGTCAGAATTACTAGATTCAAAATCTAAGCTCCTTATTGTTTTATCAAAATTTTTGTGCCATAGTTTAGGTGCTTATTTTAATCCATATAAGGATTTTAATAATTTGCAAACTTTATATTTTGAACCTTCAAGTACAAAACCTTCAGGTTGATTCATATAGATTTCTTCATTGAGATCACCGTTTAGGAAATCATTCTTAACATCCATTTGATGAATTACAAAATTTTCAATATATGTTATGGCTAGAAGAATCCCTATTGTAGAATTATGACATGCATGTGAGTAAACATCAAAAGAGTCCACCCCACATTGTTGAGTATAACTTTTATCTACTAAACGTGCTTTATACTTACCTACAGTTCCATCGGGATTAAATTTCTTATTCGGAACCCATTTTCTTCATATAGTTTTAGCCCATATTGGCAAATTAACTAATTTCCAAGTGTTATTCTACAATAAAGAATCCATTTCATCATCAATTGTTTCTTTCCATAGCAAACAAGCCCTCGACCTTAAAGCTTCCTTAACACTAACAGGATCAACTATCAGTGCATAGGTCACAAAATCATCACCATAAGTCCTAGGTGTTTTATCTCTAGTGGAGAGTCTTCTTAGCTCAACGCCTTGTGAGGTTTTAGTGTCAGTCAAACTATATCTAGATTTTTGTTTTGGATCATTTTCTGTGTCTGCATACCCAGATAATAGGGGTGGGCATCGGTCGGTATCTGACCTAATATGGATCATCCACCACCGATCCAAAGAAGATCGGTTTTTTAATTTTCTCATCCGCAACCAATCCGAACCTTAATTGAATCAGTTTCCATCCAAACCGATTAAGCTCGGTTTGGATTGGATTGGATGGTCGATTTGGCATGCTACTTTTCACCTTCAACATCATTCATAATTTTGTTGAAATTTAAAAGATCAACTTCAATCAAACTTAAGAAACAATCTGCTATTTGTTATTCAAAAATGAATTTAAAATGAAGATTCATATAACCACAAGTTGTTAATAAATTTTGCACTAATTGTTTGAGATTATGACATTTAAATGGGTGAGATAAACTACTTTTTCGCTTACATACTTCTGTAATCTTAGTTTATTATCATAAAAGAAACATTAAATAACCATAGCTAATTAAATTTCAGGTACAATAAAAAAAAGATTTAGATTACAATTTCTACTTGACTTGATTAAAGTAATTACTAAATGCTACATCAACTTCATGATTCTATTAAGTTGGGACACACTGTAAATCAAGCATTTCTCAACAATATAACACACAAGATTATGGAGAATCAAAACATAGATAGAACAATTGCTCGGTTTGTATTAAAGAAATTAAAGAAGACTGTTTGTATCCCTAAGAAAATGAGAAATGACTACTTTTATATTCAAGAAATTAAAGGAGAACTATAGTTTTTATGGACTTATGCACAGAGGTACGGTCGGTTCGGTTTCATCGGTTATTTGAAAGCCTCATCCAACAACCGAACCGGTCCAGTTGGCTATTGAAGATCAAGAACCGAACCAATCCAAACCCCCAATTGGTTCGGTTAAAAACCAGTCGGTTCGGGTTGGATTGGTTCGGATTGGTCAGTTCAGATTATAGTTTTCCACCCCTACCAGATAATGTGATATTTTTATCGTTGATAAACACAACTTCAAAGAATTCTGCATCTCTAGATTCTATTATTCGATTAAGAGATAGATCTAAAATCTGTTTGAAACACTATTAACTGCACTACCTAAGTACACACATATATTTGTTCTAACTACTTTAGGCCTTCTACGGTTAGGTACTCTAACGAATGCAATACAGCCCCAAGTTCTTATTTTGCCAAAATTAGGAGTGTGTGTCATGCCCTGCTTTCCAAAGTACGAGAATACGAGCACGTAACCAAGGCCCAGCGAATGATGTAAACATCATCCATAAGCTATACCAGTTTAACTCAACAATATGAAGAAAATAATACAACCACACATGGATAAACAATCACATAGACAATAAGTAACTTTCAATAACATGAAATAATCCACCAAAGTAACATCCAATATTTGGGAAAAACAAACTTCGAGTCAACAAAATCCGGAATACAAAATATAGGAAATAACAATGTAGGAAATAAAGAAACATGAATCAAATAGTTATTGTAGACTACTAAGCGGCTTCATCCACTAGAACGTTTGCTCACCCAATCCTTCGTTAAGCTCACCTCGGGTTCCTGTGAACTCGTCAACTAAAGAGGGGGGAAATTGTCTGTTAGAGCAAGTCGCGGATAGCAAGTAGTAAAAAGCAAGGAACAAAGGAAGCATGGTACATTAAGAAAAATGAACTAGAATAAAATCAAAAGCAATAACATGGGTTACCTGATGAGCTCAAGGGTTTAGAGTTATCAAGCAATAATCAATAGTTGCAACAATAACCAATGATTACGAACAATAATCAATGCCAATGACAATAATCAAGATCAGAAAATGCAAGTATCAATTCTAAATGTATTAGTCTTTTATTATCCTATCTAATGCATGCAATACTGTATCCCATACCATAGGTTCGGTGCATGCAAACAGTGATCGTTTAGACTATAGTGGTGAACTATACAGACCGTGTACTCGGCACGATAACAATAACGAGAATCCACAATCCATGACAATACGGGAATTTATCCACAATACATGACAATAAACAATCAAGAACAAGGGGCCCATTCCGAGTACAGTCTCTGATGATGTCCACTACTAAGTCCACCCTTATTACCTGACTTGTTATTATTTTATTATATTCAATGTGAACATGCAATGAGCATAGGAGCAATGAGGCGATGTCAAAAGATGTCACGGCAATGCAGTGTATGGTATAATTAGTTCTATCCACTAGATGCAAAAATCAAACACGAACATGCCTAAAAACACAACACACACATTCTGGACAGTAAGACGTTGTTGTACAAAAATTAGTTTTTCTGTTGCTACAGGTAAGCAAATTAGGCTCCGTTAGGATTTCTAGAAACTAGACTCCCCGTCGGTTCCAACGCATAATTACACGACATATTGCAACTACAGAAATTTAGTCTACCGGCTAGTTTTTCACGAGTTGCTGTTCAGGCAAGAACTCAAAGCAAGGATTGACATAGGTGTAAACCGATTAAAACTACGCCAAAATCCTTACAAAAATTACATTCTACTTCTTGGAGTTGTTCATTAGTGTTCTTGAATTTATTGAACCCTAGTTCATAGTTTATCTTACTGTTTCAATTAGTTAAACACAATGACGTCCTTACAAAATAGTGAATATAAAATTACGACAGTACGGTAGTAAAATCTAAGTATCCTGTAATCCGAGAGTCAGATTGCAAAACCATCAAATGGTCTAGATCCCAGATTTACAGAGCTACAATCTATATTCAGCGAGTTCTAAGTGATTCTAACCGCAGCTAGGTCAATTAGCATATTCTTTACAGGTTAAGCGTTCTGGCAGAAACCTAATGTTAAAATTTTGCACGCATAACGGGACTGTGAATTCAATATAAAATCTGATAAAAATTGTAAGATGAAACCTAAATATGTCTAGCAACTCCCAGGGGAAATTCACATATAATTTCTACTGTTAACATTATATATTAATTAAAAATCATGTTGGTGTAGCATTAAACAGCAGGTCTGGAAAACAAAAGTCAGCAATACTAAAAGTGCGATAACTTACAGATTAGAAGTTGGAATTTAGATCTGTCGAATGGTCTGGAAACTAGACTCATAAGGCTACAATTTCTTTTTATATAGTTCTAATTGATTTAAACAGTAACAAAGCCAAAAAACTTAGTGCAACATGGAACAACCGGCAGAATAGTAGAAAACCAAGTTCATACGTGATCAATAAAATAATCAACTCGCATAAATCTATGGCATGAATTAAACTACCATAGCTATTAGCAACTAAGGTGGATTCCTACAGTCCATCCGACAAATCAACACTACTATCAATCAAGTCGCAATATCATATTTAATCGATATACATTCAATCAATATATTAGCATTTCTAGTCTGTGTGCATGTAGTGCATGAATATGGGGATACAAAGCATGGGATTGATGCAATGGTATGGCACGAAAAGGAACTACAACTTGATTTTGCCGATGAATCCGTAGTAGTCCCTTCGAAGGATATCAAAGCAATTCATTACGATAATAGAAACACAAACTACTTGCGGAGATCAAAAGTTCTTGAACTAGAATAACAATAGTCTTCAAGGTGTAACGCCCCGATCCCAGCTCAGCTCGCACACGGCTACACGTGTGCGCAATATGCAAACAAATAAAATCCTAACAACTGCCCACCACAGTCGTGCTTTACAAAAGGGGCTATAGCCATTAGGTGACCTTTGATCATTAGCAACCTAATATGCACACTCTCTTTCTCCTCTCTCCTAGCAATGTGGGATTAATCCCAAGCTCCCACGCCACATCACCCCAAGCACACACACAGCCACCTCCTTTCATTCATTCCATTTTTAATGCACATTTTCTTCCTAATCCCCATAATTCCTTCTATAGGCCTCTTTGGTTAATTCCATTAATCCAAGCCCCATAGAATCCCTATGGGCCAACAACCACTCTTCTCAATATATATATATATATATATATATATATATATATATATATATATATATATATATATATAAACTATTATATATATACACTATTAAGTACGGGGTGTTACACAAGGAGCCTTGCCTTATACGACGATTAATCCGCATGTGATAGAATAACGGGATGAGGATCCCGACGGCAACACGTGCAACCAACGGCACTCAGGGAGAGCACGTGTAATCAACGTGCATAGCGAGAGGCAGCGGCGACAACAAGGAGGTGGTGTACTGGCGGTGGACGATGGGTGTAGCAATGGCGAGGGCAGTAGCAAGGCAAGGCAGGGGGTTGGAAGTTGGCAACAAGTGACGATGATGGCAATGACAGTGGTGTTCGGTTCAAGCGGCGATGAAGGTGGCAGTAGCAGCGGGATGAAGATGATCGGAGGTGGCAAAGGTGGCAGCATCGGGCGATCGGAGAAGCATCGAAGCGGTGGCAATGAGTGCAATGGCAAGTTTGTCGACGAGGGGAACGATGGAGGTGCAAGGCAGTTGACTGCGGATGTGGATGGGGTTTGTCGAAGGGTTGCAGGAGAGCCGAGAGGTGTTGGCGATGGTGAAGACTAGGGAAAGGCGATGGGGTGCAGGCAAGGAGCGAAGATGGCAACGGTAATAGGAGGCTTCGGGATGCAGTGAAGGTGGAGAGGCGCTGGCGAGAGGCTGTAAGGACAGAAGGCAGTGGCAAGGGGCGAGGGATGATGCTGGCAAGGGGAGGAGTTTGGCACTGGTGGACTGCAGTGGGGGGTGGCAATGGATGTGGAAGGGAGCGGTGACTGGTGGCAGAGTCGAAGACAAGGTGCAGTCGATGGCAGCTCGTGACAGGGGATGAGCTGCAGGTGAAGAGGCAGTCGAAGGATGCTCGACGAGGAAGAAGAGGGCGATGAGGGGGTTGTGGATTCGAGGATGGCGAGGGATCGATGAGGGTGATGAGAACAGGGTGAGGAAGGCAGTGCAGGGGGCGAGGTCGATGGGTTCAGGGCGCAGAGGTCAAGGTGGAGGTGACGAGGATGAGCGAGGACTGGAGATGGTCGAGGGGGCTGGTCGCAGTGCTTCGGATGAATGGCGTGGTCAAGTGGACGAGGTGGAGCTGAAGGGGTGTCAGTTGGGTTTTGGAAGTAGAATGAAAAGGAGGAGAAAAGAGAAGAAGGTTAGGGACGGATGTATATGGGGAGGGGGGGGGGGGTAATTAAGTTAATCAATTAAGATTAGGGTTTAGGTTAATTAATGAGAGGATTAAGGGGTTAGTTAGAGATAAGAGAGATCAGGGGACACGTGAACATGAGTGATTAGGAGTAAAAAGAGGGGATTGTGTTGTTAGTGGAGATATAGAGTAATTTTGGGTTAGCTGATTTGGGTTAACGGGTTTGGGTTTGCGTGTGCATCCGAAGAGATCCAACAACAGTATGGATAAAGATTGGGCTTCAATAGTTAGGCTCAACATTAAATAAAATAATAATAATAATAATTGGCTGGGCTTGAACTTCAAATAAAATAATTAATAGTGATATGAGTTTTGGGTTTGGTTAACAGAAATGGGCTTCACATTAGTAAATAATAAAAGATGGAATTTAATAAACAATCAAGAAATATAACAAAATAGGATTTGGGTTTAACACATTTATTAAAATATTCCTACAATAATATATCTAGTTTGGGATAAAACATAATTAATTAACCTAATAAGGAAATAAGATAAACTTACATAATGGAATAAAATTTGTATTAAAATATATAGTCATTTGAAAATAGTTACAAATACAATTAATGATTAGAAATCAAATTTAATAGGAGATCCAAAAATAAATTTAAAACAAAACAAATTTAAGAAAATGGAAAATTTTTATAAATAATCGAAGACACAGAAAATACACAGTAAAATATGTATAGTCAGAAATGGAGGTTACAGTGTGTTTATGCCATAAATCATAAGGTGTAGTAGATAGCTTAGAGTGTGGTAACATGTTCAAAATGTTGTTAGCAATCAAAACAACCTCACGCCAAAAATACGAAGGTAACCCAGTAGTCAATAACATGGAATTCAACATCTCAGTAAGTGTTCAATTCTTTCTTTCGGCAATGCTGTTTGACTGTGGTGAGTAAGGTGTTGTAGTTTCAGCTATGATTCCATGTGAGTTACAAAATTCTTTGAATTCCATGGAGACATAGTCTCCACCTCTATTTCGTCCTAACCTTTTAATCTAGCATATAACTGATTTTTACACAGTCTTTAAATTCTTTGAATTTCTCTAGTGCTTCATCCTTAGATTTCAACAAATAAATGTGACAATATCTAGAGTAATCATTTATAAAGGTGATTAAGTACTTCCGACATTCCTGTGTTACAAAACTCTTGAAATCACATATGTGAGAATAAATCAGCTCAAGAAGTTGTGTACTACTAGAAACAGTATACAAAGGTTTTCTTGTTATTTTTATTTGAGCACACACTTCACATTTGTCACTTTTTATGGATGTGTAAATTGGAAAGTTAAACGTTTTAGCGACATTAAGTATCTTAACATAGTTCATATGTCCCAGCCTATTATGCAATGTACGTGGACTACACAATTTGGAACTAACAGTATTGGTTACTTCACCAGCTAAACTAACTTTGTACATGTCATTAACCAAATAAGAACAACCAAAATAGAAAAAATTAATAGACAATATAGTTTTGCCAGTAATTATAGTAACTACCATACAAGCATGATTTAGTAAGCTTATAGATATCAAGTTATTCGCTAAAGCAGGTACATATTTAATATTACGTAAAATTAAAGTTTTACCGGATGAGAGGCTGAGATTAGCAGTTCCAGTCTGAAGTACCCTGACTGATTCTTCATTAGCCATTGACACGGACTCATTTGCACCTTTGAGATCAGCTAATAGGCCTTCGTCATTGCATGCGTGGCAGTTGGCTTCCGAATCCAACAACCAACTAGCAGAGATACTGGCCTTAACATCACCAACAACACAAACAAAGTTGGTGGGCTCAGTTGTTCTGTAATACCCATATGATATGGGCCTTCATGGTGGGCTTCGTGGTGGGCTTAGTAATTAATTCATGGTTATACGAGCCTATAGATTTGGTAGTGTGTGTACAGAGCCTATAGAAAGAATGAATTAATTACTATGGAGCCATGGTGTTCATTGTAGGTGGTGGTGACTTAGTCCCACATGGAAGGTGAGTTAGGATTGTGTGTGTATATATTAGGAAGCTTATGATCAAGAGGCACCAACTAGTCATGACACCTTTTGAGAGGCAGCCTATTGTGGACAATTGTTAGAATTTGTTTGAGCTGGGGCCTGGGACGTTAGAAATGGTATCATAGCTGACTTTCGACACCGATTGTGGGTAAGAGTGGGTGAGATGTATGCCTGGCTGAGAACAGTATGCTGGTAGAGAGATCAGGAGCAGTACGCTAGCAAGGTACTCCACTCCACATCAGTTAGAAAGGCGATCATGTATCAGCTTGCGGGTCCCGGGCTCAGCGAGGATGCTGAGTTCTTAAGGTGGGGTGTATGTAATACCCTGCATGAGATGGGCCTTCATGGTGGGCTTCATGATGGGCTTAGTAATTAATTCATGGTTAGATGAGCCTACTGATTTGGTAGTGTGTGTATAGAGCCTATAGAAAGAATGAATTCATTACTATGGGGGGTGTTCATAGTAAGTGGTGGTGACTTAGTCCCACATGGAAGGTGAGTTAGGAAGCCTATGATCAAGAGGCACCAACTAGTCATGACACCTTTTGAAAGGCAGCCTGTGGTGGGCAATGTTAGAATTTGTTTAAGCTGGGGCTAGGGGCATTACATGTTCCCTCTAGCAAGTTCACCTTTTCTATGTTGGGTTGTTTCTTTTTGGGTAGCCTACACTCAGAGGAATGGTGACCCCACTTCCTGCAGTTTTATCACTTTCCTTTCTTTTTAACAATCTACTTCATGACCTCTAACTTAGTTGGTTCACCCTTATGAATAAACTTGTTTTTCTTAAACTTAGGAACACATTTACTATTGGTTAATATATTTGCAGTGGAGAGTTGTTTGTTAACCAATTCTAAACTCATCCTAGTTCTAGTCTAATCTTCAACCTTCATACAACATTTAAGATGTGCATGTTTAATCTATTCATGCAACCTATACATCTGAGTTTGAAAAGAGAGCCACGAAACAGGTAATTTGTAAATTATAGCACCAACAAGAAACTTATCACACACAGTGATATTCTTAGATTTTAGTTTCCCTACTATATTTTCAAGATTTGTTACCAAAGGGAGAATTGCAAACACCATGAATTTATCCACCAAATGTGCCTTGGAGACTTTCTCCTCCTTAAATTCATATAGTAAGTTGTCCCATATCTCCTTCATTGTCTCATACTTGCTGTACACATCTATAAGATGATTTGATATGCTGTTCAGTAGGAATTCTCTACACAAGTCCACATTTGTCACCCAAGTTGTATCATCCACATCTTCAACACAGTCATCATAAGTTGTTGGACAAGTACAGAATATTTTCATAAACTTCATCCTATATTGTATTTTTCTCTTTCAACTGTTAAATTCAGAACTGCTAAATTCCTTAAGTTTAGGAACCTTATACAGACAATTATGTTTTTCAATCTCAAAGGGATAAACAATAAATTCTAGAAAATAGAGGGTTTATTTTGAATAATTACTACTTACGTACTTTCAGAGAAAAAGGAGGGGTATGATGTAAAACTGCTATAAAATAATGAAACGGAAATTTAATTAAATAAAACATCACTAATCTTGAAGTTTAAAGTGGACCAATCTTGATGAATATCAAGAGGTAGTTGTGGGTTGGATTTGAATGCGCAGTACAGTTGCCAAAGATCTTATGTTTGGTCCCGAACACAGAACAGCAAACTAAAACCCAATGAAAAGGCAGATCCGAGTCAAATAGCAACAGCAACAACGATCTGATCCTCAAGCCCGAACACTGAACATAAAAAACTCAACCAATAGAACAACTTCTTTTGGATCGGATCTGGATCAAATCTGATGCTCGAACACCAAACACCAAATCACAACCAATGAAAAATTGGATCTTCTCGGATCTCACATAGAGATTGATAGAGAAGAGAGTGGAGGCAGCGGCAGCGGCAGCGGCAGTGGCAGCGGCGGTGGTGATCAGCGACGACGATGAAATCCTGACGAACGGTGATTTTTGACAACAATGATGATTAAAATACCGACTATTTCTCTCTTAATCTCAAAATATCTCAATATTGTTAAATAATAATGTGAATAAGAACAAAGAGAATTAGGGTTATGGTTTAATATCCCTACTGCTTGAGATATTATACCCTAATTATCAAAATTGGAACAATCTCATGCCCTACCAAGAGACTAGTATATATGGGATAAGACTGGGTTTTGGATACTGGGCTTTATGCCCACTCAACCCGGTCCAATAGCTAACAGATAACACATGCACACACGTGTTGCGCCATACAATTTTATACACAATAATAGTCTAGTTGTATTGAGAATATACCTATATATCCAACAATATAACCCCACAAAATTTGGTCAAAACAATGAAATTTAGAAGTTCTCAAAATCTTACGAACATAGTGGACTAAAGCTATAGAGTATGGCAAAAATAGTGAAATTAGATTTTTCACCAAATCATCCAAAAAGGTGGAGTATAGTGCACAAAATTGGGTCGAATTTGTGAAAACAGAAATATCTCTAAATATGGCAAAAAAGGTATGTAGCCCAAAAATCTAGCAAAAACAGTGTATTCAGAATTTCTCAAAATTGCCCAACAACGGTCCCGTAAACTACGATAAAAAAAGTGAAATTCAGACTTCTAAAAATCTGTAAAGACTGTGCATTATAGCCTACAAAATTGTCTACAACAATGAAATTCAGAATCTATCAAAACCAGCCGAAAATGGTTGATCCCACAAAGTCTTTGGAAAGCATTATTATTAAGAATTTCTTAAAAAATGGCCACAAACCGTGGAATATATAGCCCAAAAAATCGTTCCAACAAGCGAAATTCAAATTCGAAAACTGAACCAAAATGGTAGACTATATAATATGCTACAAAATATGTCAAAAGACTTCAACTTAAAATTTCTTGAAATCTGGCAAAAACAATGAACAATAACAACAACAAAAACAGAGGCTAAAATAGTAAAATTTTGAATTTCTCAAAATCAAGCGAAAATAGTGAAAGTTTGAATTTCTCAAAATTAACCGAAAACCAAGCCACAAAATCTGAGAAAAGCGGTGTAATCAATTTATCAAAATGAGTAGAAAAAGGTGGATTATTGCCCACAAAACCATCAAAACCATAAAATCTAGAATCCCCCAAAATATGGTGAAAGCAGTGTACTAGAAATTCATAATTTCTCAAAATTGACAAAAAACAGTGAGCGCCCACAAAACTGAGCGAAATTAGATAAAATTAAAATTTCTCCAAATATGGCAAGAAAGGTGGAATATAGGTAGAACTGGCAAACTGACAAGGTTGGGTAGCCATGGGTACGGGTCATGCAGGTCTTGCCGTCTAAGTTCTGACAGGCTGGGTAAAAATAGTAACCTAAAAATAAAATATTGAAATTTAGAATTCTTCAAAATTGACAAAAATAGGAGGGCTAGAGCCTACAAAATCTATCTAAAACAATATCTAGCCTACAAATAGGGGGCAAAAAATAAAATGAAGTATAAAATTCCACAAAGCATTTTGAAAATGTTGGACTTCAATCCACAAAATTTGGTCAAAATAGTGACATCCAGAAAATTTCTAAATTGAGCGAAAAAGGTGGACTACTGCTTAAAAATATGCCAAATAAAGAAAATTTTCGAATGACAGTGAATTATAGCCGGCAAAATATGTTCAAAAATTTGAAATTTCTAAATATGGGAAAACGGTGGACTACACAACCTACAAAATATGGAGGAAACAATGAAATTCCAGATTTCATAGAATCATTTGAAAATGGTAGACTAGTGTGCATAATATTAGGCCAAAATAGTGAAATTTCTCATAATTAACATAAAACTGTGTACCCACAAATCTAATAAAAAACAGTGAAATTCAGAATAGCTCAAAATTGGTTGAAAAATGTTAACTAACTTTTAGAACAGGTGAAAGTAATTGAAATTGGAAATTCTTCGAAATATGGTGACATTGGTGGGCTATGCCAATAGAATTTTGCCAAAATAGTAAAATTTAATTTTTCTCAAAATCGGTTGAAAAATAGTAGACCCACAAAATCATGACAAATTAGTCCAAACAAAATTTATCAAAATCGACTAAAAGTGATGGACTACCCACAAAATCTGGCTAATGGAACTCAAAAATTTACAAAATCGTCCAAAAATTGTGAACTAGGCCGATATAACTAATACAAAATAGTGAAATTCAAAAATTATCAAAATATGGTGAAAACAGTTGAGTATAAGATACAAATCTTGGCAAAAACAGTGAAATTCAGAATTTATCAGAGTTGAGCAAATACGGTAGACTACAACGCACAAACTTTAGCAAAAAAGTGAAATTAAAACTTCCCAAAATTAGTTGGAAAAGGTGGCTAAAGCCTACAAAAATCGAGCCCAAATTGTGAGATTTAAAATCACTTAAAATATGGCCTAAATGGTAGATTGTATCCCACAAAATCTTGCTCAAATAGTGAAATTCGGAAATTTTCAACCCAGCCAAAATAGTAGACTACTACCTAGAACATCTTACAATAATAGCGAAATTAGAATTTATCAAAATAGACCAAAAACTTTCAATAACAATCCATAATGTCTCCTCAAAATAGAGGAATTCAGAATTTTTCTCAAAATTAGCCCAAAACTATGAAGTTCTGTATAAAATCATGCCAAAACAATGAAATTTAGAATTTCTCCAAATCTGCTGAAAACTGTGTATACAGCCAACAATTTTTTGCCGAAAAGTGAAATCCATAATTTCTCAAAATCGATAAAAATGATGGATAACAACCAAAAAAATCTGACCAAAACAGTTTAATTCAGAATTTCACACAATCAACTGAAAACGGTGCACGCAAAATTTGTTTAAAAAATAATGTTATGAAATTCTCAAAATTTGCCAGAAACGATGGATTATCCTCAACATCATGCCCAACCTGTGAAAATTTAAACTTCTCGATAAATAGGAAAAAATGGTGGACTACACAATATTTAGGAAAACAATAAAATCCAGAATTTCTCAAATTCAGCAATATAGCCAACCAAATTTGTTCAAAACATTAGAAGTCATAATTTCTAAAAATCAACTGAAAACGATGAACTAAACCCACAAAAATTGAATCAAAATAGTAAATTTTAAAATTTCTTCTAGGCATAAATGGTGGACGATTGGCAACAAAATTGCGCAAAATAGTGGAATTCAGAATGCCTCAAAATTGGCAAAAAATGGACCTATAGCCAACAAAATTTGACCAAACTGTGAAATTCAGAATTTCTCAAATTGATGGGAAACAACGAACGAACTATAAGCTACATAACAATTAGAAAATTTTCAATACTGGTAAAAAAATGATGGATTATAGCCCACAAAATATAGCAAATCGGTGAAATTCAGAAAATTTTAAAATCGACCGGAAACAGTGAACTATTCCATTAAATCCAGTAAAACAGGTGAAATTTAAATTTTCACGAAATATGACTAAAATGGTGGACTATAGCACAAAAAATCTTTTCTAAAACAACAAAAATTTTAATTTCCAACAATCAAGTACTACAGGTCATAAAATCGAACAAAAATAGTGAGATTAAAAGTTTCTTAAAATATAGAGAAAATTGTGGGCTATGGTGTACAAAATCTGGGCATCTAAAACAGAAAATTATATGTAAGACTCATTTGCAAACTGAGCAAGAGTCAGTCTCACTTGGAGGTGGTTGGACATCCCCTTTCAGTCTTGAAGTAGTAAAATACGGCAATTGCAATTCGTTAGTAAGTTATATGAAATTAAAACGTTAACAGTTGCTACAGTTATTTTGGTAGCGTTAGATTTAGTGATGGAAAAGAATAGTTTATTTGATTCTTATTGATTGGAATTAATTGGTTGATTATAACTGAGTACAATATCTCTTATATATAAGAGAGAAGTAAAGATTAAACTTATATATTATTCGATATGGGACTAAACTAATATCCCACATCTAACACCCCCTCTCAAACTCAAGTTGGTTCAAGTAATATGGGTTAGGAATATTGACGATGTTCATGTGGCAGGGACGGCATATGGTGGTGCAAGGACGACGCTCATTGATGGTGCACTATGGCGTAGGGATGATCTGGCTCTTGGATCTGGGACGGCGCAGAAATGGCACTTGGTAGTGGTGAAAGGAAGGTGCTCAGTAATAGCGCAGGGATGGCACTCAGTAGATGGTGCAGGGATGATCCAGCTCTTGGATCTAGGATGACACGGGGATGGCGCTTGCTGACGGTGTAGGGAAGGTGCTCGGTACATGGCACAAGGACGGCGTTCGGTAGATGGCGCAAGGACGATCTGGCTCTTAGATCTGGGATGATGTAGGGATGGTGGTTGGTGACGGTGCATGGTAGATGGCACAAGGGACGATCCAACTCTTGGATCTGGTAAGTGTAGAAGGGGACACTCTTCGGCAGTAGTATTAGAAGTAATGGTGGTAGTAGTCTGGGATTACCTCAGAGTACGGGATGGATGTCGAGAACTGGGATGACATCGGGAACTGGATGACCCCGGGATCTCCCCCTCTCAAAATCACGATGGATTAACCAATGTGAATTTATATTGAGATCTGTATGCAGAAGTGGGAGGGTGTCTTCGGGAGGTAGGATGAGGGAAATAAGGAACTTGGATGATGTCGATATCTCCCCCTCTCAAACTCATGATGAATCAACCAGTGTGAGTTTGCTAACAAAGTATCAGAAGATCTCGGGATCTGGACGATGACTATAGTAGCTGAAGAACCTGCAAGAAAGATTTTTTTTTTGACAACTAATGGCGGCGATGGCGGTGGCAGCAACAAACTAAATGGGAGTAGAAAGGAGTAGGGTTAGGGTTAGGGTAGTAGTTTCGGGTTTGGATTTGGTATGGGTTGGGTTTAGGGTTTGGGTGTATGGGTTTGGGTCTATTTTTTTAGAGGGATTTGGGTAGAGGGTTAGGTAGATTCGGGTCGGGTATGGAAGGAGAGTTTGAGATCAGGTATAGGTAGACTAGATTCGGGTTTGGGTGTAAATGAGAAATAACATAGGGTGTGAGAAGAGTGGCGTATAGGGTTTTGGACGAAGGAAGAGGAATGCCGACTAGGGTTTCGGGTAGGGTTTTGGTAGTAGGAGAGATTGGTAGCTAGGGTTATCGGATTTGGGGTGGGGAGTTGGGCATCCGGATATGAGCAGAAGTTCGGGAGTCAAGCGACAAGATTTGGATGTTGGGATGTGGGGGACGACGGGATTGTGATGAGGATGGAGATGGGCTGGTTGTGTGGGTGGTCTGGATCGTGTAGAGGATGGGATGATGATGGCGGAGTTGTTGGGTTTCAGTGAAGAGGTTTTCGATTTGGGTTGATTGGAGATTGGGAGTAGTTGGAGTTCTTAGGGTAGGGCACTGTGATCGATGACGCCATTAATTGGACTTAGATCTGAGAACGAAACCCCCACAAGGAGAAAAGGGGTTTGCTGGGTTTTGCTTTGGTGTAGGCTTGAAGTGATGGAGTCGACGGCGATGAGATGGTAGTGGCACTGGAGTTGTAGGGTCGGGAGTTGCAGTGGTGTTGTTGTTGTTGCTGTTGCCGAAGTTGCCGGAGTTGGTGTTGCCGAAGTTGTATTGGTCATGCTATTGTTGAAGTTGGGCCAGAAGTGGAGGCAATGGTTGGGAGTTGTGGCGATGCATAGGAAGAGATAGATATTGGCGGATGATAGAGGAAGAAAGATATTAGGGTTTTGATTAGCAGTAGAGGGATTGGGGATTATGATTTGAGATTTGGGATTTTTTTTTTCTTCTTCATGGATGCAAAACAAGATCTAGGATTTTTAGTTGGAGCAAGGAGGCACTGATACTATGTTATATTTAGCGATGAAAAAGAATAGTTTATTAGATTTTTATTGATTGAAATTAATTGGTTGATTATAACTGAGTACAATATCCCCTAATAGAAGAGAGAAGCAATGACTAAACTTATACATTATTCAATAATAAGACTAAACTAATATCTCACATCTAATAGGTTGAAGCCCTTAATTATTAGGTGTTCACTATTGAGTTCCCCAAATTACAATGTTGAAAATTTCTTCGGTACTCAAGTTTTGAGGAGAGAGAAAACAAAGTCCCATATTAAATGTTGTCATACCTAGTTCAACCAGTCGGATGGTGACATGTGCCCCACTTCACACCAACTATACCGGTTACACTAATTAATGATCTAGCCCACCTTTATCACATTAACTAGTGTTTTAATAAGCAGTTTTTTCAGGTGTTGTGTCTTCCCCGCGGCGGGGGGGGGGGGGGGGGGGGGGGGGGGGACCTGTGTAGTTATGATATTCTAGAACCAAAACCGCTGCATCTCTCTCTCCCTCTCTCTCTCTCTCAATTGCCTCCCTATTGAACTTTTCCATCTCTCTCTTATAAGGTGGCCAAAAAAAATCAATAAGCCTATAATCCAAAACGAATCTGACCCGAACTCGACCAGTAAGAAATTATAATTGGGATAAGATTTAATCTTTAGTTATATAACTGTTTTTTTTTTTTTTTGAGAAAAAGTGACTAATGTCACGTGTTTCATTAATGATCGATTAACGAAACATACAAAAAGGTCCAATACAACATAACCCTATACGAGTCTATTACAACATAAATCTTCTCAAAATAAAACTTGCAACATCACATAACTAACATCTCCCAAATGGCACGGGTAACCTAGCTTGAGTCCGTCCACACATAGCTGGCGATCCCCATTCCCGATCTGTCAATCATCTACGGACTTCACTCCATTCTCGGCCTCTTCCACATTCCTGCTTGACCTGCCCAGGCCTCAATTAGAACCAGCAGTTTATGAATTAACATATGAAAAGTGCATGTATAATTACGGAAGCAAAAGTCATTCCTATCTAGCCAAATACTCCATAGAATAGCCCCAACCGAAATATCCCATAGAAGAGTATACTCTTTGCTAATGTGATTTGATCTCCATTCCCCCCACACGTCCTCAGTGCAACCCGGAATAGTTGTCGTGTGAAATCCCAGACTCATGACCTCCCAAACTACCCTAGCCCTAGGACAACGGAAGAAGAGGTGCGAGGTATCTTCCTCTTCTATAGTGCAGCGTTGGCACGTAGCGTCATTCAGAATGTGTCGTTTCTTAAGGTTAGTCTTGGATAGGATACCGTCATTAAGAACAAGCCACAGGAAAGCTTTTACTTTGGGAGGGACTTTAGCCCTCCAAATGATACTTGCATGTGCATTCCTCGGCCCCCCGTCGTTGAGGAAGCCGTACATGGTAGAAACCAAGAAGCTTTGGTTTTCCCCTATTCTCCAAGTTCTGACGTCCTCCTGCGACATGTCCTGTGAGCCCTCTTCCTGCAGTAACGCACGGAGTCTAGCCAATTGTTGCTGGCCCTCGATCGATAGGCTTTCCGTGAACTCCAATGTTAGTGTATTGCGCCTCCATACATCTGCTACCAGGGCGTCCGCCATCCTTGTAACCGATGCAATGTCGGGGAAGATTGATTGTAGAGTATTATCGCCGCACCATTTGTCTTTCCAAAATCTGATGCTGTCACCCTTTCCCAGTTTGCACCTAGTATTCATGTGGAAGATTTCTCCAACCTTGGCTACGCCCTTCCAGATGCCAAACGCCTTACCATGCCTAGTATTCCCTCCAAATCTCACAATCTTCCTCCTTCGGTACTTCATGATCGAGTTGCTCCACCACGCTTTGCGTTGTCTGTGCATTTTCCACCACCACTTGGACAATAGGGCCTTATTCATGTCTCTAAGATTAAGTATCCCCAAACCACCGAATTCTTTCTTCTTGCACACTCTATTCCACCTGATTAGGTTAATGCCCTTATTATCTTCTTGCGTACCTTTCCATAGGAAATTCCGCCTACATTTATCGATTCTATCGATCGCCCAACTGGGGATCTCATAGATCGACATAAGGTATGTAGGGATGCTACTAAGGACGGTGTTGATTAAGGTAATTCTACCCCCCAATGATAGGAATTTCTCTTTCCATCCTGCCAATTTTTTCTCAATCTTTTCCACCAGAGGGACCCAGTCCTCCTTATTGAGTTTTCCCGGCCTGATCGGTGTTCCCAGGTACGTGAGCGGATTCTCCTTTGTTTTGCACTGCAACAGCCTTGAGGTAATATCCGCGTCTCCTACGTTTGTGTTGCTAAGTGCTGTGATGCAACTCTTTTGTAAGTTCACTGCCAGATCGGACCAGAATTCAAAGCATCTTAAAAGGATCCGTATAGACAGGATTTCTTCCACCTTGGCCAATCTGAACATTAAGGTGTCATCCGCATACTGCAGAATTGACAACGGTTCCGAGATCCCTTTCACCGTGATCCCTTGAGTAAGCCCTACCTCCATTCCCCTTTTATTCATTTCGTACAATCCTTCAGCAACGATGGCAAAAATAAGCGGTGACAGCGGGTCACCCTATCTCAGACCTCTCCTACATCTGATTTCCCTTCCTACCGCTCCATTCACTAGGACGTAGGATTTGCCATTCCTGATGCATTTCTTCATCCACATCCTCCATTTAATTCCTAAACCTTTCAACTTCAATGCCTCGTCCACGCACTCCCATTCTACCGTGTCGTATGCCTTTTCGAAGTCTAACTTTAGGAGGAACCCGTCAACCTTGTCTTTGTTTCCTCTGAACACCATTTCATGAACCGACGCGATACTATCTAGAATGTCCCTTCCTTTTATGAACCCACTTTGGGCTTCCCCCACAATGTCGTTGATAACTAAATTTAATCTACTGGCTAATGTCTTAGTGATGATCTTGAACGATCCATTAAGCAAGCTGATGGGCCTGAGGTCCCTGAAGTTGAGCACTTCTACATTTTTCAGGATGAGGACCACGTTTGCGTAGTTCAGCCTCTCCACCTGTGCTTCCCCGTTAAAAAGCTCGTGGAAAACATCCATCAGATCTTTCTTGATGATGACCCAATACTTTGAGTAGAAGAAGATCGGAAAGCCATCTGGACCTGGCGCTTTGTCTTGCCCCAACCTCTTAATAGCCTGATGAACCTCCTCCTCTGTGAAGGCCTCTTCTAATCTCTCACCTCCCTCCAAAGCCCCCTTGTTCCACGTGTCCGAGTTCAATTCACATCTTATTGCCCTCTTCCTTCCCAACAAGTCTCTGAACGAGTTATCAATGTGCTGTCTAATAACAGATTCATCTTCCATCCATTCATTTTCCACAAAAAGACCCCCGATTTGATTGTGTCTCCTTCTCCCGTTGGCCACCTTGTGGAAGAAGGCAGTGTTTGCATCTCCTTTCTTAAGCCATTGAACCCTTGATCTCTGTCTCCAATAGCATTCTTCCATTTCTCCTATTCTATAGATTTCCGTCCTACTGGTGGCGAGCTCATCGAATTCCCTCGCGTTTAGGTTTCTATCCTCTTCAATTTTTTCTAATTCTTGAATTCTCCTTCCTAATCTTTTTTTTCTTGACTTCCCCAAATTCCTCCTTTGCCCATCTCTTTAAGCGCTTCCTCAATCGCCGCAATTTGACGATCCATCTAGATATAGCATCGCTAGTCGTCGTCGACATCTCCCAGGACTCCTTGATGACATTTGAGATATTTGGACTAAGCGACCAAGCCTTCTCGAATCTAAATTGGTGCCATCCTACTCTTCTGTCGCTCCCCCAATCTAGAACCAGTGGGACATGGTCCGAAGTAAATCTATGGGCAGATCTCACCGTTGCCAACGAATATAGTGCCTCCCAGTCCGTGGAGACCAGTACTCTGTCCAGTTTGGCAAGGGTAGGATTAGACTGCATGTTAGTCCAGGAGAATCTGCGATCATTCGCTTGGATTTCAATAAGGCTAAGGTTGTTGATGACATTGTTGAAGATTTGCCTATCCCTCTCGTTTGAGCCCCTGCCCTTGTGTTTATAAGCAAATCTAGTGATGTTAAAATTCCTGCCAAGGACCCACGGCCCTAACCATCTATCTCTGATGATTTGCAATTCCTTCCAAAGTCCCTGACATTGACTTGGATTATATGGGCCATATACCGAAGTAACCATGTGTTCCCATCCATCTCGTTTCCGTTTGATGACGATGGTGACCGAAAAAAAGTCAACGATCGCATTTATAATATCGAACACCTTAGAATCAACTCCTATAGCTATGCCCCCCGACATACCCCTAGCTGGCTTAACCCGCCACACAAAGTCTCTAAGCGTCCTTAAACCCACAAAGTCTTGACCCTGCTGTTCGCCTATCTTAGTTTCTTGTATGGCGCATAATATCGGATTAATCCTAGCTATAGTGTCATTTACTAATCTAGCCTTGACCTTGGAACACATCTCTCTCACATTCCAGAAGATGTAACTCATGGGAAAACTAGGTAAAAAGACGTTTATCCTACCCTTTCTACCCAAGACCACTTATAGGCTTAACCTATAAGCTTCCTCCCTGAGAATTCTAACTCTATTACTTTGTTCTATTCCCGACGATCCCATATTTAACCCGAACATACTAGCATAATAAAGAAGAACGTCATCGGAAATAAAACTAAGAATTGAGAACGAACCTCCGCATGCTGACATAGGCTCCTTTGCCTTGGCTGCCGATCTGATCAGATCCTCCTCACTAGGACCTTTAGCTCCCCACCTGTCGATTTGCCTCTTGCTCTTTCTTTTTGACTCCTCAGTGCCCTTCAATGCTTCTCCTCCCTCAGTTTCCACACTATCCTGTATGACCAGTGTAAGGGCCTTAACTTCGTTCTCCCACTTCTCGAATTCGCCATCTGAGTCCATTATTTCCCTGCTTGCATCGTCAAGTGCTCCAATAATGCCTTCCACCGTAGAGAAGTCCTCCACTAATTCTGGTTGAATCTCCCCGATCCCCAGATCTCCTCTCTCCACTGATCTGTGCTCGCTATCTTTTCCCTCTGGCTCTCCGACCTCCGTCCCTTCCGCCTCTCCTAGTTCACCGTTCTTAACACCCGAGCAACTGCCTTTATGCAACATAGTTGCAACAGTTGGAACCCTCTCATCGATTTTAGCCCATGGGCCCGGCCCAGCAAGGATAAGGCTTTGGGTAATAGTCTTCACGGCCCTATTTAGAGCCTCCTTGAAGTCAGAAGCGGAGAGGCTCAAAATTTCTTTCTGACTGTTAGTGGGCCCTCCTACCGCTAATGCTCCATCAAAAGTTGCAGCCTCGATCCTTGCATCCCGATCCTCAATCGCAGCTTCATAAATGGGGCAATGACAGCTATCCACATGCAATAGACCCCTATCCCCTATTTGTTGACCCGCTGGTGTCCTGTCGCTATCGCCCACAGTCCTGGCTTGTACAGTACCTAGGCCTGTGTCACATCTGTGCACAGTACCTAGTACCTTGGTAGATGAGACCATGGCATTTCGCTTTCTCTCCTCTGAACCACGCTTCTGTTCCCCTTCACACCTGCTGTCAGAAGGATCCCGTGTGATTGAAATTGCTGCTTGGTGTATTGGATGATGCTGATCACCTTTGCCTCTCTGTTTTGATCGCACTTGTTCGTTCCCATGTTGCTGTGACTTTCGCTCATCAGGACGGCCGTGAGCTTCATCTTCCTTCCCTCTCGGTCGGGACCCAGCTTCTGAATTGGAACCTGAGTACTCCAGCGAGCTCCGAAATGAGACTTTCTTCTTCCTTTCAACTATCACCTTAACCTCGCATTTAACGTCTTCAAATAACGCCACAATCACCAACGGGATAAGGCTAACATCCTCTACCCCCACTTGGATCCTAGCATACTCTCTTCTAAGGAGGAAGTTAGTGTTCTTGTCGATGCTGATAAGGGTACCGAAACTATGAACCAGGTTTTGAAAGCCCGATCGAACCCAGCAATGGAGCGGGAGGTTGAAGAGGCAAAGCCAAATCGCCGACCGTGCATCCACTTTTAGCCCGCCAAACCCTCTTGACCACCTACTCAAAGTGATGTAAAAATCCTCCCCTTCCAGGCTCCCTGTAGCCAAGAGCTCACGAGTGACTTCATCCGTCTTACAATACACCATTAGTACGTCATCCTTGACCTTAAGCACATTCCACTCCAGTCTTGAGGTAGGCCGAACACTATTGGAGAGTAGCACTTTAATGGCCTCATCATGGGGAAACCGGTATGGATCTTGAGTAGCACGGAGTTGGCAAAGCGACTCTCGAAATCGGCCATCACCGGCGTTGGCGTAATAACTTCCCTTATCACCTTTCTTCTCCCATCGCAACTTTCTTCCGACCCCGCCATTGCCGATCTGCTACACCCCCCAGCGACGGCTTCCTCCGCACTGGTCTTCGATTGCTCGTTCCCCAACATCACATGGCGAGGGTCTTTGATTGGTCTTCGATATGTGACCAGATTTCTTACATGCATAACAAAACCAGTCATTGGGGCAGTCGTGGATGGTGTGACCTTTCTCCACGCACTTGTGGCACAAGGGTGTCTTCTTTGCCGATGGTTGATCTGAGGAAGCAGAGGAGGAATACTTCGCAGCTTTCTTCTCCTCCTTTCTAGCACGTTTGGGTTTGACAAGGATCCATTCCCCGTCTTCATCTGCTTTTTTCACCGGCTCGTCTCTTACCGGTGAGTGCCCTTCCCCTCGTTGCTCTACCCTCTCGACGGTCTGTAGACCCCTCTTTGATGCCTCTAGGTAGGACCCACTATACGTCGATGCAGTCTGTCTCCCAAGACTGTCTCTTTCAATCGTACCTCAATCCTCTCCCCTCACCTGAACTCTATGCTCATGGTGAGAGGGCCTTTTAAGCCCCAGACCTCTATGGTCTGGGCGCGAGTCACGAGTTGGAGAAGACCTTCTCCTTCTGGCTTCGTCTCTGACGTTGGAGTCCCTGCGCTGGCCCAGTCCCCTGTGGTGGGGGTCTGCATCTCTGTGGTGGGCGTCTGCTTCCTCTCTCCCTCTCTTGGCCATGGTGCGGGTGGGTGAGCTGTTGATGAGATGGTTTCTGTGGTTGCGGTTGAAGGATTTGTTGTTGGATGTTTCTATATATTTATTTCATTATTTTGAATATGTAAGGAGAAACTTATAATTATTCTCTACAGACTGTATTTTTTTCATAGAAAATTTACTATCATATTGAAAGGAAAAAAATGAAATTGGATAAATTTGAAATAGACACCGGATCCGAAACTTGAGTGGGTTTGGATCCCAAATGGATCATTTTTAGTGGGTTTGGATCCGCATATGGATCATAAAAAGTCTAAATGGATTTGCATATCTTGTAAGCTTCGACCCAAACAATACCCGTTGTCACCAATACTCTCCTGGTTTAGTAGCTGTTAAGCCCAATTAATTGAGCTAAGTGGGGGAGTTAAGAGGGTTTTGCATGAGTTCTTGATTTGAATATAATAAAATTTTCAAAGTTTCACATTTTCAATAGCAACCATTTGGCTCCACCTTCTTCTCCATTAAACCCATAAGCTTCCATTCCTCTTCAACATCAATAATTCAAAATCCCCTTATTCAATCAAATTTGTTTGTGCTCAAGCAAGTTATATTGAAGATTGCAGCTTCTTGATCGATAGTGTAGCTTTAAACATTGGCTCAACGGGAGTGTACTAATATTTGTTTGTTTACAAGCCAGTTTTAGGGTTTTAATTATCTATTTGACAGCCATATCTTCATGTTTCTATTAGGTTATCTTTAGTTTCTAATATTCAGTGCATGATGGTTGAATATGACAATAGTGTATGTTACTTTTTGTTGCTAAGTGGGGTTGAGATCGAGAGTGTTTCGTGGCTGAATTCAAGGATGATTCTGTTCTAGAATCTGTCACAATTCGTAGTGTTAATAGCGGAACACACATCACGAGCAACAGAAACTTCCCAAGAACTAGATGAACCAAGAACAAGTCACCACAATAATCACAAAATCTCACAAGAACATAATAATATGCAGAGATAACCAATACTTCTTATTCCTCAAGAAATACAAAGATTACAAAGAGATTACAACTCTCAATCTCTCTCTCTCTTACCTTTGAAACACTCAGCACATACTCCTCTTGAAGTTGAACAAAGATAATGGCTCACCTTGATATGAGTTGCTTAGCCCTAGAGTTAACATCACTGCTAAATCTATAGCTCCTAAGAAAACCCTAAAATTAAACACAAATACAACTTATTGGATCCAAAACCTGAAAGTCCAAATAACATACAATCGCTACCGGTCGACCGCACTAAGTTGCAGCAGACTGCACTTGGTCTCGCCAACACCCGAAGCGCGACCGATCGACCGTATGGTCGACTATCCCGCTCTCTGTTGAACCATATACTCTCAAAGAATGCCAACAGCCTAGTTGCGATTGGGTGGTTGGTCGACCGCACCCCAGGACAATCGACCGCAACTCCTCCATCTGCCTTTTTTCTAGCTTGTTGCTGCTGATTTTGGTGTGGGAGTAAACAGATGAATTTGTGGATTCTTTTGGAAATAATAAAGGCAAATCTGTTGACTTTCATCGACATTTGACTGGTTTCTTGCCATTGTCGTTGACCTGCAAAAAGTTCGATACACCGGGATGGATCTCGGCGAAGAACCCTCCAACGCTCTTGTCAGTAATCAGGACGATTATGAAAGAGCTTTATGTGGAAAAGTATTTATTACCTTTTTTATGGTGGGGGAAGAGGGGTATTTATAGTCACCTTTAGAGAAAGTTTAGTGATAATTATTTATCCCTATGTCCCGGTGTTTTTGGATAAGATGTAGAGTTTAAATCGGTTCATGATAAAAGATTTGGATTAAACCGTCGCTTAGGGATAACCATGAATTTGAATTTATCTTTAAATGACCTGGGATTGTTTGTAATGGGTTGTCACCCCGACCCAGTAGGACAGATCTATTTTTTGGTTATTGGACTTTGAAGAAAGACCCAGTTCCCAATTCAGACCCGTTTGTAGGTAAAATTACCGCTTTACCCCTGAGAGCTTTAAGATTCGTTTCAGATTTGAACAATTCCGATTTAATCCTATTTTTAGCCATATCACCACCCCCCCCCCCCCCCCACTTCAGAAGACTGAGTTTATCATCCTTTGAGGAGTAGTTTTTTTGTTTTAATGGCATACAGGATTTTATCGAAGTTCTTGAGGGAGTTTAGATCTTTCTCGAGGTGTAACGGTATCAATCTGAGCTTATAAAGTACCCAAAATCATTCTCAGATTCTTTTGAAATTTTTGTGATTTTTCCAGATTTTTCTGAGTTTTTTCCAATTTTTTAATCATTTTTTGTTCAATTTCCGAATTTAAATAATTAATTTTCGAAAATTTTAATTAATTATTCTAATTTAATAATTATTATTTTCAGAATTTAAAATTATTTTCCAAATTAATAAAACTTTTTAGAATTTTTTAATCAAAATTTTCAATTTTTAAATTATTTTTAAAGATTTTTAAATAATTAATTCAATTAAATTAATTAATTAATTAATTAATATTTACCTGTACACGCGGTGCAATCCTGTGCGTTGATCACGATCAAGCGAGCGCGCATCGCAAAGCGAGGTGTTTTCCCCAATGTCACGTTCGGATCCTTGTTTGCTTGGATCCCGCCGTTGACCCACGAAATGACGCCACGTGGCCGATCAATGTTGACCGTCGATCGCCACGTGGACTTTTTCGGCCTTCTTCTCTCTTCTTCCCCACGTCGCCAACTTCTCCTCAACTGCGAGAGGAGGTCGCGAGTACGGAGGAGCAGCTTCGGTGAGCTCGGTCAAAGGTGATGGGTTAGGAGGAGCTCGACATTGGCTTGGAGTTTCGGCATTGGAGATGGAGGCCGACGAGGAGCTCAAATCTTCGGCGAAGGAGGGGAGCTCAACGGAGGCTTGTGGTGGAGACGTTTAATGAGAGCATGGTGGAAGAGCTCGACGAGGGTGGTGACGAGCGGGCTCGATCTCGGCAAGGAGAAGAGCTCGCGAGGGGGGAAGCTCGACAAGCCAGTGTATGGCAGCGGGGGGAGGAGCTCGAGCTCGAAGTTCGACGAAGGAGGTGTTAGAGCCTCGAATAGGGCTTGTGAAGGTGGAGACATTGACGAAAGCATGGTGGTAGAGTTCGACGAGGGTGACGATGAGGGGGATTGAGCTCGACTGTTGTGCGAGCTCGGCGAGGAGAAGAGCTCGCGAGGAGGGAAGCTCGACGAGCCAGTGTATGGCAGCGGGGGGAGGAGCTTGGGCTTGGAGTTCGATGAAGGAGGTATTGGAGCTCGGTGAGGGTGACGAAGAACTTGGTCGAGGCTCGAGGTTGAAGAGGGAGCTCGATCAATGTTATGGGCTTTGCGAGGTGTTCATAGAGGTTGGCGAGGAGCGAGTCTGTTTTTTGGTGCTCAAACTTAGAAGGAGAAGAAGGAGAGGAGGTAGGTGCGGGTCCGGGTCTTTAACGGGTCTGAACCCGACCCGTTAACCCATTAATTCCCTTTCTTTTTTTTGTTCTGTTTTGGGCGAATCTGAGCCGTTGATCTTGATTGAGTGCGAATGAGGAGGTGTTTTTCTCCATTTTCACGCTCGGGGACACGTTTGCTCGGATTTTGGATCCGAGGGATGCGGTAAGATCTGAACCATCGATCAAGATCAAGCTCGCATCTGGAGGTAGATTTGATCGGATTTTGGATTCGAAGAACGTGGCAAGATCTGAGCTGTCGATCAGGATCAAGCTCGCATTTTGAGGCAAAGTTTTTTCCCATTTTCACGTTCAAGGACATGTTTGCTCGGATTTTGGATCCGATGGATGCGGCAAGATCTGAGCAGTTGATCTGGATCAGACGCGCATCTTGGGGTGAAGTTTTTCCCTCATGTTTATGTTCAGTGCAGCTGTGTTGTAACCCCACTTTCCCAGTGCTACGAATGTCTGATCGGAGAGTTTGACCCCTCGTTTTGCAGCTGACTTGAAGATCTATAATTTCTCTTTGGAGGTCAGTTGAAGAATCACCTTTCTTCATGGTCAAAATAGTCCCACAACATTTTTGTCTTCATGAAGTCGAGAAGAACTTTGTATGACTCTTGGAAAGATCTATTCTTGGAGGCGAGTCTAGGGAGCGTCTCCAGACAATATAGGCTCCAAACTCTCTTGGAAGAAGGCCTCTCAGGAGGTGAGCAGGAGGAGCATCGCCAGGCTCTAGGAGAGGGCCATTTAGGAGGCGAGTTTGAGGAGAACTCTAGGGGAGAGTTGAGGTCCAAACTCGTTGAGAAGAAGGCCCCTCGGGAGGCGAGCGGAGCGAAGAGCATTACCAAGCTCTAGGAGAGAGCCATTTGGGAGAAAAGTTTGAGGAGCAACTCTAAGAGAGAGTTGAGCTCCGAACTTGCTTGTTGCAAAATTTAACCAGTAGTGGGAGTAGTATGAATGTTCGTTTTAAGCCCCGAAACTGCATACTTCCAAGCTGTAAGGACAATTTCGAACCATGGTTGTGAACCTCGAACTAGTTGTCACGGAGTTATCAACGATTTGTAGGAGTAATTCCGAATGGTGAGCTGCTCCGCACTTACCTGTTTGCAAGCGGCTAGAGCGGCATCGAAACTAGTGTTGTGTTGATTCTTGATTTTGATGACTACAATACAATGCAAAGTTGTGCTACTTCTTATATAATGCAGGATGTATCAATGTCCATACTATGTATGATACACAAGTGCAAAGTGCTCCAATGAAGCTCTCAAAGAAACTTTATCAAGCTACAAAGGCTCAAGCTCTTATTCAAGACTCAACACTCAACACTCAAGACAAGACCCATGCTTCAATTTGTTATTAAATGTCTTGTAAAACAAATTGTAATCTTATTTTTTTTTTAGTCTTAGATTGATGTAACAGCCTTATCACACACACACACTCACACATCTATATAATTGAGTGTTTTTCAAAAGATTAAAGGTCGAAAAAGTTTGAATTAGATCAGCTATTAAGTATCAGTCGACACTGCCTTATGGCACCAATCGACTGTACCAGTACGAAACTGTCTGAACTCTTTCAAACTTTGGCTAGTCGACTCATCATGGCAACCCAGTCGACTGTTCAAGTCGTTTTGACAGATTTCAGAATTTAATACTTGTTTTTTGAATTCAAAAGTTTTACATTCGTTTTTGATCAGTTTTATTAACTTTTTTACAACGTCCTAATGATTCCTCTCTATAAATAGAGCCTAGGAATCACCATGGAAAGATTCCAAGCTCCCAAGCATTTTGATAAAAAGTTTAAGTTTTTTGCTTTTGAAAAAGAACTAGTATTCAAACAAGCACTCTAAATCTTCTAAGTCTTGGTTCTCTGAATCTCAGTCCAATATAACAATGATTTCATTTTGGACTGATTTCAGAAGTGACCTATTAACCACTATACAAAAATCACAATCACAAAACAAGGCTATAGGTTGATTGTATCTCTTTTATTATTTTCTTTCACTCTCGGGCTGTGAGAGTGGTCTTCTCGGTTGGAGAGTAGGGCTCTAGGTTGTAGAGTTAGGTTTTCACTCTTGGTAGAAGAGTGGGTTCACTCTCTCTAGTGGTGAGAGAGGTCTACGGGTTGGAAAAGGTTGTTGTCTAATGCCGAGGGTATTCTTGTATTTTTTAAGAATAGTGAAAAATCTCAAGTGGGTTGCTTGGGAACTGGATGTAGGTCGGGAGGACCGAACCAGGATATATCGTGTGTACTCTGTGGTTGTATTTCTCTGAACTTGTATTTTCTTTACTTGCTTTCAATTCTTATTCGAAAACTTGTCTGGACAGTCGACTGCGTCTCTTCTTTAAGTCGACTGGTCAGACTGGTATAACATACTCTTCGAAAACTTGTCTAGCAAGTCGACTGTTTTCCACTATAAGTCGACTGATAAGACTTGTCTAAAATACTCTTCTATTTTGACGCCTCAGTCGACTTATTTCTCATTTCAAGTCGACTAGAAAGAAGAAAAAGTTCAATTTCGTTATTAATTTTTATACAACACTATTCACCCCCTAGTGTTTCTTGCCTTGCCTACAGGATCCAACACTTGGTATAAGAGCCTGGTTGAGTGCAATGGCAACTACTTCTAATGCAAACAAATACCATGAAGGCCAATCCACACAAAGGCCACCCATCTTCGATGGAACCAATTACAACTATTGGAAGTGTAGAATGAAGATTTACCTTCAGTCCATCAACTATGAGATATGGAACATGACGGAGACCGAGTACACCGCTCCTACCATTCCATATGCACAATGGAACGACGACATGAAGAGCCAAACAATGAACAATGCAAAGGCGATGAACGTGCTATTTTGTGCTCTTACCGAGGAGGAATTCAATCGTGTGTCCAATGCAACAATCACACATCAAATTTGGCACACACCCGAGTTAACTCATGAAGGAACTAATAAAGTAAAAGAATCTAAAATATCTATTCTTGTTCACAGGTTCGAGATGTTCCGCATAAAGGAAAATGAGAATGTGTCTGAAATGAACACAAGATTCACGGATATTACAAATTCTCTTGTGGCGCTTGGAAAGACGTACACTCAATCTGAAATGGTGAGAAAGGTTCTTCGTGCACTAACCCCCAAATGGGAGAAGAAGACCACCGCCATAGAAGACGCCAACGATTTAACACAACTTTCTCGTGAGAATCTTGTGGGAAATCTCATGGCATATGAGGTACAACTTGAAGAACGCAAGAAGGATCTAGAACCTCAACAATCAAAGAAGAAGACACTAGCATTCAAGGCCATGTCGGACTCTGAGGATGAAGAAGAAGATGAGAAAGAGATAGACATGTTCACACGAAAGTTCAAAAGTTCCTAAGGAAAGGTAAATTTAATTCAAAATCTAAGGATACTAATGAACTTCCAACTTGTTTCAGGTTTAACAAGACAGGACACATGAAGAAGGATTGCCCACTAGAGAATGAAAAATCTAAAGGAAAGGTGTCCAACTTCAAGAAGGATAAGTACATAAAGAACAAGTTCATGAAGAACAAAAAGGTGTACCAAGCAACTTGGGATGATAGCAACTCTTCATCGGAAGAAGAAAATGAAGAGACAAACGAGATTGCTAACGTTTGCTTTATGGCGTCTCAAAATCAAGTAAGTGATGATTATGATTCTAATGATTTACTTGATGCTTTCAACGAGATTTTTCAAGAGCTTAAGAAAAAAAAAATTAGAGTTAAGAACTTGGAGAAAGTAAATCAAACACTTTCCCAAGAGAATCTTGACTTAGATAAAGAAGTAAAATCTTTAAATTCTCAACTTTCTAGTTTAGATATAGATCTTGTGTCTCTAAATAAAAATTATGAAGAGATATCCAAGAATGTATCTAAATTTAATAAAGGAAAGGAGAATTTAAATGATGTTCTCCAAAATCAAGTACAAACTAATAAAAGATTTGGACTTGGTTTTCAAAAGTCTCTTGAAAAACCTCATGCTTCTAAGAACACTAGTGTAAATAAACCTGTATCTATTTCTAGTGTTAAGAATAAACTGTATGGGTTTTTTGAAAAGCCAAAAACTGTACATTTTAATGAAAAGAGTAGATTTATAGTTCAGACCAGTCGACTGAAAACAAATACCAGTCACCTGTCTAGAGGTTCTGAGTCTCATTCAAAGAGACGAAAACCTTAGATAAGTCGACCTATTCTACCTCCCAGTCGACTGAATTTAGTAATAGTCGACTGAAAGGTTCGGTAAAGTCGACTGGACAGAGCAAAAATATATAAGTTCCAGTCAACCTGAGTCTGAAAGATAGAATTACTTACATAAATTCATATATTCTTATGGTATGTAACTCTGTAAATTATATTTCTACATTTGGTGGAAAATCAAACTCTCTTAGGGTTTGGTTTTCAAGAACTAATCTCTTTTGGACCCAATGAAAATGGTACCATATTCACATTGAAAATTTTATAGGTACCTAAAAGAGATCGTTGGATACTTGACAGCGGATGCTTAAAGCACATGACTGGTCATGCCAACCTTCTATCTTCCATATAAGAAATTGATGGAGGAACAGTCACATTCGGTGACAACAAAGGGAAGGTAATTAGAATAGGCATGGTCGGTAAGCACACTAACCCTTCAATAGAATATGTTTTTCTAGTTAGTGGACTTAAGCATAATTTGTTGAGTATTAGCCAATTGTGTGATAAGGGATATAAAATAGTTTTTGAAAAAGATGCATGCATGTTTAATTTACGACTCTACCATGCAAAATATAAATTTCCAAGGATTTAGGAAGAATAACATTTATGAATTGTGTTTAAAGTCATATGATTTTTCGAATGATTTTTGCTTAGTAGTTTCTAATAATGATTCTTGGCTATGGCATAAGCGATTTGGCCATGTGAATATGAAAACTCTTGCTAAATTGTCTAAAAACAACCTAGTTAAAGGGTTGCCAAGACTATCATATAAAAATGATAAGTTATGTGATGCATGTCAACTAGGTAAACAAATTAAATCTACTTTTAAAACAAAAGAAGTAATTTCTACTAGTAGTCCTCTCGAATTAATCCACATGGATTTATTTGGCTCTACTAGAGTTGCTTCTTTAAATAAAAGTAGGTATGTATTTGTTTTAGTAGATAATTTTTCACAATTCACTTGGACTTTCTTTTTAAAACATAAGAATGATGGTTTTGATGAATTTGCAAATTTTTGTAAATGGATTCAAAATAAAAAATCTCTTACCATAGTCACTATTAGAAGTGATCATGGTGGAGAATTTGAGAATAAAATGTTTGCAGAATATTGCAACAAGAATGGTATAACTCATTCATTTGCATTTCCTAGAGCTTCACCACAAAATGGAGTGGTCGAAAGAAAGAATAGGACTTTGCAAAAGTGTGCACGTATCATGCTTGTTGAAAGTAATTTACCTAAGTACTTTTTGGCTGAAGCCGTTGCTACAGCTTGTTATGTTTTAAATAGAATATTGATTAGGCCTAAGCTTAAGAAAATATATTATGAGCTATTTTTTGATAGAATTCCTAAAGTATCTTACTTCAAAATATTTGGATGTAAGTGTTTCACTTTAAACATTAAAGATAATTTAGATAAGTTTGATCCTAGATCTAATGAGGGTATTTTTATAGGATACTCAAATAGGAGTAAGGCATATAGGATCTTCAACAAGTCAACATTGACTATTGAAGAATCTATGCATGTTGCATTTGATGAATCTCTGCCTTCATCAACTTTAATTGAAGATGATGAAACAGATTCATCACCTTTAAATAAGGTTATTACATCTTTAGAGCAAACTACCCTTGCGGATAGGTCGACTGATAAGAAAGTCAAGTCGACTGATGTGAATCAGTCAGCTGATGGACTAGTCAAGTCGACTGATCCTGTTGTGATGACTCCAACTTTACCAAAATCTTTTGTTGAAGTTAGAGATCATTCTCATAACTTAATAATTGGTGACATTCACGTGGTATTCAGACAAGATCTCATATTAACATGATTTCTCACACGGCTTTCTTGTCGGATTTTGAACCGAAGAATATATAAGAAGCTTGTGAGAATGAGTTTTGGATGAATGCCATGCAAAATAAGTTAAACCAACTTATAAGGAATGATGTATGGGATTTAGTTCCACGACCTCCTGATCATACTATAATTGGTACCAAATGGGTATTCAAGAATAAGTTAGATGAATCAGGATAAGTCGTTAGGAACAAAGCTAGACTAGTTGCTCAAGGGTATAATCAAGAAGAAGGCATATATTTTGATGAAACATATGCTCCTGTTGCTATACTATAATCAATTCGTATTTTATTATCTTTTGCTTGTTTGATGAATTTTACTCTTTTCCAAATGGATGTTAAAAGTGCTTTCCTTAATGGGTTTATAAAGGAACATGTTTATGTTAAGCAACCACCTGGTTTCGAACATGAACAATTTCCAAACCATGTTTTTAAATTGAAAAAGGCTTTATTTGGTCTTAAACAAGCACCTCGTGCTTGGTATGATCGATTGAAGACCGTTCCTTTGGAAACGGATTTTGAAATAGGTAAAGTAGATACTACTTTGTTTATTAGGAGAATTGAGACCGATATTTTGATCATACAAATATATGTAGATGATATAATTTTTTGTTCTACTAATAGTAATCTATGTCAAGAGTTTGCTAATACCATGAAAAATGAGTTTGAGATGAGTCACATGGGTAAACTCAATTATTTCCTTGGATTACAAATTAAACAGTCACCAAATGGCATATTTATTAATAAAGGAAAATATACTAAGGAATTACTCAAACGATTTGGCATGGATAGCACGAGTAGTAAGACCACACCTATGGCTACTATCACTACCCTTGACAAAGATGAATTAGATAAGAGTGTCGATCAAAAACTCTATCGAGGTATGATTGGCTCACTCTTATATATAACTGCTAGTAGACCAGACATTATGTTTAGTGTATGTTTGTGTGCTAGATACCAATCAAGTCCTAAAGACTCTCACTTAAAAGCTGTGAAACGTATTTTAAGATATATTAAAGGCACGTCTGAGTATAGTTTATTTTATCCACGCACCGATAATTTTCAACTTTTGTCATATAGTGATGCAGATTTTACCGGTAGTAAAACTGACCAAAAAAGGACTAGTGGAACGTGTCACTTTTTGGGACACTCCCTAGTATCTTGGTGCAGTAAAAAGCAAAATTCGGTATCCCTATCTACTACAGAAGCTGAATATATCGCTGCAAGTTTGGCTTGTGCCCAAATTTTGTGGATGAAACAAACCCTATTAGACTATGGTATTTCATTTTCAAAACTTGCTATAATGTGTGATAATACCAGTGCCATTAACTTATCTAAAAATCCAGTTCAACATTCATATACGAAACACATTGATATTAGACATCATTTTCTACGTGATCATGTTTTAAAGGGAGATATTTCTTTAGACTTTATTTTTACTGATAAACAAGTAGCAAATATCTTTACTAAACCACTTAAGGAAGACACTTTCATCACTTTTAGAAGAAAACTAGGAATTTGTAGTTTTCATAATGTTTCTTGAAATTTTAACTCCGGTAAGTCGACTTAAAACCTCTTTTCGGTCGACTGACAAAGTATTTTTTCGATACCTATCTATATATGAAATTCACGCTCTGGAAAGTCAACTATGAACAGTACTAAGTCGACTGCCAGTTGTATTATTGCTATTTTCGTTTATCTATTTTGCTCTCGACTAAGTCGACTGGTCCTACACTCCAGTCGACTGTCTCGAATCAGCTCTTCTTTCAGATTCGAAATTGGCACTTCTTTTGAGGCGAATCTTTTACCTTTTGTTACCCTTTGACTGTTCTGCACCTTTGATTTCCCCTAGCTTCAATCTCAGCTATTGATTCTTAGTAAAAACCCTAATTTTTACTTCCCTTTTTTTCACTCTCTCTTTCACTAAAAAAATGTGGATTATTTGATTTCACTGCCTCTCTCCAAACCGAGCTCTAGAAGTCAGCTGCTCTCAAACCCATTGGCGATTCCAGTTTTTGAAGCCCAAATCGAAGCTTTCTTTCCAATTTCAAATGGTTTTCCAAGGTCTCTTGAAGCTATTATGCTTCTCTTAACCTCTCATTGTTGGTATAATCCCTTGATTCCTTTCTTTGTTTATTTTCTAGAGTTTTCCCTTATGCCTCCTAAAAGATCCCGTAGTTCTAATGTTGAGGAGGAACAATCCACAAAGGATTATCTCCAGTATTTAAGAAGTCCAAGTCTTATTGATAAATGGTACATCATTTGTTCTATTGTCATTTTTTCCGGGAAGACTCGTTAATTTTCCGGATCTTGATAGGTTTCCTTTAGTCCCATTGTTTGAATAATGTGGATTATTTGATTTGCTGTCCTTGGTGAACCAACCCTCTTACTATCCTCAACTTATATATTTGTTTTACACAAATATGAAGGTTGTCACATCGAAGGATGGTAGAGAGATATTTATACTATCTTCAGTAAAAAATATCCGCCAAATCACCCCTGCTAGATTATGACTTATTTTGGGTCTGTTTGATGAAGGGATTGATTTAGGAGATGTTGAGATGGATGATGACACCATGTTGTCAAGAATTTATTTTCCAAATCGAGGTCCTCCTATGACCAATCGATCAATTACTCTTATTGCTAAGCTAGTTGCACTCATACTGTCATATAACATTATTCCCAAAACAGGGAGTTATGACTAGTATTCCCATGAGTTGCAACAAGCCGTTTATGCAATTTTTGGCAATATAAAAATAAATTGGGGTCAAGTCATCTTTAATCGTCTTCATAAGACTCATTCTTCATTTCTTCCTTTTGGTGCTTTACTCACTCACATCTTCTCCGCTTATGAACTTGATCTTGATTCTGAGACGAGTGTTGTAAAACACTATGAGTCCTTTGATCGTGCAAGTCTAGCCCATATGAAGCTTCTCACCTCTCCACCTAGGTCACCTCCTAGGAATACACCTCTTATCCCCTTAGCTTCTACCGCTCGTCGGTCTTCTGCTTCTAGTTCGTCTCGTCCTAGAGCTAATTATGATGATTCTAGCAGTCTTTACACTTTTGTCAATTATATCATGGATCGTCAAGACACTCTTGAGGCCAGTCTTTCCCATCTTACTCACTTGTTCACTTCTCAGTTTCCACCTCCACCTCCTCCCTCTCAGGGTGCCCAAGACAAAGATGACGAAGACTGATTAGTTCTTTTTCTATGTATTTTTCTACTTCTTATGTATTTTCTAGTTTATTTCATCATTTGAAAAATGTATTTTAAATTTCTATGTATAAATTTGCTTTGGTTTTGATATGTGTTTGTTCTCTTGCAATGTTTTTTTTATGTCTACTATTTATTTTCCTCCTATTTTTTGTTGATGCCAAAAGGGGAGAAAAAGCTATGTGTGTGTAATTTTTATGCATGTCTTTGTGCATGTTTTTGTGCATTCGTTAGGGGGAGCATTGAGCATGTGTAATATTTCTATTATTGTAAGCTATTGTGTTGTCATCATAAAAAAATGGAGAATGTTGATTCTTGGTTTTGATGACTACAACACAATGCAAAGTTGTGCTACTTCTTATATAATGCAGGATGTATCAATGTCCATACTATGTATGATACACAAGTGCAAAGTGCTCCAATGAAGCTCTCGAAGAAAATTGATCAAGCTACAAAGGCTCAAGCTCTTATTCAAGACTCAAGACTCAAGACTCAAGACTCAAGACAAGACCCGTGCTTCAATGTGTTATTAAATGTCTTGTAAAACAATTTGTAATCTTATTTTTTTTTAGTCTTAGATTGATGTAACAGGCTTGTCACACACACACTCACACATCTTTATAATTGAGTGTTTTTTAAAAGATTAAAGGTCGAAACAGTTTGAATTAGATCAGCTGTTAAGTACTAGTCGATTGCCTTATGGCACCAGTCGACTGTACCAGTACGAAACTGTTTGAACTTTTTCAAACTCTGGCCAGTCAACTGATCATGGCAACCCAGTCGACTGTTCAAGTCGCTTTGACAGATTTTAGAATTTAAAACTTTTTTCGAATTCAAAAGTTTTATATCCGTTTTTAATCAGTTTTATTAACTGTTTTACAACGTCCTAGTGATTCCTCTTTGCAAATAGAGCCTAGGAATCACCATGGAAAGGTTCCAAGCTCCCAAGCATTTTGATAAAAAGTTTAAGTTTTTGCTTTTGAAAAAGAACTAGTATTCAAACAATCACTCTAAATCTTCTAAGTCTTGGTTCTCTAAATCTCCGTCCAATATAACATTGATTTCGTTTTGGACTGATTTCAGAAGTGACCTATTAGCCTACTATACAAAAATCACAATCACAAAACAAGGCTATAGGCTGTTGTATCTCTTTTATTGTTTTCTTTCACTCTCGGGTTATGAGAGTGGTCCTCTCATTTGGAGAGTAGGGCTCTAGGTTGTAGAGTCAGGTTTTCACTCTTGGTTGAAGAGTGGTTTGCTCTCTCTAGTGGTGAGAGAGGTCTATGGGTTGGACAAGGTTGTCGTCTAACCCCGTAGGGTATTCTTGTATTTTTTTCAAGAATAGTGAAAAATCTCAAGTGGGTTGCTTGAGAACAAGATGTAGGTCGGGAGGACCGAACCAGGATACATCGTGTGTACTCTGTGCTTGAATTTCTCTAAACTTGTATTTTCTTTACTTGCATTTAATTCTTATTCGAAAACTTGTCTGGACAGTCGACTGTGTCTCCTCTTTAAGTCGACTGGTCAGACTGGTATAACATACTCTTTGAAAACTTGTCTGGCAAGTCAATTATTTTCCGCTATAAGTCGACTAATCAGACTTGTCTAAAATACTCTTCTATTCTGACGCCTCAGTCGACTTATTTCTCTTTTCAAGTCGACTGGACAAAAGAAAAGGTTCAATTTCGTTATTAATTTTTATACAACACCATTCACCCCCCCTAGTATTTCTTACCTTACCTACAGGATCCAACATGTTGGACTCCAAACTTGTTCTTTGGGGGTTTCAACGAGTTGTAGGAGCAATTCCGAATGGTGAGCTGCTCTGCACTTGCTTGTTTGCAAGTGGCTAAAGCGGCGTCGAACCATGTGTTGGACTCCAAACTTGTTGTTTGAGGGGGTTAACGAGTTGTAGGAGCAATTCCGAATGGTGAGCTACTCTGCACTTGCTTGTTTGTAAGCGGCTAAAGCAGCATCGAACCAAGTGTTGGACTCCAAACCCATTTAGTAAGTTGTGGGAGCAGCCCTGTCGGACAAGCTGGACTCCGAACCTACCGTTTAACGAGTTGTAGAAGTGACTTAGAGAGATAGAAGCGAGGCAAATGCGATAATTTTCAATAGAAAAAGACTAAGTTTTATTGAAACAAACTAGGTGGTCATTTCAATGGGGCGAGCCATTATTACATGTTTTTGGCCGTGCTACAAGCATCGACCTTATTGAAAATTGAAAACCTACTTCTACGATGGGGTGAATGCTTTTCAGGAGGAGTTTAATTCTCCTCCATTGGACCTCCATGGATAAGGTGGAGGATGGCCCCAGGTTTGGAGTCTTGGAACTCGACGGGTCTCTCGATTCGCTTATTGGCTCCTTGAGGTGGAGAACTGGTCCCGTCTTTTCTGACGAACTTGGCCAGGTGTCTTTGTTGTATGAGTTCTTCGATCTCCTCTTCGAGAGCTCGACAATCACTTGTGTCGTGGCCGTAGTCCCTATGGAAGCGGCACCACTTATTCCTATTCCTTTTCTTGCCAGGGGTATTCATTCTAGGGGGACCGCGGGGCAGCCGTTCCTTGTCCACCTCCAAAAGAACTGCTGATATACTTGCATTGAGGAGGGTGAACTTCTCAAAATGAGGAGCTGGGCGGTGCTGGCTATTGTTGTCCTTCTGAAATTTCTGGGACCCTTCTTTGCTTGTATTCTTCCGTTTGTTCCCGGAAGATGGTTCCTCGAGACTAGGGGATTGAGAGCTTCTTCCACTCAGATGTACTTCTCGATCGTAAGCAGGAGTTTCGAGAAGTTCCAAGGAGGTTTCTTGGCAAGAGATGCCCTGAGGTCGGCGTTAGTGACATTGTGCCTGAATGCTGCAGAAGCTACTGATTGGTTGAGGGAAGCAATACACCGGGCTTCGGCAGTAAAGCGCCAGACGTAATATCTTAGGTGTTCACCCTTTCTTTGGCTGAGGACTAGCAATGACGCACTCGTTTTCTTAGCTCGGCGAATGCCCATGAAGTCGGTGAGGAAGAGCTCCTCAAACTGTTCGAATGAGAAGATGGAGGTTGGGGATAGATGAGAGTACCACTGTCGCATTGGTCCCCTCAACATTGCTAGGAAGACCTTGCAGATGAGTGCATGCGAGGCTTGATAAATCATCATGAAAGTTTTAAAACTCTCAATATGATCGGTCGGGTCTGACTCCCTATTATAGGATTCAAAGCGGGGCGGCCTGAAGGCTTCGGGGACCGGAGCTTCCATGATGGCTCTGGAAAAGGGATGTCTGCTTGGACGGAGTTGTTGGTTCGTTGTTCTTCTTCATGATTGATCCATTTGAGGAGTCTCTCCATCTCGTGGAGATGGCAGTGGATAGAGTGATCCCTCCGATCGGATCTAGTCGACCCTTGGGACTCTCCTTCATGGGTGGCAGTATGGCGAGGGCTAGGCGCACGCTGATCGTGATTCACGGGAATATTAATAGCCCGCATGATATCTTGTTTGAAATTCTGGAGCTCGGCCTGAGTGACTGGTGCTGCACCAGCTCGGCGGTCCCTAGGTATGGCTCGACTTACTGGAGTATGACTTCTCCACCGATGACGTGGAGGAGACTCTCTTCGCCTCCTCGGGGGAGGGGATCTTCTGGTCCTCGGTTTACGGGGGGTCCGGACTATCGAGGCCCCTGGGTGCTCAAGTTGAGGGACTTCCTCAGGAACTCACCATTTATTCAAGCGAGTTCGGAGGTTGACCCCCTGCTGATGGTTAAGAATTACTTGGCGAAGATCCGGCCCTG
>CM030361.1:110014449-110414739 GCA_017893485.1 Hemerocallis citrina | reverse complement strand
GAGGACTTTGAGAAGCCATAGAGTCAGTTGAGGGATTGTGGACTGAAACATGGTCATGATGAGGTGTTGCTTTGGACGACTTCGACGGGAGCCCCCCGGGATAGCCCCCCGAGATCGTGGAGGGGCATGTTGAGGAGGAGGCTGTAGAGGAAGAGGCTGTTCAGGCTGCCGTTGCTAAACTTGCTAATTGAGTTGAGGAAGGACATCTTGAACTGGAGGAGGAGGAGGAAGGGGAGTAACTCTTCGGTTGGAGGCCGCTGCCTTCCCCTTCTCTTTCGGAGGCATGGTTAGAAACTGACTTTGCTAGTGAAGTAAGGTTGGATTGCTTTTTTTTTTGTTTCCCACAGACGGCGCCAATCTGTTGCTGCCGATTTTGGTATGGGAGCAAACAGATGAATTTTTAGATTCTTTTGAAAACAATAAAGGCAAACCTGTTGACTTTCTTCGGCGTTTGACTAGTTTCTTGCCGCTGCCGTTGACCTGCAAAAAGTTCGATACACTGGGATGGATCTCGGCGACGAACCCTCCAACGCTCTTATCAGTAATCAGGAAGATTATGAAAGATCTTTATGTGGAAAATTATTGATTACCTTTTTTATGGTGGGGGGAGACGGGTACTTATAGTCGCCTTTAGAGACAGTAGGCACCCTGGAGGGAATCCCAACATACTAACACATGACTCATCATACAGGCATCCTGTGGTAATTCAGCTCCTACCATAGACATGACACCACCCGCAGTCACCAAACACCCCACGAGCGTCGCCACCGGGATGGTACTCTGGAGTAGTATCCACGTCCTACTCATGACGCATCATGGGACATCCTGTGAATACTCTCACACCGCCAATCCAATGGCCCTCACTACTCAATGTTTTTCTTCTTACTTTCGTCACTTCTTCACTATGTATCTAATCCTTAGTTTAATTGAATCATGAAAAAAACTAATCCCTTAGGGTTAGCACTCCCACTATACCGGTCTTATTTATCATTTCACATGACCCAAATCTTGGTCCTTTCATTCCAAATATCATTTCCACATTTCTTTTATTGCCGGTATAAGGCTTAGCTACACCCTAGTTTTTAATTTCAACTCATAATTACAACATCGAGCTTTTCATACTCACAAAATCTTTTTCATGATTAATCACAGTTCACATTTCATAATTATAGTATTCATGTATCCATATTCATAATATCCTTCATAACTCAACATGTCGTTTAATTACATTTTCATACACCATTTCATGCATAAACAATAAAATTTCAACTTGTCATATTCAATAGTTCATTCATTCCACAAATCTCTTATTCTTATTTCAATCCATGCTAATTTCACAATTTGTAATTTCAATTAATTACACAAATCAAACTTCCAAATCTCTCATTACTAATTCTCATTTTTAAAACTCCTTAAAATAACTCATTTTTTCCCTTTATCCCAAAAGACAATTTAATTAAAAACAAGTCCTTTCTTGCAAATAGCCTCAAATTCTCAATTATACTTTACCAAAAGTTATAAAAAATCTCTCATGAACTCCAATTAATTTCAGTAATTAATTCCATATTTTTCTTAATTTTAATTTATTTTTAAAACTCAAAATAATCTTAATTTTCCCAAAAAAAAAATAACTTTTTAAACTAAAGCCCACAACCGGATTCGAACCCACAACCAGCGGCCCAAAGGACAACGCCCAAGACCACTGCACCAAAGCCACAGAGGCGATATGATATGGGTTATTATCCATGTGAATTGGCTTTCGGCATTTCGGAATTTTTAACAAAAATAAATAAAATAAAAGCTCATTCTTAGTATTGAACCCGAGACCAGAAACCAAGCCCCCCGCTACTGTAGCGACTAAAACCATTCCAACCAAATGGTCTAAGTGGCCAAATTGTTTTTAAAAGAATTTGGTTGGATTTGAACTAGTTCTCTGTTCATCTCTACATTTCATAATTTTCAAAAAAACGATTTTTGTTTCTTTTTCTTTTCTTTTGAAAGCAAAAATTTTCAAATTATAACATACATAAATTTACAGTAAACCAATATTTTTATAATGATTATTTGCTTTATAAAACATGTATTTTGGTCCTAGCTACTTTATGTTCAATGTCCATATTTTCAACATTGAGAACAATAACACATTTCTTCATAATTTAGAATTAGAAATCCACAAACTACTATGTTCTTTTGTTCTTTTTCTTATTAACATCCTATTACATTTTTAGAACACAAAAATCTCATCTTTCTACAATAAAGAAATTCTATTTTAGACAATTAACTACACATGATGCATTTAATCAACTATTTGTAAGCACAAATTTTACCATAACATTCAGCACAATAATATGGTGATTTCTAGCACATTAATTCACCATTTATTCATTAGCAATCAATCCATCAAACATTCTCTAAATTACCACTCCACTTTTAATTAAACAAGCATGGTTCCAATTTTCAACTAATTGATTCATAATAATTTCATTAAATCATCCCTAGCATGGTATCTAGTTCTAGAAGTATGAGAAACACCCACCTCTTTAGAGAAACACGAAATGAAAAGCTCCTAGAGTCTCCTAGAATGCAAGAAAGTAGCCTTCTCCTCCTAAATTGTGTTGCAAAATGCTCCCCTTCTTATTCCTTGGTGCAACCCGAGCTTCACCTAGTGCTTGATGATGGGCCTGCTTCCTTTTGGTTGGGACACACACACAAAGGCACACTCAATCTTTCACTTCCTAATATATTACTCTCCTATATAGTTTCTTCCTTTCAATTATTTTTTTCTTAGTGTTGTATACATGAAGGTAGGGGGTATTTATACTAACTTTAGGATAGATTGGAGGGTTAGGATTTCACTAGATGGTTGTAGGTGAATGGCTAGGATAAGATGGAAAGTTGTAGCAACCACCCATAAGCAAATAACCACCCATGCGCACAATCCCACTCTCCCACTCTTCTCTTAGCCATACCCGGCCTCCTAGGGTGTGCAAAGCACACACACGTGCATGCATGTGCCCCTTCTAGTACCCCCCTATTTAAAGTTTGTACAAATTTAATTAATCAATTGTTCACCAATTGTGTCTACATGACAAGTTGTGACAATTTAAAGGATTAATTAAGTTTGTGGGCCTCAAAATAGTGGGCTTTAGGCTTATGGGCTAAATAATAAAAATATTTAATTATTAGAGTGGGCTTAAAATAAGAAAACTACTTTAGGCTTTATAAAATAGGTTTTTTAGAAAGATAAAGGGAAAGAAAGAAATAATTATCCATGTTATAAAAGAAAATTTTATAAAAATAAATATGCATACAAAATTTTGCACGTGCACAACACGTGAAAAATCAACATTTCTTATTAAGATGAAAATTTTGGGTATTACAAGTTTAGAGATAATCATTTATCACTATGTCCCGATATTTTTGGGTAAGATGTAGAGTTTAAATCGGTTCATGATAAGAGATTTGGTTTAAACCGTCTCTTAGGGATAATCATGAATTTGAATTGCTCTTTAAATGACCTGGGCTAGTTTGTAATGGGTTGTCACCCCGACCCAGTAGGACAGTTCCGTTTTTGAGTTATTGGGCTTTGACGAAAGACCCAGTTCCCAATTCGGACCCGTTTGTAGGTGAAATTATCACTTTACCCCTGAGAGTTTTAGGATTCGTGCTCGATTTGAACGGTCCCGATTTAATCCTATTTTTAGCCATATCATAGCTATTATTTCCTTCTCTTGCTGTCTTCGTCTTCTTCTCTTCTTCTCCACCTTCAAGAACTCTCATGCGTACGTGTATTTTAGGCCACAATCCTAACAGAATCTTGCTCCGCCAAGCACTGTAAATCACATAATAAGACGGTAGTGTAGGTTAGTTTTTGTAGTTCTTGATCGATAGTGTAGTTGTTTTCTTTCATGTTGCTGTTAGGTTTATCTTCAGTTTAAGCTAATATCCAATATATATTTGAGTTGGCTATTTTCTATGATTATTTGTTCAGTACTATGTTCATGATGGTTAGGGTTGGTCATTTTCTATGAATATTATATGAATGTTTGTTCAATAATATGTTAATGATGGTGAGGTTTGGTTATTTTCTATGAATATTTGTTCAATAATATGTTCATGATGGCTAGGATGGATAATTTTCTAAGAATATTTGTTCAATAGTATATTCATGATGGTTAGGGCAGGTTGTATCACATGCTATGTTTTACAGAGACTTCTCTTTGTTCACCATATGGTGTCGCACTTGTGTCTGATACCCCGATACGAACAATTGATGTTTTAGGTTAATGTTTCCAAATATTATTCATGTCCGTGTTTCGCATTGCACCCGTGTCCGTTTCCGTGCAACATAGATTATATGTGATATATATCAAATAAAATGATAAATCTTACACAAAATTACACTGAGGTTTGGTTTTAATAAGCTAATAAAATAGGGTTCAAAGTGTTAGAGATTATAAGAGATAATAACAATAAAAGTTAGGGTTAATATCTTAGACTAAGGTGCTTGAGATATTTACCCTAGGTATCAAGATTGGAATACCTAAACTACTATCACAAGTCAGTATTTATAGGATAAATAATGGTTTGGGTATAGGGTTCTCAACCCACTCAACCCGCATTCTAATATCCATACAATTAGTACGTGTAACACACGTGTTACCCATAGAATAATATTACACATAATATTATTCATATATAGTGAGAATATACCTATATATCCAACAATCTCCTCCTATATTCTCAATATATAAACGTACTGGATTATGTCATCAGTTCAACATGAAGCTGACTGGCTGATAGCAGTATTTAAATAGAAGAAATGCATCACTCAATGTATAGTTCATAAGAACTAAATCAATTATAAATCCAAATAGTTCAAAAAGACTAAACCAAAATAATTAAATAGTTCCCAAACCATATCACAACAGAATAGTTCACAATGACTAAACTAACTGGAGTAATCTGTCATAGTTTCAAAATCAAACAAAGCAAATAAACTTCAAGAACAAGATAAGAGTTTTAAGCTCAATGAATACAAGAGTCTTAAACTCAACAGAAGTTTTACCAAGCAAGTGACTAATTTATTCTCGAAAGAAATAAACTAAAACTCTATTCTTGCACACTACTTTATGTTTACTCCTCCATTTTGAGCAAATCATTATTTTGAAATCTATGTTGACATATTCAACTCCTCTATCTTTGCTAACTTATTGAAAACAATAATATCAAGAGACACATCTCTAAGAATTCCAATGAATTTCACAAAGTATCTAGTTCTACAAAAGAACTTAGTACAATTCATAATTAGCTTAGCAAAAATGTAATGCAAGCATCACAATCAAGTTTCTTTAACTAAATAAAGAACAAGAACTATTATAGTTTTTACACAAGAACTATACTATGTTTCATATTGGAATAACAGAACAGTCAAATCAATTATGGTTGATTCGGAATCATTAAAATTGAAATGAAACAAGAATCCATAAAAGAGATATATCATCAAAATTAGAATGATATAACGACATTCTAAACATCGAAAATACATCGACAAATTTTCATGTTTCGTATTGGAATAATATGATTATTCTAAGTAAATTCTCTAGATATATAATACCATCAAAATTAGAATGACATTATATATTTGTGGAATTTATGTGGAATCATCAAAATTATCTAAAACATGTCAACTACCTAGAATTAATGCTTAAGTTTGAACTTCTCTATGGCTCCAATTGGATTATAAATTTCAAAACAATTAGGATGTTAAAGCTTTGACTCAATAGCTTTTAACTCCATTTCCCCATAGTTTTGATAATTAGATCACTTTCAAGTCTCTTAGCAAGAGCATTAGCCATATTTTATTTCAATTGTACTTTATTTATGAGAAAGTTCAACTAGAATTCTTTCAGCCTTAATATACTCCTCTTACTATTATAGAGTGAGTTATGAGCTACAGTGCATTATAATTTGATAGTCGCATAACAGAATTAGAGAGTTACTTAAACTTCTTAATGGATGACTAGCAACAAATTCTTTAATTCACTCAACCTTTTCTCCTGCAGAGGATAACACATAGAGGTCTGATTTCATGGATGATAGCACAGTGTCTGTTTACCTTTTAATTTTCATAACATTTCTGTTCCTCCTAGTGTAAACACATATCCACTAGTTATCGACTTTCACTAAATTTTGAGCATCATAATGCATCAGATCAGCCATTCATTCGAAGAATGACTAGAGTAGCACAAAGCAAACTCTTGAGTATCACTCAGGTATCTCATTAGCCTCTTAAGGGTACTCAAATGTGTATGGGATTATCAGTAAATCTGCAGATCATACCTACCTCAAAGGTTATGTCTATTCTAGTGCAGATCTTTGTATACATGAGACTTTCAATTCCTTTAGAATGATCTACCTGTCTCATAGTTGCACCATCATTAAGTGTCAACCTTTTATCATAATCATATGGTGTTTCAAAGTACACTTTCAATCACTATATCCCCACTTTTGAAACACATTATTGATTTGATGAATTTGACTAAGGGTTATCCCTTTCCATCTGAAACTCACCCTTATACCTATGATGTCCACAATACCTAGGTTTTTCATGTTGAATTCTTTGGATAGCACAATTTTAACTTTATTTGTAATAGAGATGTTAACTCTAAGAATAAGCATGTCAACAAAACAAGTAAATAATAGTCACTATATTTGACACACCACAAAGTTAAAGGCACTGATCTGAATTACTTGATTGATATACTGGGCTCTTTAAAAAAATTTTCAAATTATTTATTCGTCGGCTATACATGTTTTAAGAACATACAATGATTTTACTAAATTGTAGATCTTGTTCACTAAATATATTAGTTCAAAACTTTCCAGCACAAAACTGTTTAAATATCCTTTATAAATAACAAAATTTTCAATAGATGTAAAGGTAAGAGGAATACTTATTGTAGCAATATGACAAACATGTGAGTAGACATCAAATAAATCTATCCTATTTTTCTCAGTCAATCCGTTAGCTACTAAAATGCATTAAAATTGCTATTGAACAATCCAAAATTAAGTTTCTTCTACAAAAAACCCACTTACTTACTATAGTTTTAGCCCATTTCGGCAGATCAACTAATTTAGTATTATTGTATGACACAAAATCATTTCATTGTCTACTAAAGACTTTTCTAAGCTCATTTGTCATTCAAGTTTAAGTGTTAGTATGACTGATTCTTGATTCCAACAGTGAATCATTGACTATGTCAGTAGGACTAGATAATTTCATACACTTATCTTTGATGAACACATCATCAAAAAACTTGTTTGTCTAGATTCTGAAATCTGTCCATAGAACCATATTCTGCACTAAGTATACACAAATATTTGTTGTAGGTCCTACTTTAGGCCTTCTAGGGTCATGTACTCTAACAAATGTATCACACTACATGTTTTCACGTTAACAAAATTATTTGTGTTTCTATCCCATAGTCTACAAGGTGTAAATAATTTAGAGTGTGTTAACATATTGAAAATATGATTAACAATATAATATTACCCACAGTTACACAAAGTCAAACAATAGTCAATAATATAGAATTCAACATTTCACTAAGTGTTTGATTCTTTATCAATGCTGTTTTGACTGTTGTAAATAGAGTACACTAGAGATTATGCCAAATGCAAATTTCGCTTAAAATTGTTAAAACATATTCACCACCTCTATCAAATCTGAAACATTTTGATCTTAGCATTTAACTAGATTTTTAATTTATCAAAATAGCGAGTGCTACATCCTCCATATATGTATGACAAACATTCAATAATCATCTACAAAGGTGATTAAATACTTCTGACCAATTTCGTCTCATATAGTCACAAAGATACTGAGATCACAAATATCAAAATGTATTGACTCAAAAAGTTGTATGTTCCTGGAGACCATACTAAATGATTTTCTAGTGATCATAATCTGAGCACAAAGTTCATACTTGTCATATTTAATGGAGTGTCATTTAGCAGAGTTATCAGTTTTAAAAAGAACAAACAATTTAATATATAGTTCTCAAATCCTAGTTAATTATGCTATGTTCAGGAATTATACACAATTAGAACTATTATTATTAATTGTCTCATTTGTTATACTCAACTTATACATGTGATTGACAATATATGTACATTATAAGAGTTAATACAAAATTACTCTTCCAAATTTTACAAAACTATTTGCTTTATCTAGTGATTCTAACAATGTCCACTTGCTCAAACACATTGAAATAAGAGTTCTTTTCTTTATTTGTTCTTTATCATCTTTATAACGCTAAATGAGATAATGACTAACATGTTATAATTCAACTTTGCACACATAGTACAATGAACAAGAAAGAACAAAATGTAACTAATAAAGTCATATCCTACATAAAGAGATGCTTTCTCCTAAGTTATAGACATTTGTTATACATCTTATACTTTTTTTAAAAAAAATTATTAGAGAAGCAAATATATAATCTCACACAAACTGCAAACAATGGATTTGTCAAAATATCTATATACATAGTATGATAAAGACTTAACAACCCTAACATGCTAGTTTTCAAGGCGAGAATAACTATAATCTAAAAATCTCAATCATGTGATCAAACGCACAAAATGTTAATGCATTCATCACATAAAAATATTAAGAATGATTAGAGTAGAACATACCGACACTTCTAGTTAGAAGTGTTTTCCAAATTCGATGGAGAAGCCTGCGTGGTGCAGACTTATTCAACAGTGATGCATATCCATCGTCTCCAACATACACAATTTTTAGGTAACATTAAAGTTCCTACATTCATCAAATTGTTATAGATTAGCCAATTAAATAAATTATTAACACTATTTAATTCTAACAATAATTTTATTAGAGATACAGTTTTATAGTCAAAACTATAACTTATCATATCAAAATAAATATTTGATCTTTAGCACATAGCCACAACATTTATTCAAATTTGTATTTTTAATTAAACAATGCATAATACGGTTTTGAACTTTTGCAGTTAGCAACAAAATTCAAACAAATAATTAAAATAACAATTTAAATTTGGTGAAGAACTTATCTTTAATTTAGATCTGAAGATAAAGTACACTGCAGTAGATCCAGTTTTCTCCCCAAACACAGAATATATACCTAATGTATTGTCTCCACTGGTTAGATCGAGATCTGATTCCTTTTGGCTGGATCTGGATCTGATCCAACTGTCCAAACACCAAAAAATAAATCTCCAACCAATAGAGCGGCTGTTGGGCTGTATTTGAATCTGGATATGCTCCAACAGTTCAAACACCAAACAGCAATCTCCAACCAATAGAGCAGCTGTTGGACTGGATCTGAATCTGAATCTGCTCCAACCACCCGAACACCAAAACACCAAATTCTCAACCAATGAAAATTCTTGTTTGGTCAGATCTGAGTCAAACTCAGCTGCGAGGACCCCCTCTCTAACCCGAACACAGAACACCATAATCCACCAATCGAAAAAATCAAATTTTGGATCTGAGTCCCTTTCCTTCTCTTTGTTGGTACTCGGGAAGAGAGAGAAGAAGGGGTGGGCCAGCGGCTGGCAGTGGGGCGGCGGTGGCGTGTGGCGACGCCATCGACAGCCCGAAACCCAGATCTTCGTTCAGATTTGATCGATCCAGATGGTCTCGCTCGCGATCGGAGGTGGGTTTCACTCGCGATCCACGATGGGTGTTCGGGAAAAATGCGAGGGAGAAGGAGGGGCTCGCTCATGGCGGAGGCGGCGCCCATCGACAACCCGAAACCCAAATGCTTTGGGTTTGTGATCAGCGACGGTGGCTCCCAGCAGCGTCGGAGAAGAAGAACACGACGGCACCGACGATGGCGGCGACAGTGGCTGCAGTTGAAAATGGGGACATCTTCCGCCGAGATCAATCCAATGATCTCTCTCAATCTCAATTAGATTATAAATTTCTCAAGATTATGAGAGATAATAATAATAGAAATTAGGGTTAATATCTTAGACTAAGGTGCTTGAGATATTTACCCTATATATCACGATTGGAATACCTAGACTACTATCACAAGCCAGTATTTATAGGATAAATACTGGTTTGGATACTGGGTCTCAACCCACTCAACCCGCGTTCCGATATCCATACAACATGTGTTATCCATAGAATAATATTACACATAATATTATTCATATAGTGAGAATATACCTATATATATTACACATAATTTCACTAGCAAAACTGAAGACCCTATCGCATGGGTCTCCAAGCTGTTTCTCTGACTCGTCTTAGTAATGAGAAGATTAATGTTGTTTGCCAATTTGAGCCTCTATTACATGTTCAAGATATCAGTATCAACAAACAAATTGTGGGTTGGCGTACTAAGAATATTGATCTAGAAAGCATGAGTTTGACAATAGGGGGTTTATGCGTAAAGCTCACCGAATATGATACACATGCACTTATGAGATTAAGCTTTGACGGGAAGGAAGTAAAAGTGTATGAATTAAATGATATTGATGAGAAAATTTTAATAACAGTAACATGTAGGGGGTGATTCAGATTGAATCTTTCGAAGAACAAATAAGAAATAGACCGGAGGAAGATAATATGTTTAAGCGATACTTTACACTGCCAGCCATCAGTTTCCGACTAGTACCGAGAGAATTGCCCAGTGTTCCTATTGGTTACATTCCGATTGTTCGGGATTGTTGCTGCTGATTTTGGTGTAGGAGCAAACAAATGAATTTGTGGATTCTTTTGGAAACAATAATGACAAACCTGTTTGTAAAGCTCTGTTACCACTTGTCAGAGAAATTTACTCCCAACTAGTAGTGCTAATAGCGGAAGTGCATCACAAGCAATAGAAACTCCTAAGAAATAGATGAACCAAGAACAAGTCAGCACAATATATGCATCTCACAAGAACACAACCAATATGTAGAGATAACCAATACTTCTTATTCCCAAACAAATACAAAGATTACAAAAGAGATTACAAATCTCAATCTCTCTCTCTCTCACTTTTGAAACACTCGACACAATCTCTCTCTTGAAGTTGAATAATGATCACGGCATAGGATAACTAAACCCTAGAGTTTACGGCCATGTATATAGCCCCTAAGCAAACCATAAAAGATACACACAAATATAGCAAATTGGACCTTTCTCCCGTAAGCCCAAAAGAGCAATTAGCGCCGTGCAGATCCAGACCCGAGAGCTGACCAGTCGACCGCACCCCTAGTGTCGGTCGACCGTCCCCTCCTTTGTTGGACGCCTGCACTCGAAGAACCCCCAGTCAACTGGGTCGGTCGATTGCACCCATGACCGGTTGACCGCAACCCTCCAGACTTCATTTCTTCTACTTGCTACTTGTCTTCCCTTGCTTCTTTGTCTTCTCCTCTTCTTCTCCAACTTCAAGTACCCCGTGCCTACGTGTATTTGAGGCCACAATTCCTAACAATCTCCAACTTGGACCAAATACACCACGCTTCAAAGTTATTGCAATCTTTCCTCGTATTATCTCTGTCATCTCTCACTTTCATGGAAGACCCAAGTACTCCCCACTCTCATGAAGAGCACCTCGGCCACTCCACCACGTGGAGTGCACCAACCACCCCTCATCGCCTCATGAAGGATGTACTCCACCAATCACATAGAGCACAAATACCGGAGAAATAATCTCCCGTGTCGGATTCCGTGTTATGAGACTCCCCACCTCGCAAGATCTCCATCAACACCTGACATGGTTCGAAGTCTCTCAATGCACCCTCTACACTAGAAACCTCCGTGGACGACACCTCCACAAACTCTGCAGACTGTTCAACCCCTACAAACCCAGTTCGGTTACCCTCATCAATATCACCCCGTATATCGATACCAGTGCTCTCTATCACACACAAGAGTGACTTGAAGCTTCAACTGTCAATTTGCAAAGTACCCTCTCCGCAGCAACGTCTTGCCTACTAGGATCACTTCCATGGCTAACAGCTCCCCCTAAATTAGTAACCTTCCCTCCACAACTGAAAAAACTCGATTGCACCCCACACAACCTACTACTCGATTTCAGCTGAGAGTCAACCACAGGAGAAACGCCCCTCACATCTCTAAGCAAATACACCGTTCCCTCACGCTTTCCGTTTGCAACCACCATTGAACCTGCAGTTATACACCACTTTCCACTACCAACTGTAGTAGACAACCCCTCCTTGTCTAGCCTTCCAATCGAGATAAGATTTTCTTTCAAGTCTAGAACATGCCTTGTCTCCCGCAAGACAAGACTTTGATCATTAATGGTATTCACGCGAACAGTACCAACCCCACGTACAGGACACTGGTGACCATTTCCCATGATCGCATCTCCAAAAGAACCCTCCTCGTAGTCATCAAATACCTCTCTCCTCGAAGTGCAATGAAAAGAAGCTCTCGAATCAATACACCAATCTTGAGTGCCCAACTCCTCCCGAGCTGATAAGCATAGATCCTCAACAAGCCCCACTTGAGCATCCTTTGGAGTATCTCTCTTTGGTTTCTCCTGCTTCTTCTTCATATAAGCCTTACAATTGCGCATCATGTGACCCTTCTTGTGACAATACCAGCACTCAGGGCCATGTCGTCCATCGCTGTCATCAGACCCACTCTCAGATGAACTACTTCGATCCTTTCTTCTTCGGCTGCTCTTAGATTTTCCACGTCTCTTCTCAACATACATGACGGAATCTCTAGAAGATGATGATGGATATCCCCTGTTTCTCACCCTTCTCACCTTCTCGTTCAGAATGCTACTCACCACATCCTGTAGAGTCGTCGAATCTGTCATAGTGCATGTAATAGTTTGTTCCACCGTACCATAACTATCGAGTAAAGTAGATAGAAGTAACAATGACTGCCCTCTCTCTTAAAACTTCAAACCTGCATCTTCCATCTGATTGTAAAATATACAATAATTATTCACATGCTCTGCTACTGAACCCCCTTCCTTCAACTTCATATTAACCAAGAAGAATTTGATTAGATACAGACAGTTTTTCATACATATCTGTGAGAATTTCCATAGCCTCATTTGTGGTCTTTGCCTTCGAGATATAAAATAATGCCTTCCTACTCAGCCCCAACTGTATCTATCCCACCGCCTTCTGATCCAAACGATTCCACTCTGCCAAGACCTTCGCATCCTTGTCTGCACCTACCGGCTTCTCATCAAACAACGGACCATCAAGATCTTTCTGACGAAGATACGCTATCATCTGAATCTTCCACATCGCGAAGTCACTCCCATCGAATCTCTCGATCTTCATCTTGTTATCGGCCATCTTGAACCAACTGCTCGGATACCACTTGTAAAGCTCTGATACCACTTGTCAGAGAAATCTACTCCCAACTTGTAGTGCTAATACCAGAAGTGCACCACAAGCAATAGAAACTTCCAAGAAATAGATGAACCAAGAACAAGCCACCACAATATATGGATCTCACAAGAACACAACCAATATGCAGAGATAACCGATACTTCATATTCCCAAAGAAATACAAAGATTACAAAAGAGATTACAACTCTCAATCTCTCCCTCTCACACCTTTGAAACACTCGTCATAATCTCTCTCTTGAAGTTGAATAATGATCACGGCATAGGATAACTAAACCCTAGAGTTTACGGCCATATATATAGCCCCCAACAAACTCTAAAAGATACACATAAATATAGCGAATTGGACCTTTCTCCCGTAAGCCGAAAAGAGCAATCAACGTCGGTGTCGGTCGACCGCACCCCAAGCCGTTCGACCTCACCCCAAGCAGGTCGACCGCTACGTGCAGATCCAGACCCGAGAGCTGACCGGTCGACCGCACCCCTAGTGTCGGTCGACCGTCCCCTCCTCTGTTGGATGCCTGCACTCGAAGAACCCCCATTCGACTGGGTCGATCGACCGCACCCATGACCAGTCGACCGCAACCCTCCAGACTTCACTTCTTCTACTTGCTACTTGTCTTCCCTTGTTTCTTTGTCTTCTCCTCTTCTTCTCCAACTTCAAGTACCCCTTGTCTAAGTGTATTTGAGGCCATAATTCCTAACAATCTTCCACTTGGACCAAATACACCACGCTTCAAAGTTATTGCAATCTTTCCTCATATTATCTTTGTCATCTCTCACTTTCATGGAAGACCCAAGTACTCCCCACTCTCATAAAGAGCACCTCCGCCACTCCACCACGTGGAGTGCACCAACCACCCCTCATCGCCTCATGAAGGATGTACTCCACCAATTACATAGAGCATGAATACCAGAGAAATAATCTTCCGTGTCAGATTCCGTGTTATGAGACTCCCCACCTCGCAAGATCTCCATCAACACCGGACATGGTTCGAAGTCTCTCAGTGCACCCTCTGCACTAGAAACCTCCGTGGACAACACCTCCACAAACTCCGCAGACTGTTCAACCCCTACAGTCCCAATTCGGTTACCCTCATCGATATCACACCGCATATCGATACAAGTGCTCTCTATCACACAAGAGCGACTTGAAGCTTTAACTGCCAATTCGCAAAGTACCCTCTCCGCAGCAATGTCTTGCCCACTAAGATCACTTCCATGGCCAGCAGCTCCTACTAAATTAGTAATCTTTCCTCCACAACTGAAAGAACTCGATTGCACCCTACACAACCTACTACTCGATTTTGACTGAGAGTCAACTACAGGAGAAATGCTCCTCACGTCTCTAAGTAAATACACCATTCCCTCACACTTTCCTTTTGCAACCACCCTTGAACCTTCAGTTATACACCACTTCCCACTACCAACTGTAGTAGACAACCCCTCCTTGTCTAGCCTTCCAATCGAGATAAGATTTTCTTTTAAGTTTGGAACATGCCTTGTCTCCCGCAAGACAACACTTTGATCATTAATGGTATTCATGCGAACAGTACCAATCCCACGAATAGGACACCAGTGACCATTCCCCACGATCACATCTCCAAAAGAACCCTCCTCGTAATCATCAAATACCTCTCTCCTCGGAGTGCAATAAAAAGAAGCTCTCGAATTAATACACCAATCTTGAGTGCCCAACTCCTCCTGAGCTGATAAGCATAGATCCTCAACAAGCCCCACTTGAGCATCCTTTGGAGTATCTCTCTTCGGTTTCTCCTGCTTCTTCTTCATATAAGCCTTGCAACTGCGCATCATGTGACCCTTCTTGTGACAATACCAGCACTCAGGCCCACGTCCTCCATCGCTGTCATCAGACCCACTCTCAGATAAAGTACTCTGATCCTTTCTTCTACGGTTGCTCTTAGATCTCCCACGTCTCTTCTCAACGTACATGACGGAATATCTAGAAGATGATGATGGATATCCCCCATTTCTTACCCTTCTCACCTCCTCGTTCAGAATGCTACTCACCACATCCTGTAGAGTCATCGAATCTATCATAGTGCCTGTAATAGTCTGTTCTGCCATACCATAACTATCGAATAAAGTAGATAGAAGTAACAATGACTGCCCTCTCTCTGAAAACTTCAAACCTACAATTTCCATCTGGTTGTAAACCATACAGTAATTGTTCACATGCTCTGCTACTGAACCCCCTTCCTTCAACTTCATATTAACCAATTTCTTTAGATGAAGAATTTGATTAGATGCCGACGGTTTTTCATTTATATCCGTAAGAATTTCCATAGCCTCATTTGTGGTCTTTGCCTTCGAGATATGAAATAACACATTTCTACTCAGCCCCAACTAAATCTGCCCCAGTGTCTTCTGATCCAAATGATTCCACTCCGCCAAGACCTTCGCATCCTTGTTTGCACCTACCGGCTTCTCATCAAACAACGGACCATCAAGATCTTTCTGATGAAGATATGCTATCATCTGAATCTTCCACATCACGAAGTCACTCCCATCGAATCTCTCGATCTTCATCTTGTTATCGGCCATCTCGAACCGACTGCTCGTATACCACTTGTAAAGCTCTGATACCACTTGTCCAAGAAATCTACTCCCAACTCGTAGTGCTAATACTTGACGTGCACCACAAGCAATAGAAACTTCCAAGAAATAGATGAACCAAGAACAAGCCACCACAATATATGAATCTCACAAGAACACAACCAATATGCAGAGATAACCAATACTTCTTATTCCCAAAGAAATACAAAGATTACAAAAGAAATTACGACTCTCAATCTCTCTCTCTCTCACCTTTGAAACACTCGTCACAATCTCTCTCTTGAAGTTGAATAATGATCACGGCATATGATAACTAACCCCTAGAGTTTACGGCCATATACATAGCCCCCAAATGAACTCTAAAGGATACACATAAATATAGCAAATTGGGCCTTTCTCCCATAAGCCGAAAAGAGCAATCAGCATCGGTGTCGGTCGACCGCACCCCAAGCCGGTCGACCGCTATGTGCAGATCCAGACCCGAGAGCTGCCGGTCGACCGCACCCCTAGTGTCAGTTGACCGTCCCCTCCTCTGTTGGACGCCTGCACTCGAAGAACCTCCAGTCGACAGGGTCGGTCGACCGCACCAATGACCGGTCGACCGCAACCCTCCAGACTTCACTTCTTCTACTTGCTACCTGTCTTCCCTTGCTTCTTTGTCTTCTCCACTTCTTCTCCAACTTCAAGTACCCCGTGCCTACGTGTATTTGAGGCCATAATTCCTAACACTGTTGATTTTTACCGGCGTTTGACTGGTTTCTTACCGCCGAAAGAGATTTATGTGGAAAAAGATTGATTACATAGTGGGGGAGAGGAGTTTTTATAGTCACCTTAAGAGACAGTTTAGAGATAATCATTTATCCCTATGTTTCGGTGTTTTTGGATAAGATGTACAGTTTAAATTGTTTAATGATAAGAGATATGGTTTAAACCGTCTCTTAGAGATAATCATAAATTTGAATTACTCTTTAAATATTTGAATTGGTTTGTAACTGGCTGCTACCCATACCCAATAGGACAGATCTATTTATGGGTTATTAGGCTTTGAAGAAAGACCCAATCCCTATTTCAGACTCGTTCGTATGTGAAATTACCCTTTTATCCCTGAGAACTTTAAGATTCGTGCCCGATTTGAATGGTCCATATTTAGTCATATTTTATGCCATATCACGAGCCCCCCACTCCTGAAGACTGAGTTGAACAGCCTATGAGGAGTAGTTTTATTATTCTAATGACGTACGGAATTTTATCGGAGTTCTTGACTGAGATTGGATCTTACTCGAGGTGTAATGGTGTCAATATGAGCTTTTAAAGTAACCAAAATTATTCTCAGAATTTCCTGGTTTTTTGGTGATTTTTACAGATTTTTCTGATTTTTTCCCAATTTTTGATCATTTTTTTAATTTTTTATTCAATTTTCGAATTTAAATAATTAATTACCGAAAACTTTAATTATTTATTCTAATTTAATAATTATTATTTTCAGAATTTTAAAATTATTTTTTGAATTAATAATTATTTTTAGAAATTTTAAATTAACTTTTTCGATTTTTAATTAATTTTTTTCGGATTTTTTAAATAATTAATTCATTTAAATTAATTAATTAAATTTTACCAGTACACGTGGCGTAATTCTGAGCGTTGATCACGATTAGGCGAGTGCCCATCGCAAAGCGAGTGTTTTTCTCCAGTTTGACCTTCAGAACATAGTTTGCTTGGAACCCGCCGCCGACCCACGAGGTGACGCCACTTGGCCGGTCAACGTTGATCGTTGACCGTCATGTGGCAACTTTTTTTTTCTTTTTCCCGCCTGCTTCCCCTCCTTCGTCTCCGACTTTGTCGAGGGCATCTGGGGAGAGGAGAGCTCGAGCTTGGGATTCAAAAGGACGCTCGACGAGGAAGTTGGAGTTCGGCGAGGTTGGCGTCGTGGAGCTCGACACTTCGTGGGAGAGAGCTCGGAGACAGTGGATTCGGAGTTGGGCAGAGCTCGACAAAGGTGGAGCTCGGAGTTAGGCGGAGCTCGACGAAGGTGGAGCTCGGAGTCAGTGGAGCTCGAAGTTGGGCGGAGCTTTGACAGAGGTGGAGCTCAGCATTGTAGGAGCTTGTCGAGGAGAAGACTCGGTAATGGAGTCGAGGTCGGAGCTCGGCACTGGAGGGGAAATCGACTGGGTTCGGCGAGGAAGTTGGAGTTCAGAGGCGGTTTCCGATGGAGGGTTTGACGAGGAGAGTGCTGGAGGTCGATGATGGAGCTCTTCGGCGAGACGAGGCGAGACGAGCTCTTCGGTGAGCTCGTGAGGAGGAGCTGGAGCTCGTTGATGGAGCTCTTCGGCGAGACGAGGCGAGACGAGCTCCTCGGAGAGCTCGTGAGGAAGAGTTGGAGCTCGTTGATGGCGGTGGTGAGCTCTCAAAGGGGAGTTCGACGACGGAGTGGAGCTAGTCATCGTGGAGGTTAGCGAGGAAGGAGAGGGTCACAGTGGAGGGGAGTTATCCCCAGTGAAGTCGCCGCGGAGGGTTGAGGTCGAGCTCGACAGCGGAGGGGAGCTCGCTTCCAAAGGATTCTAGCCCAAGAAATTTGTAATTGGCGTGGAACCCCCTTCTTTTGATGATTATATGCCTTTCGGTAGTTTCCGATGCCAACTGTCCTGCATGCACCTTCTCCATTGCACAGTGCAAATTTCAACTCATCAAAATGGATGATGGGGCAGGCAGGGGTCTTATTTGATGGGCTTAAGAATGTGGGCATGAACGGAAATGTGGAAACTAATCATGGGCTTGAAGAAGGCTTCAAATCATGGTTTTTTCAGGTAAGATTACAAGTTCAGAAGCTCATATTCCTACTACATTAGGTTTCAATCAGCCTTCGGGAATAACTTCTGATGGCCTGGCTATGTTGGAGCTTTTTGGTTTTGAAGAGGGAAGAAGGGTTTTGTGGGTTTTGGGTCCAAACGGGTTCAGACCCGACCCGTTAACCCTTAAATAATTTTTTTTTGTTTGTTTATTTGGCGAATCTGATCCATTGACCGTGATCGAACATGAATTTTAAGGCGGAGTTTTTCTCCATTTTTTAGTCCGGTGGCGCGTTTGCTCGGGATTTTGGATCCGAGCGATGTGGCAGGATCTGAGCCGTCAATCTGGATCAAACTCACATCTGGAGGTAGATCTGATCGGTTTTCGATCCGAAAGACGTGGCGAGATCTGAGCCGTCGGATCTTGATCAAGCACGATTTTTTAGGCAACGTTTTTTCCAATTTCACGTTCGGAGCCACGTTTGCTTGGAATTGGCTCAGAGGGACGTGGCGCAATCTGAGTAGTTGGAACTTGATCAGGCGCGATTTTTTAGGCAATGTTTTTTCCCACTTCGCGTTCGGAGCCACGTTTGCTCGGAATTGGCTCTGAGGGACGTGACGCAATCTGAGCCGTTAGATCTTGATCAGGCGTGAATATTGAGACGAAGTTTTCTCCAATTTCATGTTCGGAGCCACGTCTGCTCGGAATTGGCTCCGAGGGACGTGGCATAATTTGAGCTGTCGATCAGGATCAACCTCGCATCTTAAGGCAAAGTTTTTCCCTTATTTTTTTGTTCAGCGCAGCTGTGTTGTAATCCACTTTCCCGATGCTTCGGAGGTCGGATCGGGGCGTGTGACCCCTCGTTTCGAAGCTGACTCAAATGTCTACAATTTCTCTTCAGAATTCAGTTGAACAGTCACCCTTCTTCATGGTCAAAATAGTCCCGCAACATCTTTGTCTTCATGAAGTTAAGAAGAGCTTTGTATGGCTGTTGAGAAGATCCATTCTTGGAGGCGGATCTAAGGAGCGTCTCTAGATGAGTTGGCTCCGAACTCTCTTAGAAGAAGGCCGCTCAGGCGGTGAGTGTGACGGAGAACATCATCAGGCTCTAAGAGAGAAAGCCGTTCGGAAGATAAGTTTGAGAAGCAACTCTAGGGGAGAGTTTTAGCTCCGAACTCGTTTGAAAGAAGGTTGCTTGGGAGGTGAGCGGGAGGAAAGCATTGATAGCCTCTAGAAGAAAGCTGTTTGGGAGACAAGTTTGAGGAGCAACTCTAGGGGAGAGTTGAGCTCCGAACTTGCTTAGAAGAAGGCCGCTCGGGAGGCGAGCGGAGCGAAGAACATCATCAGGCTCTAAGAGATAGAGCCGTTCGGGAGACGAGTTTGAGGAGAAACGCTAGGGGAGAGTTTTAGGTCCGAAGTCGTTTGGAAGAAGACCACTGGGGGGCAAGTGGGATGAAGAATCATCTCCAGGCTCTAGGGGAGAGCCATTCGAGAGGCGAGTTTGAGGAGCGACTCTAGGGGAGAGCAGAGCTCCGAACTTGCTTGTTGCAAAATTTAACCAGTAATGGGAGTAGTATGGATGTTCGTTTTGAGCCCCGAAACCGCATGCTTGCAAGCCGTGAGGACAATTTCGAACCATGATTGTGAACTTCGAACTAGTTGTTACGGAGCTATCAACGAGTTGTTGGAGCAATTCCGAATGGTGAGCTGCTACGCACTTGCTTGTTTGCAAGCGGCTAAAACGTCGTCGAACAAAGTGTTGGACTCCGAACTTATTATTTTTTAAGAATTTCAACGAGTTGTAGGAGCAATTCCGAATGGTGAGCTACTTCGCACTTGCTTGTTCGCAAGCGGCTAAAGCGACGTCAAACCGAGTGTTGGACTCCAAACTTGTTGTTTGAGGGGGTTAACGAGTTGTAAGAGTAATTTTGAATGGTGAGCTGCTCTACACTTGCTTATTTGCAAGCGGCTAAAGTGGCGTCGAACCAAGTGTTGGACTCCAAACTTATTTTTTTAGCTTAGTAAGTTGTGGGAGCAGCCCTGTAAAACAAGCTGGACTCTGAACTTACCGTTTCACGAGTCGTAGATGTGACTTGGTGAGATAGAAATGAGGCAAATATAATAATTTTCAATAGAAAAAAGCTAAGTTTTATTGAAACAAACTAAGTAGCCGCTTCAATGGGGCGAGCCATTATTACATGCTTTTTGACCGTGTTACAAGCATTGACCTTATTGAAAATTGTAATCCTACTTCTACGAAGGCCTCTTGGGAGGAGTTTGGTTCTCCCCCCCATTGGACCTCCATGGATAAGGTGGAGGATGGCCCCAGGTTCGGAGTCTTAGAACTTGTTGGGCCTCTCTGTTCGCTTGTAGGCTCCTCGGGTGGAAGATCGGCCCTGTCTTTTCGGACGAACTTGGCCAGGTGTCCCCGCTGAATGAGTTCTTCGATTTCCTCTTTGAGGGCCCAAAAATCATCCGTTTGGTGGTCGTGGTCCCTATGAAAGCGACACCACTTATCTATGTTTCTTTTCTTGCCAGGAGTATTCATTCTAGGGGGACCACGAAGTAGCCCCTTCTTGTCCACCTCCATAAGAACTGCTGATAAGTTTGCATTGAGCGGGGTGAACTTCTAAAAACGAGGAGCTGGGCGGTACTGGCCATTGTCGTCCTTCTGGAATTTGTGGGAGCCTTCTTAACTTGTATTCCTCCGTTTGTTACTAGAAGATGACTCTTCTTGACTGAGGGGTTGAGAGCTTCTTCGGCTCGGATGTACTTCTCGCTCCTAAGCAGGAATTTCGAGAAGTCCTGAGGAGGCTTCTTGGCGAGGGACGCCCTGAGGTCGGCGTTAGTGACATTGTGCCTGAATGCCGCAGAGGCTACCGATTGGTTGAGGGAGGCAATAGACCGAGCTTTGGCGGTGAAGCGCCAAACATAATCCCTTAGGCGTTCACCCTTTCTTTGGCTAAGTGCTAGCAAATATGCACTCGTTTTCTCGGTTCGTCAACTGCCCATGAAGTGGGTGAGGAAGAGCTCCTCAAACTGTTCGAATGAGAAGATAGAGGTTGGAGATAGACGGGAGTACCACTCTCGTGCTGGTCTCCTTAATGTTGCTGGGAAAGCCTTGCAGAGGAGTGCATCAGAGGCTTGATGAATCATCATGAGAGTTTTAAAACTCTCGATATGATCGACCGGGTTCGACTCCCCATTGTAGGATTCAAAGCGGGGCGGTCTAAAGGCCTCGGAGACCGGAGTTTCCATGATGGCCCTAGAGAAGGGGGGTTTGCTAGGGCAGAAGTTGTTGGTCCATTGTTCTTATTCATGATTGATCCTATTGAGGCGCCTCTCCATCTTGTGGAGACGGCAGTGGATAGAGTGATCCCTCCGGTTGGATCTAGTCGACCCTCGGAACTCTCCCTCATGAGTGGCGTTATGGCTAGGGTTAAGAGCACGCTGATCCTGACTTGTGGTAATATTAAGAGCTCGCAAGATATCTTGTTTGAAGTTCTGGAGCTCAGCCTGAGTGACTGGTGCCCCCCCCCCCCATCTTGGTGATCCCTAGGTGTGGTTCGACTTACTGGAGTATGACTTCTCCACTGATGACGTGGAGGGGACTGTCTTCGCCTCCTCGCGGGAGGGGATCTTCTAGTCCTCGGTCTACGGGGGATCCGGACTCCTGAGGCCCCTAGGTGCTCAGCTTAAGAGACTTCCTCAGGGGCTCGCCATTTATTCAAGCGACTTCGGTGGTCGACCCCCTGCTGACGGTTAAGAATTACCTGATGAAGATCCGGCCCTGGAGGACTTTGAGAAGACAGATTCAGTTGAGGGGTTGTGGACCAAAATATGGTCATGATGAGGGTGTTGCTTTGGCCATCTTCGACGAGAGCCCCCCGGGGTAGCCCCCCGAGATCCTGGAGGGGCCTGTTGAGGAGGAGGCTATTGAGGAAGAGGCTGTTCAGGCTGCAGTTGCTGAACTTGTTGATTGAGTTGAGGAAGGACACCTTGGACTGGAGGAGGAGAAGGAAGATGAGTGGTCCTTCAGCTGGAGCCCGCTACCTTCCCTTTCTCTTTCGGAGGCATGTTTGCTGCATTCTCCTTCTCTTTCGGATGCATGGTTTGAAACTGACTTTCGCTGATGAAGGATGGATTGCTTTTTTTGTTTCCTACAGACGGCACCAATCTGTTGCTGCTGATTTTGGTGTGGGAGCAAATAAATGAATTTATGGATTCTTTTGGAAACAATAATGACAAACCTGTTGATTTTCACCGGCATTTGACTGGTTTCTTGCCGCTGCCGTGAACCTGCAAAAAGTTCGATACACCGGGATGGATCCCGGTGACGAACCCTCCGACGTTCTTGTCAGTAATCAGGAAGATTATGAAAGAGGTTTATGTGGAAAAAGATTGATTACCTTGTTATGGTGGGGGAGAGAAGTTTTTATAGTCGCCTTAAGAGACAGTTTAGAGAATCATGTATCCCTATGTCCCGGTGTTTTTGGATAAGATGTAGAGTTTAAATCGTTTCATGATAAGAGATTTGGTTTAAACCGTCTCTTAGAGATAATCATGAATTTGAATTACTCTTTAAATATTTGAATTGGTTTGTAACGGGCTGCTACCCATACCTAATAGGATAGATCCGTTTATGGATTATTGGGCTTTGGAGAATGACCCAGTCCCCATTCAGACCCGTTCGTAGGTGAAATTACAGTTTTACCCCTGAGAGCTTTAAGATTCGTGCCCGATTTGAACGGTCCCGATTTAATCCTATTTTTAGCCATATCAGGGATGTAATACATTTAGAGCATCCACAGTCGTCATTGTTTAAATTATGCATAAATGGATAAATGCATATAGCATTTGTCATGTTTGCTGCAGTCGTCGAAGGCTATTTTTTACCAATTTAATGTTTAATAATGAAAATCCAGATCAGACAGAGCTCGAAGTTGCATCAGAGGAAAAAAAATATTTTTTAATTGAGTGACGGAAGTTCATATTGCGTCGGAGGAGAAAAAAAAATAAAAAATATTTGCCTGACGCAACATGAGCAACATGATGTTGCGTGAGCAACATGTTGTTGCGTCCGGCAATTCGGGGACCTAGGACGCAACATGATGTTGCGTGAGCAACATGTTGTTGCGTCCGGCAATTCGGGGACCTAGGACGCAACATGATGTTGCGTCGGACAAGGTGGCCTTTTGTTTATTTGGATTTATTTTCTTTTTTCCGTAAATGAGGGCTTTATTAAATACTAAAATTTGGCAGGGGGCTTTATTTACTTTTTCCGTAAAAATAGGCCCAACGTTGATTGAAATTTGTAATAGTTCGTGCCCAAACCCTCCACTCATGTTTGATTGAGTTGGATCTGGGTTAGACTTGTCAGTTCTGGGTATAAGAACAGCCACACAATTAGTTATAAGTTATACCTAGGAGTATGTAGTGCTGCTTATATGCTAAAATTTTATTAATTTTTTTTAGAAAAAACCCAAGGACGCAACATGAAGTTGCGTCCGAGCATCGAGGATTACGGAGACGAGAGACGTAACATCATGTTGAGTCTGAGGGTTTTTTAATTTTCCGCCATTTTTTGCTTTAAAAAATTAATTTGTAATGGAGCGACGCAACTCGATGTTTCGTCCGACGATTTAAAAATAATATTTTTTCGAGCGGTGCAACTTGAATTTTCGTTCTTTAAATTATGCATAATTCTCAAATCCGCTCATATTTATAGCAATCTACTATAACTAAATATGCAAAATATACATATTTAGCAAACGACTGCAGCGATATTTTAGACAAAATATGCATATTATGCACATTTAGCAAACGATTACAATATAATTGGGCTAAATTTACTATTGATAAATTGTTCGATGGAATTGCTTGCATGAACCATTACAAATATGAAGGCATGGTCGCAAAATTGTTATTGTTGGAGGTAATATTACAATCTCTTTTTTTTAATATTTATTCATGATTGTTGTTATTTTTATCATTTATAGTAAAAAAAATATGATGTGAAATATTTGGTACTGCGGAGCATTTTCGTACCTCAGGGCAATTTAATGGTTCATCGATGCCAATAATGGTACACTGAGATAAATCTCGATCCGAACATAGGAGAGAATTCCATAGAAACAAATCCTATGATGAATTTGAGGTATAAGAGCATCCACAGTCGTTTGCTATAATTCTCATATTCTCATATTATGAGAATTTTATAAGAATTGAGCGCTGCAGTCGTTTGCTATTTTCTTATAAAATAGCGAACGAGCTACAGTCGCTTCTCAAATATGAGAAGTGGGCTAGCGAATTTGAGAATATAGGAGACGATACATCTCAGTTGTTTTAGTTTTTTTTATTACGATCGGACGAGACAACTTGTCTCATCCCGTATATATATTATTATTATTATTTTTTTAAATAGGGTCGGACGATACATGTTGTATTGTCCTTCCCAAGAAAAAAAAAATTTCAAAACTCGTCGGACGGGACATGTTGTCCCGGCCGTGCTGTTTTTTTATTTTTTTTTTCTTCTTTTTTCAACTAGTCCAACTGTCCAGATTCGTCCAGGAAGAAGAAAAAAAAAAAAAAAAAATTCAAAACCACCTTGGACGGGACAACATGTCCCGTCCAGGTTTGGGGGAGTATTTAGTGGTAGGTTTAGTTGGTGGAAGTAGGTTTAGTAGGTGATTAAATAGGTTTAGGTTAATATTTTAATATTTAATTTATTTAATTAATATATTTTAATAGTTAATTGGTAATTAATTAAATCTTTAAAAAAGAAAAATAAACGGACGAAACAAGTTGTCTCGTTCTACTCAAATTTTAGCAAATTATAGCAAACAACCACTGCAGAACTTTCAATCTATTCAATTTCTATTCGTCCCATTTTGCCAAAAAATAAGAATCGCCATTGTGGATGCTCTAAGCTAAATATATGCGAATGCCATTTCCATTTTTATAATTACGTTGTTGCTACATTAAATGTTTTGTTTGATTCTTAGGTTATGCAAGTTGTAAAAGATCTCCCTGCACCTTCTAAAACCGTACCTCTTTGGAATGGGCCAAGATTAGTAGCACGTACTCAATGCAAACCAATTCCCCAGAGCAAGTGAGGTTTGTAATCGAACATAACCACCCTTGCTAAATTTGTTCATACCGTCTCCACTAGGTGATTGGTAATATGAATGTGGACAAGAATTTGTATAGCTTAATTGCTTAAATACAGATAACACCGGGGTTAATGCATCAATTGATTTGAAGGGTAAAAGGTTGAAGAAAAATGTTTCTAGAGATTTATATTGTTTAATTTAAATGTAAAATGTATGAACAGGAGATGAGATGCTCAAAAAAAATTTGACGAAAGTTGAGACATGCAATGCAAATGGTCGGAAGAGAAATGAATACGTCAAACATACTAAACCCGTATGGATGGGCCTGAAGCAAAGTACAAAGAATTATTGGAGAAATGCACAGAGCTATCGTCAAGCTTTGCGCAATTTGTATTCTCTATTTACTTGTTTTTGAGTGTTTTGTATTCTCAATTTACCTGAATACTTTTTAGTTGTATGCTCACGTGATGATTTATTTATTTATTTATTTATTTCGATGGTGCAGCTACGTGGCGAGCAAAGAATTCCGACAAATAGCTTTAAAGAGAAAAGTATTGACACAATGGCTGATGACATTGCAAATAGGGCTGCAATCGAGCCGAGCCGAATAGCTTCAGGCTCGAGCTCGGCTCGTTAAGGAAACGAGCTCAGTTTTGAGCTCGAGCTCGGTTCGAACTGAGCTTTGACCGAGCTCGAGCCGAATAGTTCGCGAATAGCTCGATTCGTTTGCAGCCCAAATTGCAAACAAGGGGACTCATGCATCTTGTGAACTTAATGAAACTGAATGTGATACGTCTATTATAGCAAGTTTAGGGCATGTGTCAGCGGTGCAAATAATATTAAGAAAGTCGAATTTGTTGATCTTACCACTGCTGAAGTTGGCTATACAGTACAAGTTGATGTCCGAGTGAACCAACCCACAAATTTGAAAGAGATTCCTCTTCAACCTAGTACAACTCAGGTTGCGGTTGACTCAATTCCTATAGATACATAAACTGTTAAGAAAAATGGGTTAAACCTGAGTGCACCAAATGAACCTTCTGAGAATCACTACAAACCGCATGGACTATAGCGGCATATCTTTTCCGGCGTTTCCACAACGCGCCGATATAGGTATAGGAGAATTTTATTTTATAAAAAATACACTCTCTGTAACGGCGTATGGCAACAACGCCACTATAGACTTAAACAGTAACGCCGTTATATATATATATATATATATATATATATATATATATATATATATATATATATAACCTATCGCGGCGGGTATATATACGTGCCGTTATAGGGTATATATATATAACCTATCGCGGCGGGTATATATACGTGCCGTTATAGGGTGTGGGTAAATAATGTTCTGAAAAGCAATCCCGCTCTAAACCCCCGCTCCCCTTTTTACTTCCCCCAATTTTTTTACCCTAATCCCGCTCTAAACCATCGTCTCCGCTTTCTTCCCGCTCGATCAGCACACCAATCTAATCCCCCTCCGCTCTAAACCCTCACCTAATCTAATCTCCCTCTAAACCCAACCGCGTTTCTCACCGCCTCCCTCGCGCGCCTCACCTAATCCCCTCCCCACTCACCACCTCACCTCCCTCGCGCGCACCTCCTTCGCATGCACCACCCTCGCCGCTCCTCCTTCGCCGCACATCCTTCGACTGCCCTAACCCATCGTCGCCGCCCTTGCCGTTGTCAGCGCTCTTCGACTACCCTTTCCATCGCCGCCGCCCGCCCTTACCCTTGCCCTTGCCAACGCCCTTATCCATCGTCTAATTTCGGTACTGTTATTATTCAATCTTGTTTATTATCTTGTATGATAATTTCGGTATAGTTATTATTCAATCTTGTTTATTATCTTGTATTCAATCTTTTTTTTGACTGGTATCTTGTATTCAATCTTGTTTATTCAAGAAAAACTGAAACTTTCTTACAAAATCTATAAGACATTAGATTGACAATCCAAATTTTGCAGCCCTATGCTCTCTACCACATTGATTTGAACCTTCATTTTAGAGGGAAAAAAATCTAAACAAAGAGCAAATAAGATCATAAATTATAATAGAGGGTTTTTTTCATATGATACTTTTTAAAGATTTAGACAGACTTGGTTGCATTTAGTTGCATTTACATTTGTTATGAGTATGCTCATGCATGTAGTATAATTTCAAAAACTAAATGTTTATAGGTTTGAAACTTAATCCTGTGCAGATCTGTTGTTCTAGACCTTGGTTTGAAACTCAGTTTAGGAACAGGGTATCAACCTGTAATTTATATACTATTGGAAATATCAGGAGTTTCTATATGCAAAATCACTATCCTGAGCTTGCTCAGGAAGGAGCCAAATGAAGAAACCAGGATTAGTTTCTCCATTTAATCGTTGCAATGAGTACTCTAACATGTTCCACCCATTCAATAGTATCCACTTGGACACCTGATAGAAGAATTAAGAAAGAAAACTGAAGATTTAACCGAGTGTAGATATTTAGCAACATGTATATCTAGCCGTTAAGCAAACAAAAAACGAAGATTTAACAAACCACTGACTGTAGATATTTAGAGGGATTTAACTAGCCTCTAAGTGAAGTCATTTAACAGGTGTGCCTAGCTATCTAGAAAACTGAAAATGAAAGATCTAACTGATATGGCTAAAAATAGGGTTAAATCGGAACCGTCCAAATCAGGCGCGAATATTAAAGATCAGGGGTAAAAGGTAATTTCGCCTACAAGCAGGTCTGAAGTGGGTACTGGGTGCTTTTCCCAAAGGCCCAATAACCCACGAACGGATCCATCGCAACTGGGTGTGGGTTTCAACCCGCAAGAAACTCGATCCAGCTGGGTAGAATTAGGGTTTATGATTATACCTAATCAACGGCCCTGATTCACTTCTATCCATTCACTGGGAAGTAGGGATTTGATCTTATCCCGAAACTGGTCCCTAAGGCAGCTATAAATACCCCCCACCCCCCACAATTAAGAGGTAATCAATCTTTTGCCAATAAAAGCTCATTCATAATCTTTCTGATTACTGACTTGAGCATCGGAGGGTGCGTCACCGGAATCAACCCCGGTGTTTCGTACTTTTTGCAGGTTAACGGCGGGAGATCACGATCAAACTCCGACGGAAAGTTTTCAGGTTTGACTATTCGACATCCCAAAGAATCCACAAATTCTATCTGTTTGTCCCCACACCAGATTTAGCGGTAACAGATTGGCGCTGTCTGTGGGAACCCACGAATAGCAATCCTTCCTCTTCCCTTAGTTAAGATCACCTCCAGCCATGCCTCCCCGAAAACTAAGATCCAAAGGGTCCAACCGTGGAGCCAATCCTCCTCAACCACAACCGGAGATCCCCCTCCAAACCGTCCAGCAGCAGGGGCAACTCCCTCCTCAGCCTGATCAACCCCTGCAGCAGGAGCAACCTCCTCTTCAGAACCTTCAATCCCAAAGGGCTCCACTCGGGCCCCAGAATGTCGGTACAGGGGCCTCTCGTCCCAACCCTCAGAAGCAACCTCCTCATCGAGACCGCATCTCCGTACACAACCCTTCTACCGATTCAATGGCATCTCACAACCCCCGATCTTCCGAAGACCTCCGCAATACCCTCCTCAACCGGCAGAAAGAAGATGACCTTCGCCACCATTTCGATGAAGGTGGGCCCATGAGGGAGCCTCCCACCCGGAACGTCCAAATGAGCGATCTCCTCGTTGCCGCGACCACAAGAGGTCCCCTCCTCGAAGGGGTGGAGAGAGTCCCCTGAGTACCATCGAAGAAGACATCGTTCTCCCGCTGGTCGGCAGCCTCCAAGGGACGATAACAGACCTATCATCCGAGCCGAATTCCAAGAGTTTTAGGCTACAATCTTGCAGGCCCTCAACCTCCGACCGAACAACAACAATGCTTAGAGGATCTCCACTCCTCCTCCGGTCCAAAGTCCTCGCCATCGGTCCTTAACCCCTCCTCAAGCTCCGAGTCACTGCCATCACAGTCCTCGCCATTCCCCTAGCTACCATCGCCGAACTCCGCACTCCCCTTCTTACGAAGACGAGTCCAGAGGCTCGCTTGGCTATCATCGAAGGGACGATGCGGTCTACCGCCGTCTCCACGAGATGGAGAGGCGCCTCGGCCAACTGGATAAAAAGGAAGAGCTGAGAGGAAGGACCATCCGTCCAAGCCGATCCCCCTTCTCTCGAACAATCATGGAGGCGCCCGTTCCAATAGGCTTCAAGCCCCCGCAGTTTGAGACTTACTCTGGGGAGCCAGACCCCGTGGACCACATCGAAAGCTTCAAGACCCTCATGTTGATCCACCAAGCTTCCGATGCTCTACTATACAAAACCTTCGCAGCTACTCTCAAGGGTCCGGCCCGAGAATGGTACTCTTATCTTGCCCCATCCTCCATATTCTCCTTTGAACAATTTGAGACCCTATTCGTCACCCACTTCGTAAGTAGCCACCGCACCGAAAAGACTAGTATTTTGCTACTCTATCTCAGTCAGAAGAAGGGTGAGAAGCTGAGAGATTATGTGAAGCAGTTTACCGCGGAAGCTAGGTCCATTGCCTCCCTCGACCAATCAGTTGCCGTTGTAGCCTTCCAGTCAAACATCCTCAACTCAAGCCTTCGGTCCTCCCTAGCCAAGAAGCCCCCGCAAAACTTTTCTGACCTTCTTCTCAGAAGCGAGAAGTATATCCGAGCTGAGGAAGTTGAACATTGCCCCACTTTTGAGGGATCTTCCTCCGGGACCAAGAGAAAGGTAGCTGAAGAAGAGGAAGCTAAGAAGCTCCAGAAGGACAACGGGGGCCAGCATCGCCCGCCTCCCAGATTTGAGAAGTTTACCCCTCTTAACGCCAACATTTCTACCATTCTCATGGAGGTCGAGAAGGAAGGAGTTCTGCCTCCTGCCCCGAAGATGAATACCCCCGGCAAGAAGAGGGACAAGAAAAAGTGGTGTCGATATCATCGAGACCCCGGCCACGACACCAACGACTGTCGGGCCCTGAAGAATGAAATTGAGGCCCTCATCCAGAGAGGGCAGCTGTCTAAGTTTGTGAGAAAGAACCGAATTGATCTTCCTCCTCTCCCCAGGGGGGCTAACAAGCGTCCCGAAAGGTGCGACGAGACTCCCGAGTTTGAAGAGGAACGCATCTTGCTTCTCATTCATGGAGGTCCCATGGGAGGAACCTCCAACTCTTCCCAGAAGGCTTTTATACGAGAAGTCAATTCGGTTCATGGCATACCCCCTCCCAAAGGCCTCGGAGTTCCGGTCACTTTCTCAGATGAAGACCCGAAGGGAGTCCGAACCCCCCATTGTGATGCACTAGTAATCAACCTCTATATGGCAAATTTTAAAGTGGAGAGGATTCTGGTGGACAATGGTAGCTCTGTTAACATCCTCTTCCTGGCGGCTTTCCAAGGACTCAAGTTATCGTGGGACAGGCTTAAGCCTACCGGCTACACGCTCCATGGGTTCACGGGAGTGCCAGTGACTATTGAAGGGGTGATCACCCTCGACGTAACCGCTAACAAAACTCCTACTACCCGGACAGAGCCGATGGATTTCATGGTCGTCGACATCCCAGCTGCTTACAATGTGATTCTGGGCTGACCTAGCCTAGCCGCTTTAGAGGCCGTCCCGTCGGCTTATCATCTTAAAATGAAGTTCCCCACCAAGTCAGGTGTAGGGAAAGTAAGAGGTAGTCAAGAGATGGCCCGCATGTATTACATGACCTCCACCGGGGGACCTGTCCTCTCCCTCGAGACTCTTGAGATTCCCTAGGGGAATGCCCAATCAATGTCCGAACTAGTGGACGAGCTAGAGAAAGTGCTCTTTTCCGAGCAAGATCCGAACCGCAAGTTCTTTATCAGCAAGACCCTCCCATCTGCCCTATGTTCCGACATAGTCCAATGCATCAGGAAGAACCATGACCTCTTCGCCTGGTCGGCTACCGATATGCTAGGAATTTCGGAGGATCTCCTCGTCTACCACCTAAGCATTGCTTCGGGGTCCAAACCGGTCCAACAGAAGATGCACAAATTCGCCCCTGAGCGCCAGCAAGCTATAAAGGAAGAAGTGGACAAGCTCCTCTAGGCCCGCTTCATACAAGAAGTCAACTATCCCGAATGGCTCTCAAATGTTGTTATGGTTAAGAAGGCCAACGGAAGTTGGAGAATTTGCATCGACTTTACGGACCTGAACAAAGCCTGCTCTAAAGATCCATTCGCTCTTCCCAGCATCGACACCTTGATCGACGCTACTTCGGGCCATGAGTTGTTGAGCTTCATGGATGCCTTCTCTGGATATAACCACATCAGAATGTTTCCCCCGGATATCTCGAAGACCTCTTTCGTCACCGATCAAGGACTCTATTGCTACAGGATAATGCCCTTCGGGCTGAAAAATACCGGTGCCACTTACCAGTGCCTAGTCAATAAAGTCTTCCAGAATCAGATTGGCCTAAACATGGAAGTGTATGTTGATGATATGCTAGTTAAAAGTATCCATGGGGCCGACCATGTTGCCGATCTCCAAGAAGCATTAGATGTGTTGAAGAAGCATGATATGAGGCTTAACTCGAACAAGTGTGCGTTCGGGGTCTCATCGGGAAAGTTCCTAGGCTTCATGGTCAGCCAAAGAGGAATCGAAGCCAACCCCGAGAAGATCAAAGCCATACTGAACATGGCACCTCCTGCAAGTGTGAAAGAGGTTCAGAATCTCACCGGGCACCTCGCGGCGATAGGGCGCTTCCTGTCTAAGTCGGGAGAAAAGTGTCTTCCTTTCTTCAAGGCCCTCAGGGGGGCTAAGGGCTTCGAGTGGGACCAACAGCAGCAAGAATCGTTCGATCAGTTAAAGGCCTATCTGGTCAATCCCCCTCTCCTCAGCAAGCCTATCCCCGGGAAAATACTCTACCTCTACCTAGCTACCTTCGAGCAAACCCTCAGTGCTGTACTAGTGAGGGAAGAAGACAAGGCTCAGAAGCCTATCTATTATGTGAACAAGGTACTTCGGGATGTCGAGCTCTGCTATCCAATATTGAAGAAGATAGCATACGCCTTGGTTATGGAAGCCAGGAAGCTCCGCCCTTATTTCCAATCTCACTCGGTGGTCGTTCTTATCGACCAGCCGCTTAAGCAAGTTCTACACAAACCCGAGACCTCAGGCCGTTTGATGAAATGGTCGATCGAGCTGAGTCAGCATGACATATCTAACCAGCCTCGGATCGCAATCAAGGCTCAAGCCTTAGCTGAATTTATTATTGAAAGCACCATCCCAGAGGTCAGTCAAGCAGCGAACGGGCCTCCTATCTGGACAGTATATGTAGACGGGTCCTCTTGCTCCGAAGGGAGCGGAGCCGGGGTCATTTTGGCAGGCCCAGATGACTTTGTTTTCCAATACTCCCTCCGCATCAACTTTATCGCCTCCAACAACGAAGCTGAATATGAAGCGCTTATAGCCGGCCTGGGTATGGCACGCAAAGCAGGGGCACAACATCTCCGAATATTCAGCGATTCACAGCTGGTGGTGAATCAAGTCTTAGGAGAGTACGAAGCGCGAGATGACCGAATGGCTAAGTACCTAGCCAAGGTCCAAAGTCTCATGGCTTCATTCGAAGAGGCGCTGATCCAGCGAATCCCTAGAGAAGAAAATTCCCAAGAAAATGCCCTCTCCAAATTGGCATCCTCCTCCCTTCAAGGTCTCGAGCAAACCGTCCTGATTGAAGTGCTCCTAAGACCAAGCATAGAAGAAGAAGCCCCCGACTCGATGGAGTCGCTGCCCGTCCAACTTCAGGATAACTGGATGAAACGTTTGATAGAATTCCTCAGGGATGGGCTCCTTCCCGGAGACCCTAAAGAAGCTCGTCGAGTCCGAACGAGAACGGAGCGGTACACCCTTGTTGAAGGAGTCTTGTACAAATGCTCTTACACCCAAGTAGATGGTAGACCCTACTTAAGATGCCTCTCCCCAGAAGAAGCCTCATATGCCTTGCAAGAACTCCACGAAGGTGTAGGCAGAGCCCACTCAGGGTCGAGGTCCCTCGCCAGGAAAGTATTGAACTATGGGTATTTTTGGCCTACCCTACTCCGAGACACCGAGCAACATGTTCGGCGATGCAGCCCTTGTCAGCAGTTCTCCAACATTTGCCGTCTACCCCAAGCACAACTCACATCACTGTCAAGTCCGGTTCCCTTCGCGATGTGGGGGATGGACTTGCTAGGTCCATTTCCACCAGCTCCGGGTCAGCTCAAGTTCCGAGTCGTGGTGATCGACTACTTCTCTAAGTGGATAGAGGCCGAGCCATTGGCTACGATTACAGAAAACAAAGTGCTGCAGTTCTTCTGGAAAAATGTGATCTGCAGATTCGGCGTACCTCGGGTCCTCATAACAGATAACAGAACACAGTTTACAGAGGCAACTTTTCGATCTTTATGTGAAGACCTTGGCTTCCAGGAACATTTCTCCTCTGTCTCCCATCCTCAGTCAAATGGCCAAGTAGAGAACGCCAACAGGCAGATCCTCTCTGGCATCAAGAAGAGGCTAGATAAGTCGGCCAAAGGCGTATGGGTGGAACAGCTCCCTAACGTATTGTGGAACTACTGCACTGTGAAACGGACCCCCACAGGAGATTGCCATTCAATCTCACCTATGGGTCTGAGGCTGTGATCCCCTTGGAAGTCGGTCTACCATCTCCTCGCCTTATGGCCTATGAAGAAGAGCAGAATGCTAGAGAACTCCGAGCAAACTTGGACCTGGTTGATGTGCTCCGTGAAAGAACTTCTATTTGCCACCAAAATTATCGGAGAAGGATTGAGTAGGCCTACAATAAAACGGTTCGTCCCACAGATCTCAAGGAAGGGGACTTGGTCCTCAGAAAGCTAGCTATCTCGTTCCCTAGTCAAAAGAGTAAGCTAGCTCCGAATTGGGAAGGACCGTACAAAGTGTCCAAGGTAGTCCGTCCTGGAGCGTATCATCTAGAGGGCCTTAAAGGCAGGGAGATACCTAGAACTTGGAATGCCGACCATTTACTGAAGTACCAAGAGAGCGCCTGAACGCCTCTCCGAGTACCTTCAAATGTCGAGCCATTCCTATCATTTTATTTGTAGTTGCTTCTTTACTTTCTCATTGTAATAATGGCTTGCAACTTAGAAGCAGCCGATTAGCAGTTATCAATAAAGAACTTCTTTTCTCCCATATTTTCCTTGTGATTATTTGTATCTCTCTATTTAAGGCCTTTAATCGCTCTTACTCAAACGACATGTTCGGAGTCCAAAACTTGGCTTGATTTCACTTCGCAGGCTCGCTCTTAAGCGAGCTAGAAGTGGTTCGCCATTCGGAACTGCTCCCACAACTGTTGAAACTTACTCAAACGACGTGTTCGGAGTCCAAAACTTGGCTCGATTCCGCTTTGCAGGCTCGCTTTTAAGCGAGCTAGAAGTGGTTCGCCATTCAGAACTGCTCCCACAACCGTTGAAGCTTACTCAAATGACGTATTCGGAGTCCAAAACTTGGCTCGATTCCGCTTCGCAGGCTCGCTCTTAAGTGAGCTAGAAGTGGTTCGCCATTCGGAACTGCTCCCACAACCGTTGAAACTTACTCAAACGACACGTTCGGAACCCAAATTACTTGGCTGGATAACTGGTCATTTCTACAACTACACTAGACATGAGAGAAGAGTACGTGGAGGAGCTAACCTTTGGTTCTTATGGTTCGTTTAAAGTTGAAGTAATTCTTCAAGAGTCTGCCCCCCACAGCAAGAAACTGGCTTCTCTCACAATTCGCAGTGGCCCTAATATGGGGGAGGCTACAAAATCCATAGCACTGCTTATCAATCTCAAGTTCACGAGGTTGACATTCCGTGTCTATAAGAAGGAAGATTTGCTTCTGATTCTGAGTAATTGTCAAAAGTTGGAGGAGTTGTACGTTCCCCATTGCTTCACTTGGCTAGATAACTGATGAAAATATTCAGGCATACATTCCCGAGTGACTTGCATTCCGAACTGCATATTGGAGAAAAACAACCTTCTTCCCAAAATTCGTGCAAGATCTAGATCAGACGGCTCAGATCACACCACGCACACAAAACGACAAGATAGTGTTTTCTCGTGATCTGAACCTCTAACCTCGTGATCCGCGCCATGATGAACAGCTCAGATTGCCCCACGTTCCTCAGAATCTAAAGCTGAGCAACTGACGATCCGAGCTGTGTATTGGAGAAAAACAACCTTCTCCCCAAAATTTGTGCAAGATCTCGATCAGACGGCTCAAATCACACCACGCACACAAAACGACAAGATAGCGTTTTCTCGTGATCTGAACTTCTAACCTCGTGATCTGCGCTATTATGAACGGCACAGATTGGACCACGACCACAAAACGACAAGATAGCATTTTCTTGTGATCCACACCATCTTTTACATTTAGATTCGTGCAAGATCTTTAGATTGACACCTCGGATAAAGCCTCGTCCCTCGGAGTTCAAAAGTTTGTTAAGACTCCACCTCTACTCCTCGCTCTTAAGCGAGCTAGAAATGGTCCGTCCTTCAGAAACACTCTTTCAACCACAAAAGATCCACTGAACATGCCAGCACAAACACGAAGGAGTGAAACAAGCTTTCACTTTATAAAAGTTTAAAGTTCGAAGAAACCCAAATTACAAGACCGGCTACACATATCTACGGCGAGCTACAAGGTCCGAAAAGCTAAAATTACAAGACTACTTCAACAACTCTTAGGAAGAGGGATGTTCCTCTTGAGAGACAGGTGGGGATGGCATCAACCTTGTCATTGCGATCCCGCACTCGTTGAGGTCCCTAGGCCGGCAAGCTTAGTCGTGTCTCTCAACGTTGTGCCGACTGAGGCTTCGCTCGACGAGATAGCCACCCCACTTTGGGCATCACTAGGACTTTGCCGAGCCACATGCGAGCGAGTCGCAAGCTCATAGAACGAAATCCCTCGCTCGCTCTCTTCCCGGGTACACGAAGTACTTCTGACATTGACTGGTCCCGATCGGGGTTTTAGGCGAGCAACCTCCCCCTCTAGCTCGACGATGCGCTGATTCAGAGAGTCATCCTTCACGGCTATCTTGAAGGTAGGAAGCCGAGCAGACCCTTCGACACCGGAGCTGTCAGTGATGATTCGACGGAGATGGGTAACTTCGATGCTCCTATCGACCGTAACCCTCTTCAACTCGTCGACCTCCGCCGTCAACTCGTCGCGCTCGACCATCAACTTACCCATCGTAGCTACTAGCTCATCTTCCTCCACCAAAAGCTCCTCTTCTGTTATCTTCAGCTCCTCTTCTGTTATCTTCAAGTGGTGAACCTCCGCAGTAGTTCACCTTTCTCCCTCTCAACGTCGAACAACGTCTTCCTAAGCAACTCCACCTCACCTTCAAGACGAACCTCACGAGCTCGTTTCCTCAGTTGTCTCAACTCAGATAAATACTCTCTCGACATTGCCTTGAGATCCTCTAGATCCAACTCGCTTTTGAGGAAACACTCTCGACTGCGGGAGAGGGCCAGCTTTGCTACTTTCAAGGCAGCGCGAAGATGAGAGGTTTCGGCTGCTGAACTCGACTCAACAACCTAAAAAGCGAAAACACATCAACACAAAGAGCAAAAGGTGTTTTCAACGCTTAGCAAAATTCCCAAAGTGTTCACAACACTTACGTTCTCAACACGAAGAGCAAAAGGTGTTTTCAATACTTAAAGAAATTTTCAATAACAGGACGTTCACAATACAGCACTTGAAATCTCAAACACTTGGCCAAAGTCTCAAAAGGTCAGTCATTTCATTAAAATTCAAAAGGTACATAAGAGCGGTGGCCAGTCCGCAGTTCGGCGTTACAACAAAACAAAAGAAACAAAAACAACAAGAAAAGAGGTGAATAAGTCAAGGGGCCACCTCATGGCGCTGCTCCGAGGCATCATCGCTCGGCACATGGACGATCGCTCTTTCAACGTTCCCCTCGTCCTCGGCACCCTCCTCGGCATCACCGCCCTCCGGCTCGGGCTCGAGCTACGCCAGCAGAATCTACTCCTCGCCGTCCACAGGGTCGTAGAAGTTGTACGAAAAGCTGTCAGAGCCGGGGATACGGGCCGCCACATGCTGCAGCGCTCGGGCATAAGCCTCCTCCATGTTGGCCATCATGTGAGCTTCGGCCTCATCCCGTACGGCCTGCTCGGCCTCCGCTACCTTCTTCGCCTGGCCATTCAGCACCTCTTCGAACGCCTCCAGGGCCTTGTCCAACTCTTCTTCAAGCCGAGCCCTCTCTTTCTCCAGTGCCTCGACCTTGGCAGTCTCGGCTGTGGAGTTTTTCAATGCCTCGGCGAGCTTCGTCTCGAGGGTCCCCACCTCGGCCGCACGCGCAGCCGAAAGTTGCTGCTCGGCCTCGAACAGCTTCACCGCTTTGGCGCACTCCGACCTCTCTCGATCGTTAGCCAGGTTCATCTCCTTCTCTTGCTAGGCAAACTGCTCGAGCATGTGGCTGAAGTGGCAGAAGGTCTGCGAACAAAACGAAGGAAAAGAGATGATTAGAACCGAACGAAAAAACTTGGAAAATTTTTAACTTGCTAGCATATTTAGCCCGTACTCACCGACATAGTGTTCCGAGCAATCTATAGGGCGTCGTCGCCCACGGTGCCGGCCTTCATCGTGGCACGATCCTTCAGGGTCGACAGGTGCTTCACCGCCTGCATACATATCCCCCCATCACCGAGGAATCCGTCCACCATCATCACCCTCCAGTCGGGGACGAAGAGACGCTTGTGCTCCTCGGTCAGGATCCTCTCTGCCTCGGCAGTGAGTGGCAGCACCTCCAATGCCAAAGCCGCGCTGGTAGTGAACGCCCCGCTCGACGAACCCGGGCATCGATCAGAGGGGCTTGGACAGGCATTTCCAAAGAGTCCTCGGTCACCGGCTCCACGATGGCCGAAGGTGCTGAGCGCGCCGAGGGGACCTTCGCCGTTCGGCCAGAATGAGGCCCCGCCGTGGTCCTCTTCCTCTTCCTCGTCTCGGCCTCCTTCGCCGCGCGAGTCTTGGCCATCAGTGCCTTGTAGTCCATGTCGAGGCTCTCTGCATAAGAAGAAGAAACCGAGCAAAAGAGTTAGAGAAAATAACTAACAATAAAAGACACTAAGAAAAGCAAAAAAAAGGGGTGGGGGGGAGCGTACTGGGGTCGATCGGACTGAGACCCCTACCGAACAAGACTGCCTCGGTGATATCCTTCCAACTAAGGGTCGGAAGTCCGAGGATCTTCACCACCGCCTCTTCTTCCTCCCTAATGAGCTTGGGCTCCTTCTTCGCCCACTTAGGGACCCCGTCTTTCCACAGCGTCGGGAAGCCCCACGGCTCGGGACCATGGATGAGAAAATACTTCTCCTTTCGGTGTTTGATCGAGTCCGGATTCTCGATCAACTTCACCCCCCTCTTCGGCGACAGATAATAATGGTCCTCCATCTTGCTCATTCGGTAGAGGCGATAGAGACTCCGAAGCAGAACGAGCTACGGTTGCACACTGACCGCTTGGCACTGAAGGACGAAGGCAATGACATGCCGCCACATGTTCGGCATATACTGAACAGGGCTCAGGCCGTACCACTGCAGCACCTCGACCTCAAAAGGGTGTAGTGGCAGCCGGAGACCGGCGTTCAGCGCGTCGTAGGGAAAGATGCAAGTGTTAGCCGAAGTTCCCGTACACGCTCGGACACCCGGACCAGGGAGTAGCAGGACGTACTCCTTCGGGATGCGGAATCCCTTCCTGATCCGGTGCAGATCTGCCTCGATCAAGATCGAGGGGATCTCATCCACCTCGGAGGGGTCCCTCGGGTCGTTCTCCTCATACGCCGAAGCCATCCCATGCACCACCTTCTTTAGGATGTCCTCGGGGTAACTCCTCACTCCACCAACACTAGACAGAACGGTCGGATGCCGACCTAATTCTCCTGCACCCTTCGGAGTCTCAACTATCGTTGACACCCCGACCGGGTCTACCACTTCTTTCCCCTTCCTCGGCGTCACTACCACCGCTCGGCTGGAGCCTTGGTCCGAGGTGGAGGTCTCATCCCCAGAAGATATTCTAGCTATTCTCAAAGATAGGGGGAAAGACTAACCTTGAAGTGACGTGAAAGGCCAGAAAAGATAGCCGGAATTCAAACATGCCTTGCCACAAAAGCCAGTAGCGCCGCTCAAAAGCAAAAACACCGCTAGCAATGAGTAAAAGTGAAAGTAAAAGTGAAAGTAAAAGTGAAAGTGAAAGAATAAGGCAAAGGATGGGGGAGGTGAAAACTTATAGTAAAAGAAACGACTCTTGGGCTTTGTAACGTAAAGGTGCGACTCTTAGGCCCACCTCAAGATGTTAAAGAAGGCTGAACGACAAAGTAGAGAAGGGCGGCGACGGTTCATAAGAGTGACGATGATTCAGACGCCTCAGATTGCCCCACGTCCCTCGGAAGCCAAATCCGAGCGACTGGCGATCCGAGCTACGTATTGGAGAAAAACAACTTTCTCCTCAACAATCGTGCAAGATCTTGATCAGACGGCTCAGATTGGACCACGACCACAAAACGACAAGATAGCATTTTCTCGGGATCCACACCGTCTTTCACATCAAGATCCGCGCCAGATCCCATGATGAATGGCTCAGATCGCCCCACGCCCCTCAGAATCCTAATCCGAGCGACCAGCGATCCGAGCTGCATATTGGAGAAAAACAACTTTCTCCTCAACAATCGTGCAAAATCTAGATCAGACGGCTCAGATTGGACCACGACCACAAAACGACAAGATAGCATTTTCTCGGGATCCACGCCGTCTTTCACATCAAGATCCGCGCCAGATCCCGTGATGAATGGCTCAGATCGCCCCATGCCCCTCGGAATCCTAATTTGAGCGACCAGCGATCCGAGCTGCGTAATGGAGAAAAACAACTTTCTCCTCAATCGTGCAAGATCTTGATCAGATGGCTCAGATTGGACCACGACCACGACAAGATAGCATTTTCTCGAGATCCACACCGTCTTTTACATCAAGATTCGCGCTAGATCCCATGATGAATGGCTCAGATCACCCCACGTCCCTCGGAATCCTAATCCAAGCGACTGGCAATCCGAGCTGCGTATTGGGGAAAAACAACTTTCTCGTCAACAATCGTGCAAGATCTTGATCAGACGGCTTAGATTGGACCACGACCACAAAACGACAAGATAGCATTTTTTCGTGATCTGAACCTCTTACCTCGTGATTCGTGCCATGATGAATGGCCCAGATCACCCCACGTCGCTCGAAATCCCAAACCGAGCAACTGGTGATCCGAGCTGCTTGTATAGAGAAAACAACACCGAACTACATCGCTCGGAATCCTAATCCGAGCGACTGGCGATCCGAGCCACTCACATGAAGAAAGTAGCGGTGAGCCGCGTCGCTCGGAATCCGAGCAACTGGCAATCCGAGCTGCACATTTGAAGAAAAATGCCACCGAGCAACTCTAGCCATCAGATGTCTCAATGTTCGCGGCGAAAGATGATGAGCGGCTCAGATCACGCCATGCCCACAAAACGACAAGATAGCGTTTTCTCGTGATCTGAACCGTTAACCTCGTGATTTGCACCATGATGAACGGCTCAGATCACCCCACATCGCTCGGAATCCCAATCCAAGCAACTGGTGATCCGAGCTGCTCATGTGGAGAAAATAGCACCGAGCGACATCAACCGACAGATCTTCTCAAACGTGCCTCGATCGGATGAACAGCTCATATCACCCCACGTAGCTCAGAATCCCAATCTGAGCAACTGGTGATCCGAGCTACTCATGTGGAGAAAATGGTGCCGAGCCACGCCGCTCGGAATCCGAGCGACTGGCAATCCGAGGTGCTTACGTGGGGAAAACAGTGCCGAGCGACACAGGTCGTCCGATCTCTCGGGATTACGCGCTGATGCAAGATGGGCAGCCCAGATTGCGCCATGTCATAAATAAAATTAAAAATTAATTTTTTATTCAAATTATTTATTTAAAAATTACGAAAAAAATGATTAAAATTTTAGGAAAATTATTTTAAAATTCTAAAAAACAATTATAAATTCGGGAAAATATTTTTGAGCCCCGGGGTAAATAATTATTGCTTAGAATAAATTAATTAAGGCCCCCGAACAATGAATCACCGCTTTGCAAAATTAAATAAATGGTCCGAAAAATAGAGAAAAATCTGGAAAAATCACCAAAAGTCCAGGAGAGCTCAACAACAACCTTGAGCACGCAACTAGCTCCGAAATTCACCATAATACCTCATACAAACATTCGACACTCCTCGTTTGGACTCCGATACAACTCCGCAAGCCATTAAAATAATAAAACTACTCCTCAAAGGCTGATTAAACTCAGTCTACGGGAGTGGGGGGCTCGTGATATGGCTAAAATAGGGTTAAATCGGAACCGTCCAAATCAGGCACGAATCTTAAAGATTAGGGATAAAATGGTAATTTTGCCTACAAGCAGGTCTGAAGTGGGTACTGGGTCCTTTTTCCAACACCCAATAACCCACGAACGGATCCATCTCAACTGGGTGCGGGTTTCAATCCGCAAGAAACCCGGTCCAGCTAGGTAGAATTAGGGTTTATGATTATACCTAATCAACGGCCCTGATTCACTTCTATCCATTCACTGGGAAGTCGGGATTTGATCTTATCCCGAAACTGGTCCCTAAGGCGGCTATAAATACCCCCCATCCTCCACCATTAAGAGGTAATCAATCTTTTGCCAATAAAAGCTCATTCATAATCTTTCTGATTACTGACTTGAGCGTCGGATGGTGCGTCATCGGGATCAACCCCGATGTTTTGCACTTTTTGCAAGTTAACGGCAGGAGATCACGGTCAAACTCCGGCAGAAAGATTTCAGGTTTGACTATTCGACATCCAAAGAATCCACAAATTCTATCTGTTTGCCACCACACCAGATTTAGCGGTAACACTAACCAAACTGCTAATAAGCATGTATATGTAGCATTCTAGCAAACAAAAATGGAAGATTTAACCAACAAGTAAGCATAAATATTTAGCAACATGTATATTATCAATAGTTTTTATTATCACTTCGGTTTAATATTTTTATTATCCAATTAAATTATCTTATGCTCCTCTGCTTTCCTAAGTGATACTGTAAATGTTATAACTGTGTTGTGGTATTTTTATGTATACAAAGCAGATTTTGATTGCGAGATAGTTTTAAGTTCCAGGTAGATTTGTGGTGCACGAAGTTATTTTTCCCACCATGCTTAAGATTCTGGTACATTGGAATTTCAAAATGATCCTGAGTGTGCTAGATGCCACTGTCTGAAATGTGTATGCAATGATACAAATCCATCTTATCAGTACAATGCCACATAGCCTAGTACATAACTTGTCCCATAATTTCTTTTGGTTTCACTCAGAACTTAGTTCTGCTTCATTCCAGTTTTATAAAATAGCGATCCACATATGATATGGGTCTTCCATATCTTCGAAATGAACAAATTTATTCATTAACGCATCAACTTTTCTTCAGTATCTGAATTTGTCATGGAGTTTGATTTGATGATTACTCTTTATATTTAAATTTGGTAATTATTATATTAATTTTCTTCTTTCTATCTCCACACACAAATATATATATGTAACTCAAATGAATGTCCGGACTAATCCTACGCCCTCCATACCGCTTACTACTCAAGGTGATATACTGCAATTCGTACTGTACCACGACCGAAACATACAGCGATCTTGGAAACACTAGTTCATATCATTTATTCACCGTGAATTCCTTATGCTGGAAAGAGTGAAAGTATATTAATGTTGGTAAATGTACCTCACTTGTGCCATTACTTACTTATTATTTGGTTGACTCGACCTGTCTCATATCTGTGCATGAATATACAACTAAAAATCAAAGCTACAGATGGGTGCTGATATAACTGGGAAAAGCCAAATATGGGTTCAGTACATTATAGAAGGAATAATGCTTATGGCTGTAGAATCATCTTTCAGTTCTTTCCTGTTTATGCTTCACAAGGCTAAGGAAAAAGCTTCCCTATGAACAGTTCTTTCAAAATAAAATGAAATAAAATAATGAAAGTATATGCAACTATTGAAGTTAAATGTAATGTAAGACTGCCTTTGGGCTCAATATTCATTGTTTGCTCTATAATAGAATTTCTTATTAGAATTCACACTTTAGGCATTCTTTCTTGACACCAAAAGATTTAAACTCTCTTCTAACCTTAAATTATTTTTCTCATAGTATTAAGTGACAGGATATGTCAGTTCTCTGTTCTTGTATAACTGCCACAGCAAGTATTGATCTCTTCTTGGTAGCTTTTCCTCAATGGAGTTAATCACCTTTAATGCTTTAAGCTCTTGGTGTGGTTGATAAATTATATTGTTCTCATCTTTTTAATTTTGGTTGTCTGGTAAATGCAAACTTCTTTTTGCAGCTCTGGCGCAAGAAATATCCTCAGTTTGCTCAACAGCATGCTGGTAGCTACATGCAACAGGTTAGTTCCTCCAATTCCCTCCTAAATCGAATGCTTTTTTATTTTCTTTAATAATCAGCATTGCATCTAATTTATCATAATTCTTTTTTTGGTGATGAATTACAGGATGCTGAAGAATGTTGGACCCAGCTTATGTATACTCTTTCCCAGTCTCTTAGATCATCAGAATCAAGGTATTTTACGTAGTAGCAGAGCGGGCAGATAGTGGCTTTGATGGATGAGAAATAGGAACATATAATCTGAACTTTCATTGCTACTTTGCTACCCTTGAGTTTGATGGTCAAAGCTTCAAGCATGCTTCAGTATAACATGTTTTAAGTAATAGAAAATAACTTGTATTCTATCTCCAAACTTCTCTTCTAAGGCGCCCTATAAATTATTTCTTTATTTCGGTCAATTAGCTAAAATGTACCATTCATTAAGCTTGACTGCAAAAAACATTATCAAAAGATTTAGTAGACCCTTTTTTTCCCGATGAACAATTGCCATCCTGAAACCAGTCAGAAATTTGTTGACTATTTATTTAGATAATTTTGTTTAGAATTCTGCCATTTATGGTTAGCAACCTTCTATGTTTGGCTCATTAGCTGGAGGAGAATGCTTTAAGAGCTGTAATTTGGGAATAGTTGGTTTGTACATAAAATATCGAAAATGAACTATAGTTGTTTGTTACTTCAGAAGAAGAGGCCTTGCCTTTTAAAGAGACGAGTGTTTTTCACGTGCAATGCACATTTTTAGATATAGTTGGAGTTAAACGTGTGATACATGTTAGTCAACAGTAAATAGCACGTACGATGAATGCCTTGATTTTAAAAAAATGGAGCTGAACGGGCAATACACGAATTTTTTAAAAATTAAGATGGAAAAACTTTGATGTGTACGTGCGATGCACGTGTTGATTTGAAGTTGCACGTGCAATGCACATGTTTGTTTGGTGACAAAAGTGGTGTTTCTTTTGTGACAACAAAATATTAAAAATTGTTTATTTGTGACAAACTCTTCTATTAAATAGTAAGTAAATATATTATATTATAGATAGATGGATAGTAATTTATACATGTGATGCATGTTTAATATATATAAAAAATTAAAGTAAAAAATCTGACATTGTGAGGTCTCGAACCTGAGACCTCCTTCATATTAGTTATGCACGTGCGATACCGTGTTGGTAGATTGACAAATGACACTAAGGCCTTCTCCCATTACAATATTAGAGATTAGAGATTAGAGATTAGCATAACAGTGCATTATGAATCTAGTCTTTTATTTCTTGTTTTGGTTTTATTCTATTGTGCTGTAGCCTCCTGCTGTTGTCTGGTTGGAGTAATACCAGTTACTGCTAAGCTTATAGTTGCATTTTAGATTAATCAGTGTTACTTGATTGTGTACAGTACTCTATTCTCTATCATACAGTTGTACAATGTACACTCAATACTCTTTTATTTTATTTTTAAATGCTGGAAATATATATCTATATCTATAACTATTATAATGGGAAATATGGGATTCCAAACAAATAAACAATTATTTATTCTTTTTTGTATGTTAGTAAACACGTGCAGCGCACGTGTTGGTAGTTTTTTTTTTGTCTTTTTCCTTCTTTCTCCACGTGCATCGCACGTGCATGATACTAGTATATATATATTCCTGTTTCATCTTCATTAATATATCACATGTTCTGTTTTTTTGTTTTTATTTTTTATTTTCCTTTCTTTCTTTTTTATATATCTACACTGTTCTATTGTAACTTATAAGTCTATCGTACAAAGAGATATTGGGAAAGAAAAGAAGGATTAGGTGTGATCTTGACCGCGAAATGTAGAGCAAGTCAAGAATCGATGGGTGCGAGAGCTTGGAGGGGCCCTTCAGCGAAGAAGAAATCACGAGGGCAATCAAGAGCCTGGGGCAAGACAAGGCTCCAGGGTCTGATGGTTTTCCTATCTTCTTTTACAAATGCTATTGGCCCATCATCAGGAAGGATTTCCTAGATATTTTCCAAGAGCTGCATAACCATGAGACTCAGATTGAGCGGCTAAACTACGCAAATGTTGTGCTCATCCCGAAAAAGGCAGAGGTTCTTAGGGTTACGGACCTACGACCTATTAGTCTTCTTAATGGCTCGTTCAAAATCATCACCAAAGTGTTGGCCAATAGGCTTTCACCACACCTGGCAGACATTGTAGATGCATCTCAAAGCGGATTCGTTAAAAGGAGGGATATTTTGGACAGTATTGCGTCAGCTCATGAAGTGGTCTTCCGAGGAAATAAAGATAAAATAGACTATTTTCTGCTTAAACTAGACTTCGAAAAGGCATATGATACGGTGGAATGGGACTGTGTGGATGAAACATTCCACCTTAAAGGGTTCGGAGATAAATGGAAGAGATGGATGAAGATGTGTGTGAGGAACAGAAAATCTTTTATCCAAGGTAACGGAGAGAGTGGGTCGGAAATTAGATGCAAGAGGGGCCTCACACAGGGAGATCTATTGTCACCACTGATTTTTTCGATCGTAGCTGATGGATTGACGGAGATGAATTAAAGAGGAATAGAAAGAGGTATAATCAAGGGGGTCAAAGTGAAAGGGATAGCGGTACCACTTTCAATCCTGCAGTACGCAGACGACACCCTACTATTCGGGGTGGCCAAAGTGGAGGAAATTTTGTCCATTAGAATTCTACTAAGATGTTTTGAGTACTGGTCGGGACTGGCGGTCAATCTAAAAAAGAGCTATATGGTGGTGCTGAGCGATAACCAGGCAAACTCGATGGAGGTCACCTCATCTTTAATAGGGTGCGGCCAGGGAGAATACCCAATGCGTTACCTAGTGTGGATCTCCTCCCCGCACCTGATGCGGTTTGTTTTTGGTCGCAGTGTGGATGCACCAGGTGTGAGTTCGGACTCAATTTGTAATGAGGGAAGAGTACGGTGCCGGACGGTAAGCGAGGGGCTCGCTTCGGCGCTTGAGGATCGGCTCGGATGGCCTCGCCTCGAGTACCTACAGACGGTCCTGAAACACCGGGGTTTATCCCGGTGGCGGACCCTCCGACGATCTAGTCAGTCTCTGTGAGAGAGTAGCAATAACTAGAGAAATTTAGGTGGCCAAGATTGATTACCTGAAAAGGTGGGTGAGGGTCTGGTATTTATAGGGAATTCCAACCGGGTTTGGATCCGCTTGGGGGCCGGGTCTGAACCCGAAAGCCCATGGGCCTGACGTGGCAGGAGGCCCAGGGGGTTTAGGGCGGACGTGGCAGTGCCAAGAGTGGTATAGAGCGGACGTGGCAAAGCCCTAGGTGGTATTTGGAGCTGACATGGCTGATCATGGGGCTCCTGTGCCTCTGGGAGAATCGGATGGCCTAGGTTGTGCCAGGTCATCCTCATTCCTCGCCAGGCTGGGAGGACAGCCCGTGGGGCTGTCGCGGATCGGAGGCCGAGGGCCATCGAGGCTCGTCGGATATGAGGAGACCAGGTCTGTGGGGGTGAATTTACGGCTCGGTGCCGAGGCTGTAGTGGTCCGGGGCCGAGCCGGATTGATTTTTATTGTCCTTTTCGAGTGAGCCATCCTGGGTCTTGGCTGGGCCCTAGGCCATTTTTACCCTACCACACAAGCCCCCCACTCCTACGGGGATGCGGGAGTTAGCCGTGGAGGAGTGTTTATGGTCGTGGAAATGGGATGGCGAATCGCTGGGCCTTCATGAGAAGGCTACCCTGGTGCCAGACCGAACCTCGAGCTGGCGAGGGATTATGAGTCGGCAAGGGTGATGGCGAGCCATTGAACCTTCCTGAGAAGACTACCCTGGTGCCAGACCGAACCTCGAGCTGGCGAGGGATTATGGGTCGGCAAGGGTGATGGCGAGCCGTTGAGCCTTCCTGAGAAGACTACCCTGGTGCTAGACCGAACCTCGAGCTGGCGAGGGATTAGGGGTCAGCAAGGGTGATGGCGAGCCGTCGAGCCTTCCTGAGAAGACTACCCTGGTGCCAGACCGAACCTCGAGCTGGCGAGGGATTATGGGTCGGCAAGGGTGATGGCGAGCTGTTGAACCTTCCTGAGAAGACTATCCTAGTGCCAGACCGAACCTCGAGCTGGCGAGGGATTATGGGTCGGCAAGGGTGATGGCGAGCCATTGAGCCTTCCTGAGAAGACTACCCTGGTGCTAGACCGAACCTCGAGCTAGCGAGGGATTATGGGTCGGCAAGGGTGGGTCGGCTGAGCGTCATCCCGGACTCTAAGCCGGTCGTCCAAAAGAGGCGCAAAGTCGCCCCGGAGAGGCAGCAAATTGTAAAGACAGAGGTCGACAAACTCTTGTCGGCTCGATTTATTCAGGAAGTCAGCTACCCTGAGTGGTTGGCTAATTTCGTCATGGTGAAGAAGGCAACCGGGGGCTGGTGGATCTGTATCGACTTCACGGATCTAAATAAAGCATGTCCGAAAGATCCTTTCCCCCTCCCCCGCATCGACGCTTTAATCGACGCAACCTCGGGGCATGAGGTACTGTCCTTCATGGATGCATTCTCGGGGTACAATCAGATCCGGATGTTTCCACCGGACATCTCCAAGATCTCGTTCGTCACCGACCAGGGTCTGTTTTGTTACCGCGTTATGCCCTTCGGGCTGAAAAACGCCGGAGCCACATACCAACGGCTCGTCAACAGAATCTTCAAAGACCTGATCGGCCGGAACGTGGAAGTCTATGTCGACGACATGCTCGTCAAGAGCCGGGCCGGGCCGGACCACGTCGCCGACCTCGAGGAAGCCTTCGGAGTCCTTCGGCATCACAACATGAGGCTCAACCCGGCTAAGTGCGCCTTCGGCGTCTCCATTGAGAAATTCCTGGGGTTCATCGTCAGCCAGCGCGGCATCGAGGCGAACCCCGAGAAAATCCAAGCTATTATTGACATGGCCCCGCCCCGGAATGTCAAGGAGGTTCAGAGGCTTACAGGCCGGTTGGCTGCAATCGGCCGTTTCCTCTCCAAGTCAGGGGAGAAGTCTCTCCCCTTCTTCAAGGCCCTACGCGGAAAAGGGGGCTTCGAGTGGGGTACCCATCAACAAGAAGCCTTCGAACAGCTGAAGCAGTACCTCGCCAACCCTCCTCTCCTCAGCAAGCCCGAGCCGGGCGAACCACTATGGCTCTACCTGTCCGCCTCGGATAGCGCCCTCAGCGCCGTCCTCGTTCGAGAAGAAGATGGAGTTCAGAGACCATTGTATTATGTAAGCAAAGTCCTGCTCCCCGCCGAGACGAGGTACGCAAAGATAGAGAAGGTGGCCTATGCTTTGGTCATGGCAGCCCGGAAACTCCGTCCTTACTTCCAGGCCCACTCCGTCCAAGTACTGACCGACCAGCCACTGAAAACTGTCCTTCACAAGCCCGAAAACTCCGGCCGCTTAGTCAAGTGGTCAATTGAGCTGAGTCAGTTCGACATCAGCTACCAGCCGAGGACGGCCATTAAAGGGGCAGGCCCTCGCCGAGTTCATAACTAAGTGCACCGTCTCCGAGCAGCCCAGCACCGAGGCCTCGGATCCGACCTGGGAGGTCTTTGTCGATGGATCATCATGCGAAGCGGGGAGTGGGGCTGGCATCATCCTTCGTGGCCCCGACTAATTCCTACTTCAATACTCCCTCCGCCTCAGCTTTCCGGCCTCCAACAACGAGGCGGAATACGAGGCCATGATCGCAGGATTGACCCTAGCACATCGAGTCGGAGCCAAGCAAATCCGGGCCTTCAGCGATTCTCAGCTCGTGGTCAATCAGATCACCAGAGAATACGAAGCCTGCGATGATCGCATGGTGAGGTATTTGGCAGTGGTCCGACGTCTCCTAGCGTCCTTCTGCCACTCCACAGTCATTCGAGTCCCTAGGGAGCAGAACGCTCAAGCAGACGCGTTGTCCAAACTCGCCTCTTCCTCCTTCGAGGGTCTCGACCAAACGGTACTCATCGAAATCCTATTGAAGCCGAGTATCAACGATCAAGACCAGGAGGCAATGTGTGTCCAAGACGGTACCAGTCCAGACGACTGGACCACTCCTATCCGGAGATTCTTAGTCAGTGCCGAGCTTCCTGAAGACCAGGCCGAAGCTAGACGAGTCAGGGTCCGAGCTGAAAGGTTCGTCATGATTGATGACATCCTCTTCAAACGCTCATACACCTTGGCCGACGGCAAGCCGTACCTCCGCTGTCTCACCAGCGACGAGGCCAGCTACGCGCTGAAAGATCTTCATGAGGGGATCGGCGGATGCCACATGGGGAGCAGGACGCTGGCTCGGAAGGCTCTGAATTAGGGGTACTACTGGCCGACCATGCTCCAAGACTTGCAAGACCTAGTCAAAAGGTGCGGCCCATGCCAAAGGTTCTCCCCTATCAAGAGGCTTCCTCAAGCCAATCTCTGATCCCTGGCTAGTCCTACGCCATTCGCCATGTGGGGCATGGACCTTGTAGGCCCCTTCCCCGTAGCGGTAGGGCAAAAGAAATTCTTGATAGTCGCCATCGACTACTTCACCAAGTGGCTCGAAGCCGAGCCTCTGTCCAGCATCACCAAGCGTCAAGTACAACAATTCTTTTGGAAGAACATCATTTGCCGGTTCGGAATCCCTCGGGTCCTTGTCATGGACAACGGAACCCAATTCCAAGGTCAGAACTTTCAAACTTTCTGCGCAGACATCGGCATCCAGCAGCGTTTCTCCGCTATTTGCCACCCTCAGTCCAACGGCCAAGCGGAGAAAGCGAACAGGCAAATCCTCGACGGCCTCAAAAAGCGCCTCGACAGTTCCCCCAAAGGGCTGTGGGTCGAAGAATTGCCTAGCGTGCTATGGGCGCACCGAACCACCAAGAGGATCCCCACGGGAGAGACGCCGTTCAGCTTGACCTACGGGACGGAGGCAGTTATCCCCGTCGAGGTCGGCCTACCTTCTCCCCGGATCATGGCCTTCGATGAAGCTGACAATTCGTGCGGCCTGAGGGCCAACCTGGACCTCGTCGCCGAGATCAGAGAGAAATCTTCGATCCGAAGAAGCATCTACCAACAACGGATCGAGAAGTTTTACAACAAGAAGGTCCGCCCCACAAACATCAAGGCAGGGGACCTCGTGTTACGAAAACTGTCCGTCTCCGATCCAACCAAGAAGAGGAAATTGGCTCCCAACTGGGAAGGCCCATACCGTGTAGTCGAGGTTGTACGCCCTGGTACATACCGACTGGCAGATATGGACGGCCGACTCATCAGCCGACCCTGGAACGCCAAGCACCTAATGAAGTTCCTGGAAGAGCGGACATAGGTTCTAGCTTGGCTAATGTAAATGATATTTTTTGTAAGCTTTCATGTGTAAAGGGCCGTTTTAGCGACCCTCCCTATCATATATGAAAGAAATCTCTTTTTGTCAAACTCCAAACGCCTCGGCAGCTCCGACCTAACACCGGACAATGGGATCGGCACCCGAGTCCTCACTTCGGTATCGTCCCCAACGTCTCGGTAGGTCCGACTCGGCTTCAGGCCAGGGAGTCTTCCTAACGCCCCGCCCCGATCCCTCACGGATCGACGGGGCCGAACCTCACTCCCGCCATCATTCCCTACATTATTGACCAGAGCAAAGAATGAAAAGAATTCTTTATTCATATTCCCTTATTAGTTCTGAAAAAACAAACAAAGACCGTCACAGGACCACTCCACTCATCTCAAACTGAAGAAAGCCGCCATCTTAGGGCCCCTCGGGTCCGACGAATGGCTGGACCACTCCGACCGAACGACTAGGAGCCCCCTCCTCGTCATGATGGTCCTTAGGCTCAGCCACGGTCGACACACCAGCCACAGAGCTCTGGGCATCAACTGGTCGCACACGCTGTAACAGCAGCAACGCATGGGGAACCCCCTCCGCTCGCCGACCCCCCGAGGAGGATGCCGAGACACCCAGCATCGTCTTGTAACGGTGTATCTCCATCTTCTTCTCCACAATGACATCACGAAGTAGCCTCTCAGAGGAGGGCCTCTGCACCGATGCACTCGACATGGTATATCCGAGACCGACACTCCCGAGGTCCCGATCCACCATTGCCCTCCTCAGCCGGCTCGCCTCCTCACTTAGGGCTTCAGACTTGTTCCGATAATAGTTAAAGGCCGCATCAGTGTCACGAGCCCCCTTTCGGTAGCGAACCAACGTGGCCTCCAGGGCCTCAACCTTGCTTCGGAGCCACGCCACGTCGGAACGACGGGGGTCCACCTCGGGAAGGGGAGCCGTAACCTACAAGAGAACCAGCCCACTCAAAACACATCGGCAAAAATGGTTCGGAAATATCCGAGGTCAAAACACTTGGCCAGTCAAAAATCATCTTTTATAAATAGAATTACTTCATACAAAAAATGCGGTGGCCAGTCCTCGGTAGGCAAATACAATCGAGAGATGGAAAAAGAAAGACAAAACTATACAACTTGTTTTCCCACCTCAGCATCGGCCGGGTTCACAGGGGGGTCGGCAGCCGGGTCATCAACGGGCCCTTCTTCATTAGGGGTCTTCGGTGTCCCCTCGATCTCCATGTCGTAGTCAAAGTTAGGCAGGTCGATGGTCGGGTAGAAGTGCCTCACATGACTGAGGGCCTTCGCATAACACTCGTCCTGGGCTTTGATCACCATGTTCTGACCCGCCTCCGTCAACTCCTCCCTCTCCTTGGCGAACTTCTTCTTCTGAGCCGCCATCTTCTTCGCCCATTCCGCCTCCTTGGCGTCGAACTCGACCTTCATCTTCTGCTCCCTCTGGTGCGAGCCTTCGAGCTCTATCTTCAGCTCCTTCATCTCCTGCACGGCCTTGTCAGCCCGGTCTCGCTCCCGCTTCAAGGCCGCCTCATAAAGGCCCCTCACGTGGGCCCCCTACACGGTCGCCTACAGCAACCAAGCACTACTGAGAAAACCTCCTTTACAAACATTTCACAAGGCAAGTGGGGTCGGCAGACTTACCAGCACATTAGCCTGCGCGAGGCGCGTGTACGCATCCTCCAGGCCCTCGGCGTTCATCTCCGCGCGGTCCCGAGGGTTCGCCAGCTTAGCCGCCACCTCGACAGCCTGGCGCCCTCGGGTTAAGCAGTCACCCTCACGGATCGACCAAGCCGGCACCCACGGTCGCCGCAACCTCTCCTCTACCTCGGCCTCCAACAGGGGACCCTTCCCCTTATCAAGATCAGCTGCCTTGCCCGGGTCCAAGCTCCCCTGAACCGCCACGTCCTTGCCCGTCTCCGAGCGAGTCCTTTTGCCCCTCAGCTGAACTGGGACCTCGGAGACCACCTGGGACGACCCCCTCGTCCTCATCGCGTCCCCCTTCTTCTCGGCCTTCTCCTTCTTCATGGCGAGCCTCTTTGCCTTGATTGATTCAGGATCCATACCTGCGAAAGGATTGATTAAGAACAATGAGCACAAAAGAACAACAAGACTGAGAGAAAAGAAACAACTACATACAAAGCACGGCCGGGCTCAGTCCGACGCTCGCCAGGTGACCCTTCGTCACCTTCGGCCAACTGATACTGTGTGACAGACGGAGGCGCTCAACGAACCTCCACTCCTCGGCTGTCAGGTCCCTCGGCCTCGGCGCTTTAAAGCTCGACTTAGAATGGTTCCATCGAGTAGGGATGTTCCAAGGCTCCTCACTCCGGATCACCAAATATTTTTTCTTCCACTCCTTGATAGAGTCCGGGTGACCGTGGACGACCTTCCCCTTACTCCGAGGTGAGATATAATAAACACCCTCCGACTCCCCCGACGAGCTGATCCCCAGCATCGCCCGGAACACGCTCAACCGAAGGGGCACCTTCTGCTCCTCGCATAACAGCACAAAGCAGATGATCTGCTTCCAGGAGTTCAGCCCATACTGCATCGGCGCCAGGGACGCCCAATTCAACACCTCCCGAACAAACGGATGGACCGGCAGCCTCAGTTCAGAGATGAAGGCGTCCGCTGGGAAGACGCAGTACCAAGCAGGTAGGGGGTCGGTCGGACGCAGGGTAGAGTTCGGCAACATGAGCTCGTAGCCGGGCCCTATGTGGTACGCCAACTGCAAAGCCTCCAAGTTGCCCGCCTCCAAGATGGTCGGAAGCGTGTCCATCTTCACCCTCTTCCGGCTCGGCGAAGACGGCTGGACCCCAAAAAGCTCCTTATCGGAAAGGACGTCGGGGTACCGACGGAACGGCTTCGGTTGTACGGGCGACCCTGTCATTAAGTTGCGGTGAACGGGCGCCTGGCTCGAGTCACCGGTCCTCGACCCCTTCTTCTTCGGAACCCTCTTCTTCTTGGCTCTTTCCGGCAAGGGGGTAGATAATTGCCCCAGACCGGTCGGCGTGGAGCTCGAATCCACACCCTGACCTGTGGATCTCCCCCCCCCCCCCCCCCCCGCACCTCCTATCCGAGCCCCTTCGGCTTTACCCTCCTCTGGGCCGCCCTCCCCTTCGGAAGCCGACTCTAGAATCTTGACTTCGTCCGAACTGTCGCTGGCCTCCTCCGAGTCGCTACTTTCCACCACGAAAGGTTTCCGGGAGCGTAACGGCCTCACATTGTACACCGGCTCCTCCTCGCCTACCGGCTCCTCCCACGAAGTCGAATCGGAAGGCTTCTCATCATGTACTGACTCCTCCTCGAACACTGGCTCCTCCCACGAAGTCGATTTTGAGGCAGGTTTCCCTTCCCCCCTCGACGTCGATGCTGACGAGCCAGACTGAGCCCTAGACATCTGTGCCTAACAAAAGAAACTTACAAACTAACCTTTGGATTGCCTCGGACTGACGAGCCAGTGCTGCTAAACAGTCAAGCCGAGCGCTGAAGTGTTTGATTTCTTTTTAAGAAGACAGCAGCAGGGAAATAAACAGAATAGGGAAGAGAGGGGGATATTTATAGAGGGAGAGGCGACGCCTCAATTTTCGCGTTACTGTTCCTCGAATAGCCCGCGTCTACCACCAATAGAATCACGCCACGTCATCCTCGAAAAGGGCGCTGCCGACGTCACCTAGCGCCGGTTGGATACTACACAGGGGTCGGTTCGGATGAAGTGCTCGGCAGAGAAAATTTTTTTAATTAAAATTTAAGGCGCCGTCCTTAGACAAGCGCCCCGGGCTCCAGGGCTCGGTCGGCTCCCTTCTCACCCGCGAGCAGCTCGGGGCTTACGGCCTCGGCAGCCGAAACCCCGAACTGCTCGGGGGTGGGAGAAAAGCCACCATCGCCTGGACCCCTATCGGAAAGCAGATCGGACCACCTCCAATCTCTAACTCCTTTGGGCTGACAGACCATCAGAAACCGTCAACACCAGAAGGAAGACAGAGATCGGAGACGACCCATCTATCCGAGGCTCCTCAGCCCCAGGTCCGGAATTCGATTGATACCCCTCCCATCTGGATCTTTCTCGGGCAAACAGCCATGTCAGGGCCGTCCGACCCGAAAAAGGATCCAGACGGCAAAGTCACCACCAGTCCGAGGTCCCCAGGGTTAAAACCTTTCAGTATTTTGTCCCCCGAGCCAGGACTACGGCCACCATCTCTTCTGCCTTGTTCTCCCCCGACCTTGACACTCACATCGAGGCCGTCAGGAACGGGAGAAGAACAAGGCAATAGAGTGACCACCCGTCCAACACTCTCAGGGTCAAAATTTTGCAAGAGAGAGACGTCCGCCGAAGCAGACACCTCCGATGGCCGATGGACCACCCTTGCTGTAATCAAACCCGCTGGGGGGGAGAGGAGTATTTATAACCTCCCCCATAGACAGCCATTATGACATTGGGAAAGCCAAACGACGGAAGCCCATACGCCATGCATTTATTAGGCGGCACTATTAATGCCCCTAGGAAATTGGAACATTGCACAGATCCCGGAGCGCCTTCAATGCTCCGCAAAGACAGCAGGCCACCCCGCTCAAACCTTCTAAGGCACCACGATTCGCCATCACCCTTGCCGACCCATAATCCCTCGCCAGCTCGAGGTTCGGTCTGGCACTAGGGTAGTCTTCTCAGGAAGGCTCGACGGCTCGCCATCACCCTTGCCGAACCCTAATCCCTCGCCATCTCGAGGTTCGGTCTAGCACCAGGGTAGTCTTCTCAGGAAGGCTCAACGGCTCACCATCACCCTTGCCGACCCATAATCCCTCGCCAGCTCGAGGTTCGGTTTGGCACCAGGGTAGTCTTCTCAGGAAGGTTCAACGGCTCGCCATCACCCTTGCCGACCCATAATCCCTCGCCAGCTCGAGGTTCGGTCTAGCACCAGGGTAGTCTTCTCAGGAAGGCTCAACGGTTCGCCATCACCCTTGCCGACCCATAATCCCTCACCAGCTCAAGGTTCGGTCTGGCACCAGGGTAGTCTTCTCAGGAAGGCTCAACGGCTCGCCATCACCCTTGCCGACCCCTAATCCCTCGCCAGCTCGAGGTTCGATCTAGCACCAGGGTAGTCTTCTCAGGAAGGCTCAACGGCTCGCCATCACCCTTGCCGACCCATAATCCCTCGCTAGCTCGAGGTTCAGTCTAGCACCAGGGTAGTCTTCTCAGGAAGGCTCAACGGCTCGCCATCATCCTTGCCGACCCATAACCCCTCACCAGCTCGAGGTTCGGTCTGGCACCAGGGTAGCCTTCTCATGAAGGCCCAGCGATTCGCCATCCCATTTCCACGACCATAAACACTCCTCCACGGCTAACTCCCGCATCCCCGCAGGAGTGGGGGGCTTGTGTGGTAGGGTAAAAATGGCCTAGTGCCCAGCCAAGACCCAGGATGGCTCACTCGAAAAGGACAATAAAAATCAATCCGGCTCGGCCCCGGACCACTACAGCCTCGGCACCGAGCCGTAAATTCACCCCCACAGACCTGGTCTCCTCGTATCCGACGAGCCTCGATGGCCCTCGGCCTCCGATCTGCGACAGCCCCACGGGCCGTCCTCCCAGCCTGGCGAGGAATGAAGATGACATGGCACAACCTAGGCCATCCGATTCTCCCAGAGGCACAGGAGCCCCATGATCAGCCATGTCAGCTCCAAATACCACCTAGGGCTTTACCACGTCAGCCCTATACCACTCTTGGCACTGCCACGTCCGTCCTAAACCCCCTGGGCCTCCTGCCACGTCAGGCCCATGGGCTTTCGGGTTCAGACCCGGCCCCCAAGCGGATCCAAACCCGATTGGAATTCCCTATAAATACCAGACCCTCACCCACCTTTTCAGGTAATCAATCTTGGCCACCTAAATTTCCCTAGTTATTGCTACTCTCTCACAGAGACTGACTAGATCGTCGGAGGGTCCGCCACCGGGATAAACCCCAGTGTTTCAGGACCGTCTGCAGGTACTCGAGGCGAGGCCATCCGAGCCGATCCTCAAGCGCCGAAGTGAGCCCCTCGCTCACCGTCCGGCACCGTACTCTTCCCTCATTACAAATTGAGTCCGAACTCACACCTGGTGCATCCACACTGCGACCAAAAACAAACCGCATCACCTAGGGACGCTTATAAGACCAGGAAAAATGAAAAAAAGAGGAATGGGGGCCACTCAATGAAAAAATTGAGAAGAAACTGGCTGGATGGAAAGGAAAGTTTCTCTCATTGGGAGGTAGGATCACTCTGATCGACTCAGTTCTCAGTAACCTGCCAACATACCTCATGTCCATATATGAGATCCCCACCTGGGTTATTCAAAGAATTGATAGGTGTAGGCGGCGATTCCTATGGAAAGGAAGTGGGGATTGGAAGGGGATCCATTTGATGAAATGGGAAAGAGTGTGCAAGAAGGAGTTTGAAGGAATGGGGATTATCAACCTAAGAGATATGAATAAGGCACTTCTGTCCAAATGGTGGTGCAAGATGCAGCGTGGTGGAGCAATTCATTCATGAAATATAGAAGGTGGAAAATCTTCAGGTTTGGAGGAAGATGCAGACATGACAAGACATCATTTTTATGGAAAGGTATTGAAAAACTGGGGGAAACTTTCCATTCTAATACGTTATGCAAAATAGGAAATGGGAAGAACACTAGATTCTGGAAGGATAAATGGTGTGGGGAAAACACTATACAATCGCTTTTTCCAGATCTTGCTAACGAAGTAGATACAGGGGATGACCTTGTCAACGATAGATGGAGGAATGGAAGATGGAGACTTGTAGACGGAGAAAATCTAACAAGTAGGGGACAGAATCAACTGGGAGATTTGAAAGAATTGTTGAGAGGGCATATCGGCCAATTAGAGGGGCCCCTGACGTTAGAGAGTGGATTAGGGAGAAAGTGATGACGTTCACTATATCGCCCATGTACGGCTTGCTTAACGACGGGGGAATCGGAAACCATCAGGCGAAGATCATATGGAAGTCGCAAGTTCCAAGCAAGGTCAAAGCATTCTCATGGCTGGCTCTCCACAACGCGATTTTGACCAAGACGAACCTAAGGAAGCGTAATATCACATTAGACATAACATGCCAACAGTATAATTCGGAGGAGGAGGACACTAACCATATCTTCATACACTGCCCTAGAGCCGCCTTAGCTTGGGAAGTTTTTGGGTTGGGAATTCAGACGGTAGAGACGCCGAAGAGTATACAGGACCTATGGGGCGCTTGGAGAAATAATAATATTAGGAAAAAACATAAGACACTATGGGATATCACCACTGGGGCGATTTTGTGGTCTCTATGGAGGGATAGAAATGACTTATGCTTTCGTAATATTAGATGTCAATTTCATATTTTACTGCGCAAAATTGTGGTCCGTACACATGATTGGGCAGGTCATACAGGATCCAGGAAGAGAATCAGAGTCGACGGGGCAGAGTGAGCGGGTTAGGCCGGGCAGCATGTATCCACTGACTAGTACTTTTGAGATCGAGCATGGTGGAGATAGCTGCGATCCGGCACGCCATTTATCTTTTGGTTGCCTTAGGGCACGCTACTTGTCTTTATCATAGATGTTATGTTGTAATAGAAATGTTGTATTTAGTGCCGACGTGCACAGTATGGAGTATGAGATGTTGTAGGACTTTTTTGTAATCCCGTTAATCTTTTATTAATAAGATCGGTGACTTTGGTCACTTTTTATTTCTAAAAAAAACTTATAAGTCGGTCCTTGAGGACTGGCCGAGGCATTTAGTGTAAATGCTTATAGCATATGGACATTACTTATTTTCTTAGCAACAATAGGAAAGGTTTGTTTCATTTTTTTTATACCTGGAAGCACTCATTAGTTTGTTTTCATTATGTTACGATGATGTGACCTTCTGTCATTTTGTAGTGATACATCTGCTGTAGTGAAGAGATAGTTTGGCATTGATCTCGTTAGCAGGTATGTATAAGTGTTCAACTTGTATCATTAACATATAGGAAGTTCCTCTTTGTTACTTTTGGTAATTAGGCTCAGTGTAATACCAAAATTATTGATTTCTTATGTTGGTACTTTTGTAGCTGAACTTTCAATGTATGTTATGGATTTGGAAAATGGAGCAATTCTGTTTTGGTCCTCGTTCAGTTTTCGTCATTGGAAGCTGAAGGAATTTTAAATGCATTTAATGGATGTTAATATATAAAGAATTAAATTCTACTAATATATCCAAATATATACCTTGTTTAATATGTTACCTTGGCATACATACTATGTTATTTTAATCCTTATCCTTACAGAAACAAAATTAGCTTGAAAGTTGAACAATTTTCAGTTTTTGCAGTTATCGATATTTGAATTTGAGCTGTTGTTTTTCACTGAGTTGGTTAGGGTGACACTAGACCCTTATTCTATGATTTCTATCCAAAATCCTAATCCACATAGTTGAAGTTGATCTTCATATCATAAAACATAGAGATGTGCATCACTACGTTTAAACGTGTTATGCCCATTCATCATGTGGTTTCGAAATGAACAGTTTTTCAGTTGCGAGTTGTGACCACTCAGTGCATGGTTTTGGTCAAGACATGTTCAACCTTGATGATGCATATTCTCTTATGTTTTATGAAACAAATTTGAACGGAGTTGATTCTGCATTTGCAAGGAGATAGAACTTTTAGGATGCAATTGGGTAATTTTTAGATCTCTCGAATCCACTAAAATCTCCCCAGTTACATTCCCCATCATGACTTCTAATGGAGAAAAAGGATTCAAGGATCCATGCAAAATGGACCCCAAATATTTGGGATCAAGGCTTTGTTGTTGTTGTTAACTTGTTATAGATGTTTAGTGTTCATAAATCATTAACATACTAACATAAGCATGAAAAGTATGAATTTAGTTTAACTTGATTCATGAATCAGAAGACCCCAAACCATGGAAATTCTTATTTACAAACTGGTATCATAAAGCATATATCAAGATCAACAGTGTCCATCACTGATTTGGATGCCCATTGAGACAACTGACCATAAGGAATTATAACACTAATCAATACACACACAAAGACACAAATATATTCTTAAGGAAATGCATGCAAAAGAAATGGAAAATGTAGTATAATAAAATCTTTAGGAACTTTCTGGAAAAAATAAATTGAAAACATTTTATTATAAGAGAATAGGGATAATAAATTTCGATTTTATGACTAAGACATCCAATTCATTTTATTTGAAGTATTTTATTATAGTTCTAAATACTGAACTTACTTGTATATAGGAAGCATCAAATGAGGGAGAGAAGATCGGCGATGTAGATTTTTTTGAAGGATGACGTGGCAGCTGATATTGTGGTAAATAAAAAGCTTTCAAATTAATTTCAATTTGGTATTTAATTTTTTCAATAAAATAATTTTGAAAATTAAATTTGTCTTTGTTATCTTTTGCATAAAGATGCCAGAAAGAAGATTGAGAAAGTGTCATCTTCTTCTGCCGATCCATTGACGCTACAGTGTCAAGTTCTCTCCGAATTGAGGGAACACGAGCGTCCCGGTCGTGTGCGGGGATGAGGCTAGGACCAACACCCACCAAGGGGTATTCATCTTTGGGGGAGGTTGGAGTAGTCCTTCCTTGTCTACTTCCATAAGGACAGCCTAGATGCTGGCATTGAGGGGGGTGAGTTTTTCAAAGCGAGGAGGGGGGAGACGCTAGCCATTATTGTCTTTCCAGAGCTTCTTGGGACCTTCTTCGTCTGTACCCTTCCATTTGTTCCCGGACGGGAGCTCCTTCTGATCATGGGGATGCAGAGCCTCTTCAGCACAGATGTACTTCTCGGTCCTCAGCAAGAGTTTCGAGAAGTCTCGATGAGGCTTCTTAGCGAGGGATGCCTTCAGATCGGCATGGTTGATGTTTTGCCTAAATGCTGCAGATGCCACTGATTAGTCGTGAGAAGCAATAGAACGAGCTTCAGCGGTAAAGCGCCGAACATTCTCTCTTAGGCGTTCACCTTTTCTCTGACTAAGGGCTAGCAAAGATGCACTTGTCTTCTCAGCTCGGCGCTGCTGACAAAGTGGGTAAGAAAGAGCTCCTCGAACCAGTCAATGAGAAGATGGAGGTTGGGGATAAATGAGAATACCTCTCTTACTAGTCCCTTCAACTTGGCCGGGAAGATTTTATAGAGGGGCACATCCGAGGCTTGATGGATCATTATGAGGATTTTAAAACTCTCAATATAATCGGTCGAGTCAGACTCCCCATTTTAGGATACAAAGTGGGGTGGTTTGAAGGTCTCGGAGACCGGGGCTTCCATAATGGCCTTGGAGAAGGGGGGTCTGCTTGGGCAGAAATTCTTGGTCTGTTGACCTTCTTCAAGGTTGATTTTGCTAAGGCGCCTCTCCATTTCTCGAAGGCAACGATGGATTGAGTCGTCCCTCTGGTCAGATTTAATCGACCCTCGGGACTCTCCTTCATGAGGGGTGACATGGCGAGGGCTGTGTGCATGTCGGTCATGACTTGGAGCGATGTTAAGGGCACGCAAGATGTCATCTTTGAAGTTTCGAAATTCTGCATAGGTGACCGGTGCCCCTCCGTCGTGGTGAACTCTTGGCGCTGATCGGCTCGTAGCTGTGTGGCTTCTTAGTTGGCGACCGGGAGGAGACCCCCTTCGCCCCCTTGGGGAGGGGGACCTTCTGGATCTCGCCCTTCAAGGAGAACGACCCCTTGGGCTTCTCCGGTGTTCTAGATGAGATACCTCATCACGGGCTCGCCTCTCATTCAAGCGGATTCGGAGGTCGACCCATTGTTGACGGTTGACGATGACTTAGCAAAGGTCTCTTGACCCATGAGGACCATGCGAGGCCATCGAGTCGGTAGAAGGATCATGGACTAAGACATAGTCATAGAAGGGATGTTGTTTCTGACGGCTTCGGTGGGAGCCCCCCGGTGCAGCCCCATTAGACATGGGGCGAGCATGTTGAGGAGGCAACTATTTAGGTTGAACTTGTTGATCTTGTTGAGGTAGAACATCCTGAAGTTGAGAAGGTGGAGAAAGAGGGGTGGCTCTTCGGCTTGATGCCATCGTCTTCCCTTTTCCCTTTGGAGGGATGGCTGGAAAAGTTAGTTTTTTACCAGCGAGTATGATTGGACTGCTTTCTCCTGATTCCCACAGACGGTGCCAATCTGTTGCTCCTAATTTTGGTGTCGGAGCAAACAAATGATTTTTGAATTCTTTTGAAACCAATAAAAGCTAACCTTCTTACTACTTGCCGATGTTGACCGTTCTTAACACTATTGCTGACCTACAAAAAGTTCGAAACACCGGGATTGATCCCGGAGACGAACCCTCCGACGCTTAAGTCAATAATTTGAAGGATTATGAAAGAGTTTTTTTAAGAAAGATACTGATTACCTCTTTATAGTGGGGGTAGGGGGATATTTATAGTCGTCTTTGAAAATAATTTTAGAGATAAACATTTATTTCTAATCCCATGTGTTTTTGGATAAGAATTAGAGTTTAAATTTCAGCATGATAAGAGATTTGGTTTAAACCATATCTTAGAGATAATCATGAATTTAAATACTTCTTTAAATTGATCTGAGTTTATTTATAATGGGATGTCAACCTAACCCAGTAAGGCATACCCGTTTTGGGGTTATTGGGATTGGAAAAGACCCAGTTCCCATTTTTGGACCCGCTTGTAGTGGAAATTATTGTTTTACCCCTGAGAGCTTTGAGATTCGTGCCTGATTTGAACGTGCCTAATTTGGTTCTATTTCTAACCATATCGTTACGATAATAATGATGCAAGTTATGGCAGTATCAAGATGGTATTCATGAATATATATTAGAAACGATGCAACATAGGACATAAAGACATGACGGTAATCAAGAAGGTTTCAAATGATAGGTGCAAATGCATCATATGGAATTGTTCTATTCATCCACTATATTAGTACAATTCATTAGGCATGAATAACAATATAATATAGTTCAAGAACACAAAATATAATTCTCAACAGCAATACATGACAGCACTAAAACTCACTTTCCCGCTGCTACAGGAAAGCAAAATCGATTTCATCAGGTGCTTCATAAAATTGACTCTCATATGAATCCAATTCTTTGTTTACTCTTGACACATTCTATGGTCATTAACTATGCCTATCAGTCAGTTCTTTACAAACATAATGTTCAAGCAGCAATATAGGGCTACATTTCTCATGTTTATAACTCCACTAAAAGTCAATAGTAAATTTCCACAAAAATCCTAATCTGGTTCTTGAGGATATCTATTAGTATACAACGTTTCATCATCTCGGAATTCCACCAATGAATTGCTGTTTCGACTAGTTTACGGGGACGATATATTTAAATTAGAGAATCTGGAAATTTATATGTTATAGTACTAAAACTTAAATATCTCACACCCTACAGGTCGGTTTGCAAAAAAGAAAGATAACCTGGATTCTACACTAAGAAGGCTACAAGATACACCTATAAAACTATAATTTTGGTCACGGATATGGGGTACAAATCTCCACACAAAATCAGACAAATGACATGGCAGAAAATCTAATGCTTCTTATTTAAAATCTTGATTCACAAGTTAGAATTTACAACCAGAATTACATTCGTATTCGTGTATAGTAATTCAATTAGATCTTATCAAGTACGTACCCAAAGAATCATGATTCATAATGTTTAAGTTATAATCTCTAAAATGCAACGAAACGTTAATCAATCACCAATGTATTATAATTAACTCTATGGCATAGAGTTCGTATAAACTAATGATTATGATTGTGCATGCAAAGTTTTACGAGGATCCTCTATGAACATCAAGTTAAGAGATAATCGACCGAGAAACGAATCAACGATATCTAATTCAAGAATTTAGTATATTCATAAGACATGAAAGAAAATACAAATTGGGTTTAGACATGATAACTTGACGGAGCAAACAAAAGAAATGAACTGCTTGCAAACAAAAATACAAATCGGGTTTGTCGGGTAGGGGAGCAGCAAGGAGGTCGGGAGTGGAGGTTGAGGGTTGTTCGGTGGATGGACAGCAAGGGGAGGTGGTCCTGTTGTTCGGGTGGTGGAGATGAGGTGTTGGTGTTGGGTTGGAGGTGAGAGGCTGCAAGTTGATGACAGCAATGGAGTTTTGGGTTGAGGGAGCAGTTGAGAGGTTGGAGAGGAGGAGGCAGCAAGGAGTTGAAGGGGATGGTGGTGATGGGGCAGCAAAGTGATGGTCGGGGTGCAGGAGGGCCTCTGGATGGCAACAAGGGTGTGGTCAAGTGTTGGGTTTGGAGTTGGCGGCTGATGAATATGGAGAAGGAGACGGTGAATAAGGTTTAAGATGGAGATTAGGAGTTAGATAATGTTTTTTTTTTTTTGTGTGGGGGGGGGGGGGGGGGGGGGGGGGGATTAGGGGTAGTTGAGATTTAAGTGGGTTAATTGGGTGTAATTAGTGAGAAGTTTGTTATGCAGTAAGTGGAGCAGTGGGGAGTTGGGTTTTTTGTTTAGAATTTAGGCTTGGGTTAAAATATGGGCTTGGGTGTAATTAGTGAGAAGTTTGTTATGCAGTAAGTGGAGCAGTGGGGAGTTGGGTTTTTTGTTTAGAATTTAGGCTTGGGTTAAAATATGGGCTTGGGTTAGGGATTTTCTTAACATTCAATAATAATAATAAAAGGGTTTTTGATCTATTGGCACCTAAAATTTGTATTAATACTCTCAACACATCTGTAGTTACAGTAATACCCCAATAGCACCCAAACTTGTTATAATTGTACCTATAGCCACCGGCCGTCCATTTCTGTTAATTTTCTAACAATTAAGAGGTAAAATGACTTTTTTACCCCCATGCCTTAATAATTTCTTTAAAATTCGTTAAAATTCATAAAAATTTCTTTAAATTCCTTTAAAAATTTCTTAAATTTTCTTAAAATTTTCTTTTGAATTCCTTAAAAATTCCTTTTAAATTCCTTATAAATTTTTTTTAACTTACTTTTAAAATTCCCTTAAATTTCCTTTTAAATTTCTTTAAAATTCCTTTAAAAATTCCTAAAATTTTTTCGAAATTTTCTTTACAACTAATTTTAAAATAGAACAAAAAGTCCTTCAAAATTGAGAGTATTTCTGCAACTGAGAGTGCCAACTGAACCAAAAAACCTTCAAAATTCCTTTAAAAAATTGTTCTCTAAATCCTTAACAGAGGCCATAGTTTGTTCAGAACTAAAATTATTTAATCATCATATATCAATATATCATAACATCAAGAACAAACAAATTATTCAGAACCAACATAGAGCAAAGAGTTTATTGAGATATATTTTCATCTCTAGATCATAAGTATCCAACAGATAGCAAAGAAAGAACTGAAAAATATACATATAATCCTAAATGCATAACTATTTTGTATACTTTAAATGCACAATCCATATTACATAATATGAAACAATTACATAACATGAAACAACAATTACATGACATGAAACAATTACAAAATCAATATTACATAACGAAGCAAGATGCTGCTTCTTCTGCTGCCGCCGCCAACCAAAAAAAAAAAAAATACAGAAATAATCATGTAGTTGTATGTACATAAAACTAAACAATACATGAAATAATTACTAGTAGGCTCAGAACACAACTTTCAGCAAGAATTTATCAAATTTGCCAAATATTCAAGCATCAGTGTAACAAAGAGATAAAAAATTGTATCACTAGGGCTGCATTGAAATGTCATGCCAACTAGTTCAAATGCAAAAATAACCCTCCCTCATATTGAAATTTACAATTGACTAACAGGAAGTATCAAGTCCAGGTTCCATGACAAATATGAAATTCACAATTGAGTAACATGAATGATTGACTTAATCTACTCATGAACCATTTAACCTACAACAGAATTTGATAAAGCATAGTTTTCTGTTAACAAGTATAATATAACAAAAATAGAAGATATGTACTAGACTGTTTAAGAGTGACAATGCATATAAGCATATAAGCATAGCATAGCTTATGATGCGGTTTGTTTTTGGAGAGAGTGTGGATGCACCAGGTGTGAGTTCGGACTCAATTTGTAAGGGGGGAAGAGCTCGGTAACGGACGGTGGGCTGGAGGCTCGCTCCGGCACTGAAGGGTCGGCTCGGCTGGCCTCGCCTCGTGTACCTGCAGACGGTCTGAAAACACCGGGGTTTATCCCGGTGGTAGACCCTCCGACGATCTAGTCAGTCTCTGAGAGAGAGTAGCAGTTACTAGGAATTTAAGTGGTGAAGATTAATTACCTTTGAAGGTGGGTGAGGGTCTGATATTTATAGATAACCCCAACCAGGTTTGGATCCGCTTGGGGGCCGGGTATGGACCCGAAAGCCCATGGGCCTGACGTGGCAAGAGGCCCAGGGGGTTTAGGTTATACGTGGTAACGCCAAGAGTGGTTTAGAGCTGACGTGGCAAAGCCCCAAGTAATTTTGGAGCTGATATGGCAGATCGTGGGGGTCCTGTGTCTCAAGGAGAATCGGAGGGCCTAGGTTGCGCCAGGTCATCCCCCTCCCTTATCCGGCTGAGTGGAAGGCCCGGGGGACGGTCGAGGATCGGGGACCGAAGGTCGGGGCGGATCGTCGGAACGAGGAGGCCAGTTTCGTGGCGGTGAACTTACGGCTCGGCACCGAGCCGGTGGTGGTCCGGGGCCGAGCTGGCTTGACTTTGAGCGAGAGCCATCCTAGGCCCCAGACCATTTTTATCCTACCTCATAAGCCCCCCACTCCTGCGGGGATGCGAGAGTTAGTCGAGGAGGAGTATTTCTGGTCGAAGAGTAAGTGATACCTTTCGGGGGCCTCGGGGGCCGATGTGTCTTTGTGGGAAGGCTGCCCTGGTGCTGGACCTCACCTCAGTCTGGCGAGGGTTTACGGGCCGAGCTCGGCATTGGCGAACCGTTGGGCCTTCGTGAGAAGGCTACCCTGGTGCCAGACCTTACCTCGGACTGGCAAGGGTTTATGGGTCGGCAAGGGCGATGGCGAACCGTTGGGCCTTTGTGAGAAGGCTACCGTGGTGCCAGACCTTACCTCGGACTGGCGAGGGTTTATGGATCGGCAAGGGCGATGGCGAACCGTTGGGCCTTCGTGAGAAGGCTACCCTGGTGCCCGACTTACCTCAGACTGGCGAGGTTTTACGGGTCGGCAAGGACGATGGCGAACCATTGGGCCTTCGTGAGAAGACTACCTTGGTGCCAGACCTTACCTCGGACTGGCGCGGGTTTATGTGTCGGCAAGGGCGATGGCGAACCGTTGGGCCTTCGTGAGAAGGCTACCCTGGTGCCCGACCTTACCTCGGACTGGCGAGGTTTTACGGGTCGGCAAGGGCGATGGCAAACCGTTGGGCCTTCGTGAGAAGGCTACCCTGGTGCCAGACCTTACCTCGGACTGGCGAGGGTTTACGGGTCGGCAAGGGCGATGGCGAACCGTTGGGCCTTCGTGAGAAGGCTACCCTGGTGCCAGACCTTACCTCGGACTGGCGAGGGTTTACGGGTCGGCAAGGGCGATGGCGAACCGTTGGGCCTTCGTGAGAAGGCTACCCTGGTGCCAGACCTTGCCTCAGATTGGCGAGAGTTTACGGGTCGGCAAGGGCGATGGCGAACTGTTGGGCCTTCGTGAGAAGGCTACCCTGGTGCCAGACCTTACCTCGGACTGGCGAGGGTTTACGGGTCGGCAAGGGTGATGGCGAACCGTTGGGCCTTCGTGAGAAGGCTAAGCTGGGCTGCTGGTTGCCTTCATGGAGCATTAATGGCGCTCCGGGATTGGTGCGGCATTCCAACTTTCCGGGGTCATTAAATGGCGTCCTCTAATAGATGTACGGCGCTTCAGCTCCCTAGGCGCGACGGCTGGGCTTCCGTCGCTTGGCCTCCCAAGGGCCATAATGGCTGGTCTTTGGGGGAGGTTATAAATATCCCGCTCCCCCCCCCCCCCGTTAGCTTCGATCACAGCAAGGGTGGTTCATCGACCATCAGAGGTGTCTGCCTTGGGCGGACGCCTGTTACTTGAAAAATTCCAACCCTGAGAGCATCGGATGGGTGGTTACTCTGCCGCCATTATCTTCTCCTGGTTCTGACGGCCCTGATACGGTTGTCAGACCCAAGGGAGATCACGGCGGGAGGGATGACGACCGAAGTTCGGGCCCGGGGGATAAGGTGCCTCGGACGGATGGGTCTTCTCCGATCTCTGTCTTCCTTCCGAGCTGACGGCTTCTGATGGTTGTCAGCCCGAAGGAGTTAGAGATGGGAGGTGGGCCGATCTGCTTTCCGACAGGGTCCCAGGCGATGGTGGTTTTTCTCCCACCCTCGAACAATTCGGGGTTTCGGCTTCCGAGGCCGTAAGCCCCGAGTTGCTCGCGGGTGAGGGGGGAACCGACCGAGCCCTGGAGCCCGGGTCGCTCGCCCAAGGCGAGTGCCTTTAAAACTTTTAAACAAAATTTTCTCTTGCTTCCAGGGACAGATGCGGGGGTGTCCGGGTCCGAAGTGCTTCATCCGGACCGACCCTTGCGTCTGGTTTCCGACCTGATGCTGGGTGACGTCAGCTGCGCACATTCCAAGGTGACGTGGCATGATTTTCTAGGTGGTGGTTTCGCGTCAATCGAGGAACAGTAACGTGAAAATCGAGGAGCCACTTTGTCCTCTATAAATACCCCCACCTTTTCCCCATTCCGCTTATTTCTCTCTTGCTGCTTTCTCTAAAAAATACCCAAACACTTCGGCACTCGTCATTACTGTTTGCAGCACCGGGCTCGTCTTTCCGAGGCAACCAAAGGTTAGTTTGTAAGTTTATTTCGTTAGGCATGTCTAGGGCTCAGTCTGGCTCTTCGACGTCGACATCTAGGGGGGAAGGGAACCCTGGCATCGGGCTCTCAGACTCGACATCGTGGGAGAAGAAGACGGTATATGATGTGAAGCCCCTTCGCTCCCGGAAGCCGTATGTGGTGGAGAGCAGCGATTCTGAGGAGGGGAGTGACAGCTCGGACGATGTTCAGATACTGGATCCGGTTTCCGAGGAGGAGGGTAGCCAAGGCAAAGGTGAAGCGGCTGAGGCTCGGAGGGGAGGTACGAGGAGGAAACCCACGGCTCGGGGCGTAGGTTCTTCTTCCACGCCGACTGGACTCGAGCGTTTATCCACCCCCTCGCCGGAGAGGGCTAAGAAGAAGAGGGTGCCAAGAAAGAAGGGGGCGAAGGACGGTGGTCCGAGCCAGGCGCCCATCCTCCGGAATGTAGTGACGGGGTCGCCTGTACAGCTGAATAAGTTCTAACAATACCCCGATGATCTCTTCGATAAGGTGCTGTATGGGGTCCAGCCGTCTTCGCCGAGTCGGAAGATGGTAAAGATGGATACGCTTCTGACAATCTTGAAAGCTGGTGATTTGGAGGTTGCTCAGTCGGCCTTCCACATCAAGTCCGGTTACGAACTGATGCTGCCGAGCCCGAACCTCCGTCCCACCGACCCCCTGCCGGAATGGTACTGCATCTTCCCCGCCGACGCCTTCGGTTCGGGGCTGAGGCTGCCGGTCCATCCGTTTATTAGGGAGGTGCTAAATTGGGCGTCCCTGGCTCCGATGCAGTATGGGCCGAATTCATGGAAGCAGATAATTTGCTTCGTGTTACTCTGCGAGGAGCAGAAGGTGCCTCTTCGGCTGGGTGTGTTCCGCGCGATGCTGGGGGTCAGCTCGTCGGGGGACTCGGAAGGGGTGTACTACATCTCACCTCGGAGTAAGGGGAAGGTGGTCCACGGCCATCCGGACTCCATCAAGGAGTGGAAGCGAAAATATTTCGTGATCCGGAGCTCGGAGCCTTGGAAAATTCCCACCCGTTGGAATTACTGCAAGCCGAACTTCAAAGCACCGAAGCAGAAGGACCTGACTGCCGAGGAGTGGAGATTCGTCGAGCGTCTCCGTTTGTCGCACAACATCAGCTGGCCGAAGGTGACGGAGGGTCACCTGGCCAGCATCGGACTGAGCCCTGCCGTGTCTTGTATGTAGTCGTTTCTTTCTCGCTTTTACTGTTCTTTCGAGCTCATCGTCCTTAATGGGTCATTTTGCAAGTATGGATCCAGAATCGATTAAGGCTCGGAGACTCGCCTTGAAGCAGAAGAAGGTCGAGGAAGGGGGAGAAGCGAAGAGGCCGAGAGGGTCGTCCCACATTATCTCCGAGGCCCCGGGCAAGCCGAAGACCAAGAGGACACGCTCGGAGACGAGCAAGGAGGCGGCCGTTCAGAAGAGTTCGGGTCAGGCGAAGGTGTCCGAACGCAGCAAGGGGAAGGGTCCCTTGGTCAGAGCCGAGGGAGAGGACACTGTTATGGAGGAGCTTACGCGGCCGTGGGTGCCGGCCTGGTCGATACGGGAGGGGGACTGTTTAACCCGCGGGCCCCAGGCCATCGATGTGGTGGAGAACCTGGCGACTCCCCGGGACCGCGAGGAGATGAGCGGCGAGACTTTGGAGCAGGCGTACACGCGCATGGCGCAGGCCAGCGTGCTGGTAAGTCCGCCGACCCCACTTTCCTTGTAAATTTATTGTGAAGGAGGTTTCCTTAACAGTGCTTGGTTGTCGCAGGCTTGTGTGCAGGGGGCCCACGTGAAACGTCTCTACGAGGCGGCCGTGGAACGGGAGCAAATTCGGGCAGACAAGTGCTTGCAGGAGATGAAGGAGATGAGGATCGAGCTCGATGGCTCGCACAAGAGGGAGCAGCAGATGAAGGTCGAGCTCGAGGCCAAGGATGCGGAGTGGGGCAAGAGGGTGGTCGCCCTGAAGAAGAAGTTTGCGAAGGAGAAGAAAGAGCTGACAACGACAGGGCAGGACCTGGTGATCGCGGCCCAGAACGAGGTCTACGAGAAGGCCCTCAGCCACGTGAGGCATTTCTACCCGACCATCGACATGGCCGGCTTCGACTATGATATGGAGATTGAGGGGCCACCGAAGACTCCTGATGCCGAAGGACTGGTTGTGGGCTCGGCAATCGACCCTCCTGTGAACCCGGCCGATGTTGAGGTGGGGAATTAGGCTGTTAGCCTCCTGTTTTTGTCTTTTCCTTCCTTTCTATTGTATTTGCCGACCGCGGACTGGCCACCGCAATTTTGTATGACGATTTCTATTTACAAGAGAGGATTTTTTGATTGGCCAAGTCTTTTATACTCGGATTTTTCCGGACCCCTTTTGCCGATGTGTTTTGAGCGGTGGTTGGTTCTTTTTTAGGTAACGGCTTTCCTTCCCGAGGCGGACCCCCGTCGCTCCGACGTGGCGTGGCTCCGGAGTAAAATCAAGGTCCTGGAGGCCACGTTGGTCCGTTATCGCAAGGGGCTCGCGACGAGGATGCTGCCTTTAACTATTATCGGGACAAGTCCGAGGCTCTGAGTGCCGAGGCGAACCGGCTGACGAGGGCAATGGTAGATTGGGACCTCGGAAGTGCCGGTCTAGAGTACACCATGTCGAGTGCGTCAGTGCAGAGGCCCCAGTCTGAGAGGCTTCTTCGCGACGTCATAGTGGAGAAGGAGATGGAGATACACCGTTATAAGACGATGCTAGGTGTGTCCGGGACGAGGGTGGCATCCTCCTCGGGAGACCGACGAACGGAGGGGGTTCCTTCGGCGTTGCTACTGCTGGAGCGTGTCCGACCGGTTGATGCCCAGAGCTCCGTGGCCGGTGTGTTGACCGTGGCTGACCCCAAGGACCACCGTGACGAGGAGAGAGCTCCTAGTCGTTCGATCGGAGTGGGATTGCCATCCCTCGGACCCGAGGGGCCCTAAGTGTGGATTCTTTCTGTTTGAAATAAGTGGAGTGGTCCTGTAACGATCTTTGTTTGTTTTCCAGAACTAATAAGGGAGTATGAATAAGGAGTTTCTTTTCATTCGTTGCCCTGGCCAATAGCCTATTGATTGGTGGTGGAGGTGAGGTTCGGTCCTACCGATCCGTGAGGGATCGGTACCGGGCGTGGCATCTTGGACACCGAGAGGCGTTATGGCGACTCCCTGGCCTGAAGCCGGTTCGGGGGATGACACCAGAGTGAGGACTCGGGTGCCGAAGCTTTGAGAAAGCGATCCCATTGTCCGGTGTTAGGTCGGACCTGCCGAGGCGTTTGGAGTTGACAAAAAGGGATCTCTTTCATACATGTAGAGAGGGGCGCAAAAAGGGCCTTTTACATATGAAAGCTTACAAAATTATTATTTACATTAGCCAAGCAGGGACCTATATCCGTTCTTCTAGGAACTTCATTAGGTGCTCGGCGTTCCAGGGTCGCTTGATCGCTCGACCCTCCATGTCCACCAGTTGGTATGTGCCAGGGCGTATGGCCTCGACTACCCTGTATGGGCCCTCCCAGTTGGGGGCCAGCTTCCTTTTCTTGGTTGGATCGGAGACGGACAATTTGCGTAACACGAGGTCCCCGGCCTTGATGTCTGTCGGGCGGACCTTCTTGTTGTAAAACCTCTCGATCCGCTGTTGATAGATGCTTCTTCGGACGGAAGACTTTTCCCTGACCTCGGCGACGAGGTCCAGGTTGGCCCTTAGGCCTGATGAGTTGTCTGCTTCGTCGAAGGCCATGATCCGGGGAGAAGGCAGGCCGACCTCGACAGGGATCACCGCCTCCGTCCCGTAGGTCAAGCTAAACGGCGTCTCTCCCATGGGGATCCTTTGGGTGGTTCGGTGCGCCCACAGCACGCTAGGCAGCTCTTCCACCCACAGCCCTTTAGGGGAGCTATCGAGGCGCTTCTTGAGGCCGTTGAGGATCTGTCTGTTCGCATTCTCTGCTTGGCTGTTGGACTGAGGGTGGCATATAGCGGAAAAGCGTTGCTGGACGCCGATGTCTTCGCAGAACATTCGGAAGTTTTGACCTGCGAACTGGGTTCCGTTGTCCGTGATGAGGACCTGAGGGATTCCAAACCGGCAAACGATGTTCTTCCAGAAGAACTGCTGCGTTTGCCGCTCGGTAATGCTGGACAGTGGCTCGGCTTCGAGCCATTTTGTGAAATAGTCGATGGCGACTATCAAGAATTTCCTTTGCCCTGTCGCTACGGGGAAGGGGCCCACGAGGTCCATGCCCCACATGGCGAATGGCGTAGGACTAGCCAGGGACCGGAGGTTGGCTTGAGGAAGCCTCTTGATAGGGGAGAACCTCTGGCATGGGCCGCACCTCTTGACCAGATCTTGGGAATCTTGGAGCATGGTTGGCCAATAGTACCCCTGATTCAGGGCTTTGCGAGCGAGTGATCTGCTCCCCATATGGCATCCGCCGATCCACTCATGAAGCTCTTTCAGCGCGTAGCTGGCTTCGTCATTGGTGAGACAGCGGAAGTACGGCTTACCGTCGGTCAGTGTGTACGAGCGTTTGAAGAGGATTTCGTCGATCATGACGAACCTTTCAGCTCGGATCCTGACACGTCTTGCCTCGGCCCGGTCTTCGGGAAGCTCGGCACTGACTAAGAATCTTCAAATAGGGGCGGTCCAGTCGTCCGGGCTGATACCGCCTTGTACGCACATTGCCTCCTGGTCTTGGTCATTGATACTTGGCTTCAAAAGGATTTCGATGAGTACCGTTTGGTCGAGGCCCTCGAAGGAGGAAGAGGCGAGTTTTGACAGTGCGTCTGCTTGGGCGTTCTGCTCCCGGGGGACTCTAACGACCGTGGAGCAGCAGAAGGATGCTAGGAGATGCCGGACCACAGCCAAATACTTCACCATCCGGTCGTCGCGGGCCTCGTATTCTCCTGTGATCTGATTGACCATGAGCTGAGAATCACTGAAGGCCCGGATTTGCTTGGCTCCGGCTCGGTGTGCTAGGGTCAGTCCGGCGATCATGGCCTCGTATTCCGCCTCGTTGTTAGAAGCCGGGAAGTTAAGGCAGAGGGAGTATTGGAGGAGGAATTGGTCGGGGCCCCAGAGGATGATATCAGCACCACTCCCTGTTTCGCAGGAGGATCCGTCGACATAGACCTCCCAGGTCGGGTCCGAATCCTCGACAATGGGTTGCTCGGAAGCGGTGCACTCGGTGATGAACTCGGCGAGGGCCTGGCCTTTGATCGCCGTTCTTGGCTGATAGCCGATATCGTATTGGCTCAGCTCAATTGACCACTTGACCAAGCGGCCAGAGTTCTCTGGTTTGTACAGGACGATTTTTAAGGGCTGGTCGGTTAGAACTTGGATGGAGTGGGCTTGGAAGTAAGGGCGGAGCTTCCGGGCCGTCATGACCAGAGCATAGGCCACCTTTTCGATCTTCGCGTACCTCATCTCGGCGGGAAGTAGGACCTTGCTTACATAATACAGCGGCCTCTGGACCCCGTCCTCTTCTCGGACGAGGACGGCGCTGAGGGCGCAATCCGAAGCGGACAGGTAGAGCCAAAAGGGTTCACCCGGCTCGGGTTTGCTGAGGAGAGGGGGGTTGGCGAGGTACAGTTTCAGCTGTTCGAAGGCCTCTTGTTGAGGGGCACCCCATTCGAAGCCCCCTTTTCTTCGCAGAGCTTTGAAGAAGGGGAGAGATTTCTCCCCTGATTTGGAGAGGAAGCGACCGATGGCCGCCAACCTGGCCGTGAGTCTCTGAACCTCCTTGACATTCCGGGGTGGGGCCATGTTTATTATGGCCTGGATCTTTTCTGGGTTTGCCTTGATACCGCGCTGGCTGACGACGAACCCTAGAAACTTTTCCGAGGAGACCCCGAATGCACATTTGGCCGGGTTGAGCCTCATGTTATGACGTCGAAGTATTCCGAAGGCTTCCTCGAGGTCGGCGACGTGGTCCGGCCCGGCCCGGCTTTTGACGAGCATATCGTCGACGTAGACCTCCATGTTGCGGCCGATTAGGTCTTTGAAAATCCGGTTCACGAGCCGTTGATAGGTGGCTCCGGCGTTTTTCAGCCCGAAGGGCATAACGCGATAACAAAAGAGGCCCTGGTCGGTGACGAACGAGGTCTTCGCAATGTCCGGCGGGAACATCCGGATTTGGTTATACCCTGCGAAGACATCCATGAAGGACAGCAGCTCGTATCCCGAGGTTGCGTCGATCAAAGCGTCGATGCTGGGAAGGGGGAAAGGATCTTTAGGGCATGCTTTGTTTAGATCTGTGAAGTCTATGCAGATCTGCCACCCCCCGGTCGCCTTTTTAACCATGACGACGTTGGCCAACCACTCGGGGTAGCTGACCTCCTGGATGAACCGAGCGGACAAGAGTTTGTCCACCTCTGCTTTCACAGCTTGCTGCCTTTCCGGGACGAATTTGCGCCTCTTCTGAGCGACCAGCTTGGATCCCGGGATGACGCTCAGTCTGTGCATGATCAGGTCTTCGGATATTCCGGGCATGTCGGAGGGCTTCCAGGCGAAGAGATCGACGTTGCGGCGGATGCAGTCAATTATGCTCGCCTTCAGACCATCGGAGAGCAAGCGGCTCACCTGGAACCACTTCGACTCGTCTGCGGCCCCGAACGGGACCTCTTCCAGCTCGTCGGCAGGCTCAGGGGCAGAACTGTTGCCCTCGGACCCGAGCTCAACGGCATCGAGGGGGAAGACACCTCCTACGACGGCGGTCATGTAACAGGACCGCGCTACCTCTTGGCCGCCTCGGACGACACCGACCCCTTGCTAGCTGGGGAACTTCAGCTTCAAGTGATAGGCCGATGGTACCGCCTGAAGGGAGTACAGCCCCGGTCGGCCAAGTATGGCATTGTATGCTGCCTTGACGTTTACCACCATGAAGTCCATAGATTCGGTTCGCTGAATGGGAACCGAGCCTGCGGTGACGTTGAGAGTCACGATCCCTTCTATCACGACAGGGACACCGGAGAACCCGTGCAGGGTGTATCCAGCCGGCTTAAGCTTGCCCCTGGGCAGTTTAAGATTCTCGAAGGCTTCGAGAAAGAGGATGTTCACCGAGCTGCCGTTGTCGACGAGAATTCGGCGTACTTCGCAATTAGCCATGTGGAGGCCAATAACAAGGGTGTCGCAATGAGGGAGGCGGACACCTTCGAGGTCCTCTCCGGAGAAGGAGACAGGGACCATTTGTAATCGGGGTGAGGGAAAGTCTTGGACAGCGTTCACCTCGCGAATGAAGGCTCTCCGAGAAGTATTTGACTCTCCCCCATCGACCCTCCGTAGACGCAATGCAGAATTGCCAGGGTTCCGGCTCCCTCGGGGTCGGGATCCCGACCCTGAATGAGGTTCGGAGTAGGGTTCGGAGGCGAAGGCCTCCGGTTCCTGGTATCTCGCCGATCCCGTTGGTTCTCTCTTGTGAACTCCCAGAGGTACCCTCGTGAGATGAGGGCCTCGATTTCGTCTTTCAGGGCCCAACACTGGTCGGTTTCGTGCCCATAATCCCTGTGGAAACGGCTGTAGAAGCGTTGGTATCGCTTCTTGTTGTTGCTTGGTCGAGGAGGAAGTCGGACGAGGCCCTTGTCCTCAATTTCTAAGAGGATGGCAAACACGTTCTGTGTCAGCGGGGTGTACCTTTCGAAGCGAGGGACCGAAGGTACCCTCTTTGCGCTGACCCCTTCCTTTGCCGCTTTTCGGGCAGGTTCGATCTCGTCAGCCCTGCGTTTGCCCTTTCCTATGACTTCTTTGCTGCCCTCTGGGTTCAGAGCTTCTTCTGCTCGTATGTACTTCTCGACTCGATTGAGGAGGTCAGGGAAGTCCAGAGTGGCTTCTTCGCCAGGGAGACCTTCAGCTGATTGTGCCGGACATTGTGTCGGAAGGTGGCCGAGGCGACCCCGGCGTCGAGGGCAGAGACGGATCTTGCCTTGGCTGTGAACCTTTTGACGAAATCACGGAGTGGCTCCTCCTCCCTCTGGTGGAGGTCGAGCAGGGATGCGCTCGTCTTCTCGGCTTTCCTGCTGGTGACGAAGTGGCCCAAGAAGTTGGCTTCAAGCTGATCGAACGAGAAGATTGAACCGGGGGAGAGCCTGGAAAACCATTCCCTGGCCGGGCCCCGAAGGGTGGCCGGGAATGCTCTGCACAGCAGGGGATCCGAAGCGCTGTGAATCATCGTGAGGGTCTTGAAGCCCTCCATGTGATCAGCTGGATCACCCTCGCCGTTGTAAGTCTCGAATTGCGAAGGCCGGAAGTTCCGGGGGATCTCCGCTTCTAAGATGTTGACGGAGAATGGCGGCCGGGAAGGCGTTCGGCCTAGAACAGGGTTCGGATTCCCGTCGCCGATGCACCCGAGGCGATTCTCCATCTCTATGAGGCGACGGAGTACCTGATCCGCGCGCTCCGGTAGAGGAGGTGGCGCACGAGTGTAGCTCCTTCCTTCGCTCATTTGACGGGGTCGGTCGAGCGTTGCGGACCTCGGCGCTCCGTGAAGAGCCTCCATGATTTCATCCCGGAAGCTCCGAAACTCGGCCCTGGTGACCGCGCCATGGTAAGAAGGGTCGGGTCGGGGCGTAGGAATTTGGCCAATGCGGCTAAGTACCGACGGTCTTACTTCGGGCGCAGGCCTGGAATGGTTCGGGGCCGAGTTGGAAGCGGTCCCTCCCCTGGCCTGGCTAGCCCTTCGGTTCATAATGACCCGACGAAGGTCGGGTTGCTCAACGTGAGGTTCGCCTTGTTGGGGTCCGGGGTTCGCCCCCAGATTATTTGATCCTTGCCTTCCGTCGAGGGCGTCCTGAAGAGGAGGCCCATCCCGGCGGGCGGAGGAAGTCGATCTCCGGGCCCTGGGAGGCATGGGAGAGTGGGCCGAAGGGACAGCGTCGGTGGCGAGGCTTGTACTGGTCCTTACCGGATAAATAGAGTTCCCACACACGGTGCCAACCTGATGCGGTTTGTTTTTGGAGAGAGTGTGGATGCACCAGGTGTGAGTTCGGACTCAAGTAAGAGGGGAAGAGCTCGGTAACGGACGGTGGGCTGGAAGCTCGCTCCGGCACTGAAGGGTTGGCTCGGCTGGCCTCGCCTCGTGTACCTGCAGACGGTCTGAAAACACCGGGGTTTATCCCGGTGGCAGATCCTCTGACGATCTAGTCAGTCTCTGAGAGAGAGTAGCAGTAACTAGGGATTTAAGTGGTGAAGATTGATTACCTTTGAAGGTGGATGAGGGTCTGGTATTTATAGATAACCCCAACCGGGTTTGGATCCGCTTAGGGGCCGGGTATGGACCCGAAAGCCCATGGGCCTGATGTGGCAAGAGGCCCAGGAGGTTTAGGGCATACGTGGCAGCGCCAAGAGTGGTTTAGGGCTGACGTGGCAAAGCCCCAAGTGGTTTTGGAGCTGATATGGCAGATCGTGAGGGCCCTGTGTCTCAATGAGAATCGGAGGGCCTAGGTTGCGCCAGGTCATCCCCCTCCCTTATCCGGCTGAGTGGAAGGCCCGGGGGACGGTCGAGGATCGGGGACCGAAGGACGGGGCGGATCGTCGGAACGAGGAGGCCAGTTTCGTGGCGGTGAACTTACGGCTCGGCACCGAGCCGGTGGCGGTCCGGGGCCGAGCTGGCTTGACTTTGAGCGAGAGCCATCCTGGGCCCCAGGCCATTTTTATCCTACCTCAGCATATAACCATATAAGCATAGCATAGCATATAAGTAACTGGCATATAAGTCAGCATAGCATAGCATAGCATACTAGTAGGCTCAGACTGTTTAAGTATATAAGTAACTGGCAATGCATATAAGCATATAAGCATAGAGATCAGGTAATGCTCCAGAGTAATACTTCAGAAAACCAAAGAACCAGGTAATGCTTCTATGAGAACCAAAAAACCAAAGAACAAGGTAAAAATCTCAGGTAAGAACCAAAGAAGCAAGTAAAAAACAGATAATTGATATTTAAATGATCAGAGATGTAACTAGTATTCATAAAAGCAGATACTTCATATTCATTCATCCATTCATTCATAAAAGCAGATAATTGATGAAAGCAAATTAATTTGCTCTTACAGCTCGTGCCACTAGTATCAGTGTATCACCATAGGATGAATCTCCTTTCCAAATATATTACACTAGTTTCTTCTCCAGAACCCACAAGATTACCTTTCAGTGTATTTATAAGATGTTTTTTTTCCTCTAAATTAAACAGGTAACATAATATTCAAATCCCTTATCCTTTAATGGAGATCTTAGACCTATTTGTAAAGTCTGAAATTGCAAGAACCAACTTGATGAAATTCCAGTTTAGAAATTGCAAGAACCAACTTATATCCAACTGTGAATCATCATTGCCTACACACACAACCAAAATAAATCGCAAGAAATTGAACCAGAAGCTTAAAAGCTAGTATGAGAATCAAACACTTCCCTCCAAAATAGAGAGGAATGAAGAGCGTCGGGGGCATTAAGAACGAAGACGAAGTGGGGCATCTAGGGCATCAAGATCGACGACGAAGAGGGGCGTCTGGGCCATCAAGATCGACAGCGAAGAGGGGCGTCGGGGAGAGCTCAGGTGGGACAAGGGTTGAATTTGGGGATAAATTTGACGGAACGAAGAAGACAAAGAAACCAGGGTTTTGGGATTTGGGCGAATGTCGAAAGCACGAGATGGAGAGGGAGATGGAGATGGGTGACAGTAGTGGTGAGAGTGACGCTGCAGGATCTCGGGGGCTAAGGTTTATAAGAGAGAGAAGGAAGAGAAGAAGAGAGAGAGCGGCAGTCAACAAAGACAGAAGGATAGAAGGGGTTTTAATTTTGGGTGAATGACCTACTCGCACCCAAAGTTAATAATCATACCCTATAAACACCTGAAGTTACAGTAATACCTCAGTGACATCCAAAGTTTTGGAAATTGGACTTATAGGCACCCGTCACTCACAAACCAGGTTTTTTTTTAGAGGGGTATTTTTGTAATTCACATGCCTCTTAACGGGTTTAAACCCGTTAAGAGGAATATTCCCAGAATATTCCACTAACTAACTAAGAATTAAACAACGAGGGAATGTAGGTCAAATTTATAAGAGTTTGGGTGCTATTGGAGTATTATAGAAACTTTAGGTGTGTGTAGGTAATTTCTATAAACTTTAGGTGTCAATAGGTCCTTCACCCATAATAAAAATAGTAACTATCATGAATAAATAGGGTGGTTTTAGAAAAGATTTGGCATAATAATTAATCAACTAATCATAGGGAGAAGAAGAAGAAAGATAACTGAAGCAAGAATGAAAAAATTTATATGTAGGAAATTTGTACAAGTGAAAACGGGAGTTACAAAATATTCATTACCTGACCATCATGGTCGAGGGTATTTAGAGTCTAGGTGTTAGTTCTCAAAGATATACTTTAAAAGACATCTTTTTAGATTATACTCCATATTCTCATGGTGATGGAATAGAATTAGTTAATAATTCTATTTAAGATAGAGGATTTGATTGACAGCTTTGAATTAGCTGGGACTCATCTTCTTGCGATGTAAACCAACCCAAACTTGTAAGCGTGATTGAGTTGATGGGTCCGAATGTGGCTCATGTTCCTTTTACGGGTTTGTAGTTGCTGAAAAAAGATAGCATTGAAAGCAAAAATGCTACATCAAGAGGTTTTCACTCTTGTTGGATTTACACTACACACATTAGCTTAAGCTTTTAGGTACAATTTCAAACATGTAATATTTGATTGCTCATTACTTTATTACACTTAAATAATAACAAAGTTTTATTTTAGTATAATCTACGAAAGAGACAATGCATTCATAATCCGAAACTCGAAATTTGATCAAATTTTCTAAACAAATTTAATCATTGCTTTCCCCCTCTTTCCTGTCAATTGCACATAACCCTTAACACACTTATTTTATTGGGATTTTGGCTCGAAACACATCAAGACTTATGTTTGATGGTCATGCTATACGTATTTTACGCTAACTGTCAAATATCATCAATGAGTGTTAACCACAAAAAAATTCCCAAATCTTAAAGAAACAACATAGAGAGGGAGAGAGAGGGGGGGAGAGAGAGAGAGAGCATTTATCTATTGCGGCGCTTCTCCAGTGTAACCTCGAACTAGAAGAGGAAACTCTAACCGCATAGTGCAAAATACATGTGACAAACAATAATCAATGATTATAACGACCCTTGTGACAATTCATCAAACACCTTGTGTTCTACTCCGGGCTTAATTTCCATGGAGCTTGGTGTTGGTAAAAGCTGATAACACTTACAGAAATGACAAGCCACAAAAACTCCGTTGTGGACTCACCGATCAACCCCTGACAATGTCGAGGATGTGAAATCAGTCTATGGTGTGGACTGTTTCATGGCTCAATAGTGCAATCAGGTGAGGATGTGAAATCAGTCTATGATGTGGAGTGTTTCATGTCTCAATAGTGCAATCAGGTTAAGAGAGTACGTGGTGCTGGTTGGTCATAGGCTTGGTAATGTGGGTGTTTCCTTGCAATGGAAGAATTTCAGGATTCTATTGTGGTTACTGTATTCACCATTGCCATGAAGCCTAACCCTAGCTTCTCTTGTGCTTGAGTTTTCCTTAAGGAACGAGCATGACGATTCAATTTGTTTATCCTTAAGCTGAGTACTTCCAAAAGTACCCAAATTGAGGATTCAGTTTATTGAATTTAGATGTTTGACTACAGAAGAAAATGCAGTCAATCTTTTACAGCTAGTTTATCCTAGAGTCAATACTTTCAGAAGTATCTGGAATATGGATATTTTCACTTGTATAGTTGTACTTAGTTAATTGACTATCCAAATGGAAGTTTTATAATTAGGTTGAGGACAAAATGACATCCAAACTTTATGTTAATTCTAAAATAACACTCGGAGTTTTGCTAACTCTAAAATAATACCTAAAGTCCATATGTCTATCCAAACTTTATGTTAATTCCAAAATAACACTCGGAGTTCCGCTAACTCTAAAATAATACCTAAAGTCCTTATGTCTATTCCAAAATAGTACCTACCATTAGTTGGAGTTAAGTTTTTAACAGCAGGGGGTAAAATGACGGAAATACCCCCTACTTTATTCAGTTCTTCATCATCTTCTTCAATCTCACCGTCATTCTCATCTCTACTCAAGTTAAACCCATAAAAATCAATGGCAAATCAGTACATAAAATTCCACCCAAATGATAAAAAGATTATTGATATTGATTGATATTTCAAATGTACATATTTGTTCTCGATGCAAGAATAGAATTGAAGAAAGGGATTGATACCAGTCGGCGGGAGGTGACCCGAGGTTGTCGGCACCAAGGGACATCAACAATAGCAGCGACGACAACTACCAGCAAGAGCAGCGGATGCAAAGGCTGTGTCGGGCTCGGATTGGACTTGAATGAAGGTCGTGATCGTTGGGTTCAGATGGAAGTCAAGAATGGAGATGGATAAAGATGGGGCTGTCAGGTTGAAGGCAGTGATAGGGTTTGGTAATGGAGATGAGGTGATGGAGGCTGGAGATGGAAGTGGAGATCGGGTTGGTTAGGAATGGAGGTCTGTAATGGTAATGAGTGGTCATGTTTTGTTAGAAAGAAGATGAGAAAATTTGACTTTTCATTGCAACATCAATGGGTTTAGAGCTGTTAGGGAGAATATTCATAGAATATTTTTATTCACTTAAAGGGTCAACTAACAGTTTGTACTATATCGTAAGACCCTATCCGGTTCATCAAAAAAAAAAACAGTTTGTACTATTTTAGAATAAACATCTGAATTTTAGGTGTTATTTTGAAATTAACATAAAGTTTAGGTGTCATTTTGTCCTTAACCCTTATATGTAATGAATGTGAAAGTTATCGTAATACTACTTACAAACAACGCGTCAGAAAGAAACTTCTAAAGAGTTTCACCCTCAGTGAAAGGGGTCATAAAATCATCTTAATATGATTTGTTCTTTCTTAGGTTTTCATGTATCACTTCCAAGCATTTTTTTCTTTCGTTCTCTCCCCAGTTTAAGGTGTTGTATGCTTCGGATAGTGGTTTTATGAAACGAGTATACAGTTGCAATTCAGTTAGAAGATGATGTGTGTTATTGCAAATTAGCTGTTACCTCAGTCGTGCAGATGTAAATATGAACTCAAGCTGGGTCTTGAATGATTATTACACCACTACGCTAGCTCATCCACAATTTCAATCAATTTAACTAAAATTATTGATCTAATTAAGCCAGCAGAAGGAAATATTCTCCCGTGACGCGGTGCATAAATGATCTGAACTGTTAAAATGTTCGTTTTACATACAATCATGAGATCATGACAGATCAACATGTTTACTCATGCGCCATATGGTTTCATATCTTCTCTTGTTCATAAATCGTCCGTTTTATAACTACTTGACGCATAGATAACAACGTCGTGATTTTCCATCACTCTGAGCCATGTGCTAGATGAGGAGATGCATATTTTAGTATGACATGGAAGTAATTTCCAGAGACTGTCCTTGAATTTATAGTATACCATATGCAGCTGTCCTTGAATTTATAGTATACCATATGCAGCTTATCTCGTACATCGATTCAGAATCCCAACGCCCAATCTACATATTGATGCAGTTCTTTATGAAAACTGTTTAAGCCAATCTTAGATAGATACCAAATTCTTGTTTGATCAAGGACCATGCAACTCTCGACATCGATGATTTTGGGTATTTAATTTGGGAATTTATGTTTTCACCAAAGAGTATCGTTGGCTATGATTGAGATTACGTATTTAGATGCATAGCACTGAAAAGATCAGCTCATTTTTCTTCTGATTCATTTACTATTATTACTTTCAAGGATATCAGTGACAGTCAAAAATAACGATAGATATGTCTACAGATGAGAGGTTTTTTGGGCCAGTCACTCAAGCCTATGCAGTGTGCAAGAGTGACAAATTACCAAGTGGGAACATCATTTGACTGAGAGATCCATAGTGAATGAAGTGGAAGTGATCATTTGGTCATGTTCTCACAGCTAATTAAGTTGCCAACAATCTTTTGATGGTTGAGAAAAACTATGTTTCAATTTGCACCCATATGCTGGTTGTTTCTAAGTTATTCAGAATGAAGGAAACTGATTCCTTCATAAATGTAGAAGGACGTCTGGTTAAAGGAAACATATTCCTTTACAAGAGTCTCAGTTGTCAGTCTAATAATGAGAATAGAGACATAAATAAATCCGTAAAGTGTATATAGGTAATTAGCCACTTAAGGAACTTGCAGTACCTTCTTTTGTATTTCATTATATGTACTCTTTAATGAAGTCCACAACATATTCACTCAAAACATTTAGTAGATTTGGTGGACAGCTCTTGGTATATATATATATATATATATATATATATATATATATATATATATATATATATATATATCAATGGTGATTTTTACAAATAAAATGTTGTCAAGTAAAAATTGACAAGTAACTTTTACTGTATCGAAGTCTGAAACCATCTAAAGAACAAAACGCACAAAAATAGAAAGAAAAAAGAACCCTGCTAAGATTCATGTCCAAAACTCTTCTGTTCGTTTCAGAAAATTCTCAGTTGTTATAGAGCTGATGTGTATCCCTAAACCAGCTGTAGGTAGAAACTATTCAGAGCTTACATCAACACCTTTCCTCTTCAAGAATTCCTTGGCCTCTACTATGTCCTGCGATAGAAAGATGAATATTGTTTAGAAACTCTAGATCTCAGTAACTATCTGCTTAGTGCACTGACAAGAAACAAAAGTATTTATGAGAACAAAAATTCATCAATAACATATTAGAGGCCATTCTCTGCAAACAGAGGAAAAAGAGCCTGCAATGGCACTTAGGTAAGCTTCCAATTAGCTGCATTAAGTGTTGGCTACTTTTTGAGAAAAAAATAAAAACCCACTCTTTCGGTCTTTCCTATTCGGCACGTTTAATGCACCAATGAAATACTGCCACTTCAGCATGACTAGTGCATTGTTGTAAATTGCAGAAGCATGAGAAACTATGGAATTGATCCAATCATAGAGATTCTCGAAGTGGTCCAATGAGATTTTGGGTTGGTTCAGATACGCACGAACCATAACCTATTACAGGTCTAAAATAAGGATCCAATAAACGCAACTATAAAAATAAATTTAAAAAAAAAATACTACATGTCCTTTCAAGTGATCTTATTATAGATATCTGTTCAGATTGATCAATGGGAGAAAGGTGTATTCAGATCCTAGAAATTGATATAGTAAGACTTTTGAGTCGGGACAGATAAGCACGACCAAGTACATGTTTAATAAATGATCCAAAAAATATGAACCCAATTCAATATTACAAGTTCTTTGAAGTGATCAAATAATATTAGGCATCAAACATGCACATAATTGCGAGAATGCAAATTTAACTCATAAGCTTAAATAGCTAAATACAAACAAAATAATTGAAGGAAGTCAACTATTGAGTATTCAAAGATAATTAGATAAAGTACCAACTAGGTATTATAGTGACCAAAACATTATTTATAAGCAATACCTAGTGGAGAAATGGTAATAGACAAAAAGCACAAGGTCCTTAAGTGATACAAGATGTATTAGCTAAACATATTCAATTACTATTTGGTGTTTGGTAGAGACAAGGAAATTTTGTCCTTATACCCACTCTTCTACTGTTCATAATAGTTACTAGACAGTGTAGCTGAAGGCGCGCCTGAGGCTCAAGGCTCAAGGCTCAAGGCGAAGGCGTAAAAGTAGTTTGAGCCTCAAGCCTAGGTTGAGGCTCCACCTTTGTTCAAAGAGCCGCGCCTCAGTGAGCCTTAGCAAAGGCATGAGGCACACGCCTCAGGATAAGGCTTAGCCTTTACATACCCGACCCAACCCGTCTTCAACCCTATCTCCTATCTCGTAAACCCCCAATTCCCTTTCAACTTTTCATCCTCAATTCTAAACCCTAACCCCAATCTCAATTCTTAATCTCCACCTCCCTAACTTCAATCATCTCCACTCCTCTCAATCTCCTCCTTCCTCTCCACAGCAGCGGCATCGACAACAGACAGCGGCTCGACGGCGACACTCCTCCTCAATTTCCACTCCTCTTCAGCCTCTCAAGTCTCAACATCCTCCTTCTCCCTCTCAACAGCAGTGGCGTCTTTTATACTTTTTCTTCTTCTTCTTTTAAATTATTGAAGTAGTGCATTCTTTTCCTTCTTTTATACTTTCTTTCTTTTCTATTTAATTGTTGAAGTAGTGCATTTAGATTATTTTTCCTTATAAATAATCTTATTTATAAATTTTAAAAACCCCAAAAGGTAATAGTGCACCTCGATTAAGTCAGGCTTACGCCTCAAATTGCGCCTTGCGCCTCGAGCTTTTTACGGGGTAATGAAATTGTGTTGTGCCTTATGCCTTCGACTACACTGTTACCAGAATTAATTTGTCATAAACAAGAACAAAAGATTAGCACCTTTTGAAGTAGTACAGCTTCATGAGGACACGTAGGGAAACTCGTCAAGCCAACTCCAACCATTAGAAGACCATAGCATCCTAGAGAGACAATTAAATAGATAGGAAGCAACAACGCATAGTTCTGTGGAACCACCGAAGTTAATAGAAGACCAATCCAAATGGCAGCTATAGCCACCAGCAGTGACACAATCTTTACAATATGCTTCATTTGATTATTGTTCAGTTTGTTTCTTCCAAATTCAATCTACAAAATGCAGAAAACATGTGCACAAGACGGTAGTTAGTATTCACCGGAATGCTACAAAAATAAATAATTTCATCACCTACTTCCTAGTTTAACCAGTTTGAGCAAGCTGGTTGTATAAGATCTGGTTCAACATAGACAGATTGGATTCAAGCAAAGTTTATATTAAACAAAATTATTTTTATTCCTAAAACTACTGTGTAGGTAGCAAATAAACTTATATAGTGCTAGAAAAATATGTTTATCCACGCCAACTGATGTGTCGACATTTTCACAAATTTCCACCACCTGTCAATATGAAAAGTAAGACAAATTTGACATTCAAGAAGTTAAAATAATGAGGAGGCTTACTCTATGCAAACAGACATTTAAAAACATTAAAAACATGCCAAAAACAAGCACAAAACGGGTCTAAACAGGTTGCAAGTTAAAACGGACGGTTTAGTAACTGTTTATTCTTTCTTTCTTTTTTTGAATTGAGGCTATCCAATTGAGCGAGGAAAAAACTTGTTCAAGTATCATTCGTGCCAAATGTCACCATAAGGTGCACTTTGCATGTTTCCTTAAATTTTTAAATAAACTTCAAAAGTATCAAGTATAATTTATTTGTCGTATGATGTCATTCTCACTTAATGAAATCTTTAATATTTGACATTTAATGAAATCTTTAATATTTGACATTTCAAATAGTTTTTCCTTTGTTTTTGGAATTTTTTATATTTTTTCTTATTTTGTATATTTTAAAATTTCTTTATACATTAAAAAATAGAAAACCATTTTTTTCCGTTTAAACCCCGTTTAAACAAAAAAAAAAACCAACGAAGCCCGACCGTTTCGATCTCGTTTCCGTTGTTTGGAACCTTGAGACATATAAGGCAGTAATTCATATACATCAAAATATGTGTCAGATTAGCTATTGTTCGACCAAAAATTTAATATTTATGTGTTAGACATAAATTAGAATCATGTCTGACGACCATTGAGTCCAAAAAGAAAGGAAAAAAACTATTTCTTAAATACTCTTCGAAGAAAGAGCCATATAGCCTTAACTATTGACAATTAAGATTTCACAAGGTGTTTGTCACATGAAAGAAAGACCTTCTAACCTTGCAAGCAGCGTTCTGAAATGCAAATTTATAAGCCACATATGCGCTATGCGATGAGGAATCGCTTTTCTTAGGCCGCATATAGTATATTTTGTCAAAAATATAATTATGTGACCGCATATTGATATGCGGTTGCATATATGATATGCGCCTGCATTAATTGAGTATGTGCCTGCATAATTTGAGTGGTTAGATGGATCTATTTATATTAATATGAATTTTTTTGGGGGGAACCGATCTACGATCCGCCCCATTTTAAGTTTAGAAACAACTAGATCACTTCTTTCTTTCACAATTGCACACTTATGGAATTTTAAAAAAGTGAGCAGGTGGTCAAGGGTTGTGCAACGAGGACAAGGCGATGATTCTTAGTGATGTGAGTGAGGCAGAAGAGAGCGAAGGAAACTTTGATACCACCTACTCCGAAGTGAATATTGAGTAGAACTGTCCTTCAGACCATTTTGCGAACTCCGATTGTATGTCTTGTCATGGACCTATTACCTATAGTTAATTAGTTATATATATTTTTGATTACTGTAGGAACAACTATGACACCTCATCTATACTTTATGCCTTTGCGCAAGACTCTTTTAAGTATTTTTTTTTCTTTTTAGCAAGAAGACTTTTAAATAAGGTTGCAAACTAATTCTAGAAATTGTTTTTATGTCTTTGTTTATTTGTATTATGATATTATCTTATTATGCACTTATGCTATTTATTTATAACTATAAACATGTTTTTTGTCATTTTCAACAACTTTTTCTTATTTTTTCTGACTTTTTCTTCTTCTTTTTCTAATTTTTTAAATAACTTATTGAAAATTTTAATATATATTTTTTTTAAATAAAAAACTCAAACCGCATATGCGGTACATACGGTATGCAGTCAAGGATTGCATGGTTCCGCATATCACCTTCTATAACATTGCTTGCAACAATATGATTTCCATAGAGTAAGCCTCATTTTTTTTTAACTTGTTCTTGACTAATTTTAGCCATCTTTAGAATGTTAAATATGTCTTGCTTTTCACATTGACAAGGTGGTTGGAATGTTTTTCAATATATCCCACATATTCTTCAGTTTTCTCCTATCAAATGAGCGTCCGGCTCTCTTCTCTAGTTTATTGTCAATATTCTCTCAACCTTTTTTTTGTGAAGTGGGTAGTAGGACGAGGCTCGAATCTCCTCCATACAAACTCTCAAGAAGATCTCAATATATTCACCCCATTGCACCTTTGCATCAACTTTTTTCCTCTTTTGTAGCCATAATATACCAAAAGATGATAGCTGAAATTGAAAGAAAGTAACATATATACCAAAAAATGTGTGAATGTTTGACACATCAAAACTTAAGTGAGTATAAATGTTAGTAAGTGATGGTGGCAAAAATATTAATAACAGATAAACTGTGACAAAAATATTAGTAAGTGATGGTGACAAACATGGTGATCAACCATGTTTGTCGTATTCCCTAAACATGTAAAGAATCCAGTACTTGCGGCAACTTCTCAAATGGAGCAATTATCAGTCACTAATCCAAGCTTAGCCACCCTAATAAGATTAAAGAGAGTAGAATCTGCCACTAATGTGCACATTAGGATTTGAGAGAAGTGGCCTCTTGTAGGTTCTAAAGGGAATTGGATTTCTCAAAACGGTGCTAGTTCAATGTACTTGGATTAATAGATGAGGACCAAGATGTATAACTTCATACTGGGTTAAAATATATTCATGAATCTAATAATGCTCTATATCTCAATAGAGATCTGATCTAGTATAGAATAGAGTTTTCTTAATCACTGTAAGAGTTGTACTACTTCTGTCAACATGCACTAATACGAGTTGCAAGTGAAAATGCATTTGCAACGTGTAAGGATATGTATTCAGTTAGACAACAATTTTAGGACTCCAGCATGAATGGTAACGAAAGTGTCACATTCATTTATATAAACATTTCATTTTCAAACTCTTCCCATCCACTGCAAACACACAAAAATGAAGCTTATGAGTAATGAGTTGTGACCACCAACCTATTACTTATAGCTGAAATTTAAGCCTCAAAATTTTCAGATAAGGTATCAAATGTCGAAACACAGAGGGTAAAAGACCCACCTTTATTTCACATTAAAACTCATAATTTGATATCATAGTTCATTGCCATATTCTCATTCACACAAGCATATGTCAATTTCAACCTAATCACCATATCTATATAGCAATTATTCACACCAAACTCAAAAATGAACATATAAAGAATCCTAGATTATATGCATATGTCAATCTCAACCCAGTCACCATATCTATATAGAAATTATTCACATTTCACATTAAAACTCATAATTTGATATCATAGTTCATTGTCATATTCTCATTCACACAAGCATATGCCAATTTCAACCTAACCACCATATCTATATAGCAATCGTTCACACCAAAACTCAAAAATGAAGATATAAGAAATGCTAAATTATATGCATATGTCAATCTCAACCCAGTCACCATATCTATATAGCAATCATCATATTTCACATTAAAACATAATTTGATATCATAGTTTATTGCCATATTCTCATTCACACAAGCATATGTCAATTTCAACCTAATCACCATATCTATATAACAATCACTGACACCAAAACTCAAAAATGAAGACATAAGGAATGCTAGATTATATGCACATGTCAATTTCAACCCAATCACCATATCTATATAGCAATCATTCACACCAAAACTGAAAAATGAAGACATAAGGAATGCTAGATTATATTCTAACCTAAATTTAAATCTACAACAAAAACTAAAGCACTAATCAATGCTAAACGATATTCTAACCTAAATTTGAATGAACCATTCGTGCATCGCACGAGCTCATTGCAAGTTATCCAATAAGAAAGTCATTAACAAACCATAAATCGATCAAAATGGGGAAGATGCTGCCCATTGTGTTCATTGTTTTCATACATGCATTCTAACAAACACCTTATGTTATACAAACTACAACACATCAAAATATTGCATCTTTAATCAAATTAATGCCCTTAGATAATCTAATGGAGAAAATAACTACTATTACCTTGAAGAATGAATTAACTGAGCAACCAATCGATGAATCGAAGGAAGAGGCCAATCCCTTAGAGCTCCAAAAACCCTTGATTTGATACCTGAACAAGAGAGATAGCCAAACCCTATATCTGAAGCATTTATGATGGAGAGAGTGGAGATTAGGGTTAAGGTTAGTGTTAGGATTCGAGAGTTTAGGTTCAGGGTTAGAATTAGGGCGAAAGGGGAGAATCGTTGGAGGAGGTGATGGAGAGTTGGCTGAGGAAGTGGCAGAGTCTCCGGAGGAGGTGGTGGTGTAGTGTCGCCGGATTCGCTGGAGGAGATGAGGAAGGAGAAGAAACAAGAAAAAATGAAGGAATAAAGGAATTTTTTGCCGTGCTAGGCCACTTTTAAAAAATATTTGCGATTATGGGCCAGTTTCGAAACTATTAGCGCTCATGGACTACTTTGTACCACATCAGCAGCAGTGGTATTCTCATTAGGAACCTGTTCCATTTAGAGGTCGCTAATGGGAATAGCCGATAGCGGCCTCTATTTTTTTTTTAAAAAAAAATTTGTTTATTGTCGCTATTTCTATTAGAGACTAAAGCATAAATGAAGTCGCTAATGGGATTAGCAACTTTCAATGAACTGTATTCCAACACTTAGTAAAATCTATATAGTTTTTGCTCTCTAAAAAAATAACAATCAATTTATTTTTGAAACTGATGTCGCTATTCGGAATAGCGACCTTAGTTGTACAAAGGTCGTTATTCGGAATAGAGTCATTAGCTGTTCGGAATAGAGTCCTTAGTTAAACTAAGGTCTTTATTCCGAATAGAGGCATTCATTGTACTAAGGTCGCTATTCTGAATAGAGTTCTTAGTTGTGGACTATTTTATAAATTTTACAAAGAACAAAAAGAATGAGTTTCATACTGAGGTCGCAATAATAGCGATCAAAGTATACTAAGGTTGTAATTCCCAATAGCGACCTTAGTTTGATGATTATTTTGCAAATCTTACAAAGAGCAAGGAGATTTAGTCTTCTACTGAAGTCGTTATTTGGACTAGCGACCTCAGTTTTTATTTTATTTTTCCAAAAGAGCAAAAGTTCTCTAAAAATCGCTAAGTATCTCAATACATTCATTTGAGGTCGTTAATCTCATTAGCGAACCCATATATACTTCAGTCGCTAGTGGGAATACGACAGCAATCAAAAAATTTCAATTATTTTAAAACATGGGCCGCTATTTTCATTAGCGATTTTCAAAGTGAAGATGCCGCTAATGAGAATAGCGGCCGCTACTGATGTGGCACCAAGTAGTTCACAAACGCTAAATAGTTTCGAAACTGACCCATTATGAAAAATATTTTCAAAAAGTTGCATACTACGGAAAAAAGTCAAAGGAATGAGGAGATAAATTATTAAGAGCATCCACAGTCGTTTTTCTCATTTCTTATAAAATGGCAGCTACAGTAATAGCAAATGGACGAAGGTCGTGCAGTCGTGCAGTCGTGCTTTGCTATATTTTTCTCATATTCGTTAGAGACGGGATATGATTTACCGTCTCTCTTTTTTTAATTTTAAATAGGCGTAGGACGGGGAATCATTCCCCGTCTCTAAAATAAAATAAAATAAAATTATGTTCCAAAGCTTCGGACGGGGTAGCATACCCCGTCCATGAAATCAGGCTGAAAGCAAAGAAATACTTTTAGTGTGAGAGAAGACTATAATACCCATGGCTTTCAAATTTGTTATCACACAGCAAATGGACATAGGATTGAATGCATGAAGGGCAAATTAGGAATTTAAAAAAAAGAAAAAAAAAAAACTATCTCCTGGACGGGGAATGATACCCCGTCCGGGGTATCTATCCCCGTCTGAGGAGAATTTTAAAAAAAAAAAAAAATAGGAAAATTGTGTGGGACGGAGTTTGATACCCCGGACAGGGTATCATTCCCCGTCTGAGGACTTTTAAAAAAAAAAGTTATTCGTTAATGGTAGAGACGAGGTATCATACCCCGTCCGACCTATTTTTAAAAAAAAATTAAGAAAATTATTGAGACGGGATATGATCGTCCGTCTGAATCGATTAAAAAATTATTAAATCGGAGAGACGGGGTATCATACCCCGTCCTTTATAATTTGAGAAAGTTTATTTCGTTTCTCATATTTGATAAATGAAAATAGGATGTTTGCCAAAAAATGGGAAAATGAGAAACGATTGCAGCGCTCGTTTGCTATTCGTTTGCTATAATATGGGAAAATGTGATATATAGCAAACGACTGTGGATGCTCTAAGACTGCTTGGGTGTGGGGGCTTTGCTAAGGGGGGTATTTGTGTCTTCTCACATTTTAAATTATTTTCTTATAAGTAAAAGCTACTTTTTGAGAATTGTTTACCAAAATAACCTACTTTATAAAAATATTTACCACAATGGCCCATGTTCGAGAGTATTTACCAAAACGACCCACTCGCTATCTTCCCATATTGAGTTTGATTAAAACCTCACTGCTATCTGAGATAGTGAGTGTATGGTTAGGTACTTCTCCACACTTTGGAAAAAAAAATAAAAAAAATATCAAGTTCAGACTCGATATCTTAGATAGTGAGTGTATTTGTACCACACTCACTAACTGAGATAACGAGTGTATGACTTTGAAGAAAAATAGCAAGTTTATACTCACAATCTCAGATAACGTGTGATTTTGTATCACACTCGCTAACTGAGATAGCGAGTGTAGATTGGGGACGAAGTTAAAAATTCTTGGGTTTAGACTCGCTGTACCACACTCACTAACTGAGATAGTGAGTGTCAATTGGGGAAGTTTTTAAAGACTCGTTATCTCAGATCTTTCTCACTTCATCGAAAGACACACACTCACTCTCCCAAATCCGAAAGAAACCTAATACCCTTCGTGATTTTCCTAACAAAATCCGTCCAAAATATTTCAGAGTTACAGAGAGAATGGAAAAAAGTGAAGTGAGGGAGAGCGAAACAACAAGTCTTTAAGAATTTCTCAATCGACACTCGTTTAGTACGAAAGCACTCGCTAACTGAGATAGCACGTGTCGATTGGAAAAACTTTCTTCAAGACCTTACACTCGATATTCCAATTAGTGAGTGTGGTACAAACATACTCACTATCTGAGAAAGCGAGGGTCGATTGGGAAATTTTCTACACAACCATACACTCGCTATCTGAGACTATCTATCTGAGATATTAAGGTGGGTTATGTTATTTAGAATTTCACCATGTTACTTCTATTTTCAATAAAAAGTAAGGGTAATCATACTTGACCGGAAAAACTCATGACCAAATAACATTTTCATAGATCAAAGAGTAATGCTTTAGCCACTACCAATTTCACTACCATTTTCTTCACTACCTTAGGTGGCATACCCTTATTGGAGAGTTCCCCCACCTACTCTATCTTTTCCTACCTATTGGAGTGTGCCACCTAAGATAGTGAAGAGAAATGTAGTGAAATTGGTAGTGGATGTAGCATTACTCTGGATCAAATTATCTGTTAGGAACAAGAGAAAGACTATATTTATTGAGTTTAGGTCCACATTTTAGTTTTGATTTTTAAAATATAAAGAAGAAGTTATGGCAGCTTTCTAAAGTTAGGTTTGATTATCTAATCACTAGTATTTTTCATGTGCTAATAAGGGTTGGAGAATTTTTGTGTGCGATGCACGTATTAAGAAATAATTTTGGAACTGGACGTGTGTTGCACGTAATTGAAAAAAATATTTTGAAGAAAAAGTTACAATGTGTACGTACGATGCACGTGTTCATTAGTAGAATTGGAGTTGTACGTGCGGACATATGCATTTGTTTGGAATTAAAAAATTAAAAATTTGTTTTGCACATGCGTTCCACGTTTAAATAGGTCGAACTTTTGTTTATTTGTTTGTTTTTGTTGTAATTAATGAGATGATTTTTGTTGTAATTAATGGGAGAGTTGGAGTTGCACGTATAACACACGAGTTTGTATGTTAATAAATTACAACTCCAATTCTTCCATTGTAGACAGAGAGGATATATAAAAAAGTTTAAGAACACTTTTAAAACATAAAAGGTGTTGTTATTACAGTTTAAATATTTATAAGGAATAAAAGTAGAATAATGTGCAAAATTTATTGATGATAGTGATATATCTTTCCAAAAAAATTCATATACTCACATTTTAAAAACTTTAAGAACACTTTTAAAATGCAAATGTGTTATCGTATTCCTCGGAACGCCTTTTCAAATTACATCTTTTTCCTCTTTCTCCCATCATACCTAAAGATAAAAAAAAATCGACTAGTTTATCAAAAAATACCATAAGTTTAATATAGTTTATGGTAAAATATCATGATGCACATTTTGTTATTTGCAAATACTTTAAAATGATTTTATATTATCAATGTATGACATGTTAGAATATAAATATTAAAATCATCACTCTTACTACAACTTCAAAGTTTTGGTCCATCGATAGGATCATTAATATGGCCAACAAAATAGATTAGGTGAAAAATTAAGATACCTCTCTATTAAATTAATGTCTTTTCATGTCGAAAAACTTCACTTTAAATTGGATAACTTACGGATAATTACAAATAACAAAATGTAGACCATGGGTGATTTACACACACAAAATATTAACTTTATGACATCTATATAATAAAACACAAAGAAAAGCTATCAAGTGGCTATCATTTAATAGTAAGGAAATCAATGATCCAGATCTATACTTCCAACAAAAAAAAAAAAAAAACAACTCCTTTATTTATTTAATTATTTCTCTCTCTCTCTCTCTACATATCCCTCCTATTCAGATCAGTTTGCTCCATAGATTCTCCAAATCAGATGGCTCCAATTTCTCTCTCTCCCCCCTAGGATTTTTAAGCCGCTAACTTCAAATCCCTAAAACCATTTTCTTAAATATTCGCTTCCATTTCATTGATGAAGCCTCCACCGTCCTCTCAAGCACGAATCTCAAAGCAAATCTAAATCCAAATCTAATGTCGAACCCCAATTAAGAGGTCGTCGCCGATATTTGATCCGCTGCTGATTCCGTATCGGCGGCTCCCCTCCACCAAATCGAGCGTGAATATCAAGCGACTCCGTACCGGCGACTCCCCTCAACCGAATTGAGAGCCTCTACATGCGATGCGGCGACTCTAATTTCATCTCATTAATCGAATTCCCATTCTATTTTTTAACTTTATGTGTGCAGGGGATTACTCAGTTTTTTGCTGACTCGAATTTTGTGTGTGCAGTAGGTTTGTCCGTTGAAACGTGCCTACGACACGTCTTTGGAACGGTGCACCTTATTTGATTATATAAAATAGTTTTAGAGGTCCAGCAAATTAATTGAAGTAGGAAACATATTATATGAGGAAGCATGTGCACTGTTTCGAACCAGGTGCCCCATTCCATTTGCTGGACCTCTATAACTATTTTATATAATCAAATCAGGTGCACCGTTCCGAAGACATGCCGTAGACACGTGTCAACAGGCAAAAACTAGTTTTCTAATAAATTAACAAAAAATGTCATCATCCCTCTAAACAATTTTGAATTTTAAAGACTACAACTCCAAATTAATAGGAGATTTTATTATATTCTTCCACTCTGCTGTGGAAATTGCAATTTGAAAAATGGCCAGATCTCTGGCTGTAATTGCAACTAGTAATTTACACATGTAATGCACATCTTTATAATATATATTTTTATATAAAAAAAAAATCGACGTTGTCTGACATCGAACCTAAGACCTCTTTTATATGAGTTATGCATGTACGTTGCACGTGTTTGTTGAGTTACTGCACGTATTTGTTTAGTTACAAAAGGAGTTTGTTTAGTGACAAACTCTCCCATTAAAATAGTAGATGTTATTATTAGATTAGATTAGATTAGAAGATTAGTTATGCATGTGCATTGCACATGTTTGTTTGGTGACAAACTCTCCCATTAAAATAGTACTAGTAATTTACACGTGCGATGCACGTTTTAATAAATTAAAAAAAAACTCTTACGTAGGGAGGATTTGATCTGGAAATCTCCTTTATGTTAGTGATGTACGTGCGTTGCACATGTTGGTAGAATGACAACAATGACGGATGACACTAACCCCTTCTCCCATTATAATAGTAGAGATTAGATTAGATTATATTAGATATAGATATATATATATCTCCTTTATATTAGTTATATACGTGTGTTACATGTTGGTAGAATGACAAAATGATAAATGACACTTGGCCTTCTCCCATGATAATATTAGAAATTATAATATTAGATGAGAAGATTAGATATTAGATTAGATTAGATAGATTAGATAGATAGATATAGGTATATCGAAACACCCCCTATAGGCCAATACAAATTAAACGAGCCGGGCCCATTACGGCCCATATACTGACCGTCCCATGTATATTATATATACCTCGCCTTATAACCGCCGCTCCTCCTCTCAGAAAAAGCTCATTGCTTTTCTTGTTCCAACTCTCAGATCCACGTTGCGTTGAATCCGAGTTTCGATCTCGGATTCAGCTAATTCCCGTCAAATCTCTCGCAAAAACTCGCTTTCGTCAATCTCCAAATTCAAAGGTCCGGTTTTTTCCCCTGTAATTTTGTTGTTGTTTTTATGTCTTGTTTGAACAAACACAGATCTGGCAATGTTTGTAATATGTTTCTTTTTTTGTTTTTAATTTATCAAAGTTTCGGTTTTTTTTATTAGTTCTGTAGATTAAAAATTAGATTTTTAGTCATCATATGATTATAGGGCATGTTGTAGATTGCTAATAATATGATGTGTTAATTGCTTTATTGTTTTTTTTAGTATTAATAATTGTTGATTTGTTTAATAATAATAATAATTGTTGATATGTTTGGCTTGAATTGGGAAATTTAGAGTTAAGTTGGTTGAAGATGACGAAAAGGTCATAGTAGATGATACGAGATTGATTGTAGTGTCTATGTTTATAGTAATTGATTAGATTGGATTGGATTGGATGAATTTGTTTGTGCTTACATTCTTCTTGGTTCAAATAATTTTCTTTAGTTTCGGTTTGTAACGCTTGTGTGTTGTTTATTAGCCTATGATATATGTCTTCCTCTGTGGAAGAAAAATATGATAACTATGATATATGTTATTCAAAAACTATGATATATGGTACAACAACATGACATGTTAATATCTATATGTTTGTTAGCGATTCAAGCGAGGAGTTGCCTTCTAGAAAAGAAACATATCATCGATATGTTTGTTGAGGAAATAATGAGGAGTTCACTTTTAGAAAGAAAATTCCATATAGTTCCAGTATTTATCTTTCTTTATACTCGAGAACATAGATAATTGTTGCTTTATTTTATTAGCACTTCTTTCTAAGAATTATCGTACCATGCACAGCACAAAACCATAGATTTTGTTTTGAAAAATTAGAAGCAAAATTATGATTATGGCCTGTTTGGTGTTGATATTAATGGAAAGTGCTTTATCCGAAAAGTGTTGTTGCCAAAGCCCATAGAGCTCCCTTGAGCTCGCCGAATAAATTACTCTATTGAGCATACACCATCTTTGAATTGTTTGTACGTCGTACATTATACTGAGTAGCATTTACTTTCTTGTTTGCAGTCATGGCTGGAGAAGGGTCTAATAATTTCGATGGTCGGCAGTATGATTCCAAAATGAATGACTTGTAATATATACTTCTCTCTTACTCTATTTCTGGTTACTAGTTTCAGGATTTCTTTTTTAACATGCACTCATGTTCAACTTGTGATTGTGTGTAATTGATTCTAGGCTTGGGGTCGATGGCCAGGATTTCTTTACTTCATATGATGAGGTGTATGAAACTTTTGATTCCATGGGTCTTCAAGAGAATCTACTAAGAGGGATCTATGCTTATGGTAGGACTGCAGATATTATTACTGCTCATTTGTAAAATCTAACTATAGATAGCTCATTCTTATTGTACTGCATTGTGTCAGGTTTCGAGAAACCATCTGCAATTCAGCAAAGAGGAATCGTTCCCTTCACCAAAGGAATGGATGTCATTCAACAAGCCCAGTCTGGAACTGGAAAAACTGCAACCTTCTGTTCTGGTATTTTGCAGCAACTCGATTATGGCACGGTTGAGTGCCAAGCTTTGGTTCTTGCTCCGACCCGTGAACTGGCTCAACAAATTGAAAAGGTCATGCGAGCACTTGGTGACTACCTGGGTGTCAAGGTTCATGCTTGTGTTGGAGGGACTAGTGTTCGTGAAGACCAAAGGATTCTGTCAAGTGGGGTCCATGTTGTTGTTGGCACACCAGGACGTGTTTTTGACATGCTAAGAAGGCAATCACTCCGCCCAGATTACATTAAGATGTTTGTATTGGATGAGGCTGATGAAATGCTTTCACGTGGTTTCAAGGACCAGGTTCTATTTCTATCATTCACTATATATTTGTTAGACACTAGGTGAAAGATTACTTATTGCTTCTATATTATTATTTTTTCCATTATTTTACGTAGATAAAATGTATGGTGTTATATATATTTATAAATGGAGAAGAAAGTGAGAGGCAATAACCTAGGAGTGCATAAAACGATAACAATTGCTTCGATTATTTGACTTGCATCAGTATCATACTTCGCCTGTGTTTCTTTGTCTGTGTTTCAGAAACCAAAATAACATTTCATTTTCTTCATGAGAGGCAATGACTCAAACTATTGATTTGACTTGCTTCAGAAGCACATTCATGCCTGTATAAAATTTACGTGACCAAAATCAATATAATAATTTTCTTTTCTTAGTGAGATCCAATAATTGTAGTTGATCAAACTACTGATTTTACTTGCTTCTGTATTTCTCATCTGGAGCTGAAACATAGGTCTAAATTAAATGTAGTAACTGTTCATTCTTCCTTTTGTGCTCACTGCAATGCAATGTGGATACAACAACTAATTCTATCCAAACTATTGTCAAGAGACTCAAGACTCGGGAGTTGGCTATGCATCCTTTATCTCCATTAGCCATGTACATTATATTCTTTGTCATGGGGAATATTTATTCTAATAATTATAATCTTACTAAGGTGTGGGATATGCTAACAGTGAAATTTCTGATGATAAAACACAGTAGATTGATTAATGGTACCTTTAATTAATTAATAGGAGGATTTGTCTGTTGGCTACAGCTGAACCCCTTGTGCAACAAGATTGCGGTGAATACCAGAATCAAGTCTTTATTTTTCAAATTATGTTCTAGACAAAGCTGTTGGACTCCTTACGAATGAAATCAAGTTATTCTGTTGTTTTATAATGGTTGTGTACAGATCATGCATGGAGAATAATCTCTTCCATTTAATATTGTTATGTTACTACTTCAATATCCTTCACGCTTCATACAGCTAATAAAGTTCTTACTTGTTGCTTTCAGATCTATGACATCTTCCAGCTTCTCCCCTCAAAAGTCCAGGTAGGTGTCTTCTCTGCAACCATGCCACCTGAGGCACTGGAGATCACCCGAAAGTTCATGAACAAACCTGTAAGGATCCTCGTGAAGCGTGATGAGCTTACTCTCGAAGGCATCAAGCAGTTCTATGTCAATGTCGAGAAAGAAGAGTGGAAGCTCGAGACCCTCTGTGACCTCTATGAAACCCTGGCCATCACCCAGAGTGTTATCTTTGTCAACACTCGTCGCAAGGTCGACTGGCTCACTGACAAAATGAGAAGTAGGGACCACACTGTGTCAGCCACCCACGGTGACATGGATCAGAACACTCGTGACATCATCATGCGTGAGTTCAGGTCCGGATCCTCTCGTGTCCTCATCACCACTGACCTACTTGCCAGAGGTATCGACGTTCAACAAGTCTCTCTTGTCATTAACTATGATTTGCCTACCCAGCCAGAGAACTATCTGCATCGTATCGGTCGTAGTGGCCGATTTGGAAGGAAGGGTGTTGCAATCAACTTTGTGACCAAAGATGACGAGAGGATGCTGTTTGACATTCAGAAGTTTTACAACGTGGTGGTTGAAGAGCTTCCATCCAACGTTGCTGATCTTCTTTAAATTAGTTTATTTCCTTTATTGCGGCATTGACTAGTTACAATTCGTTGAGCTTGTTTACTTGGCTGGATCTATTGATTACTTTAGTCTGCGGAACTTGTTTTATTCCCATATTCGGCAAATTTTGTAGCTGCTAGATGTTTATTTTTCTTCATGTAGTCGATCTATTAGAGGGAGGTATGAGCAATTTGTATGAGGTTATGTCCTTTTTTATATAATTACTTTGACTTCTCATTTTAATTTTTTTTTTTAATCTGGTTAAGAAATTTGAAATGTAGTTGCTTTTTTTTAAAATAATTTTGTTTATGTTAAAATTCAGTATTACGATATAAACAGTTTGTGCTGGTTACATTTTTTCAGCATTGTTTCTGAATGCAATCCCCTCACTGCTTGACTTGTCCATTATGTTACATAATTTCAAAGGTTAGCCTTTCTACTTTTATACGTTCTTTTGCCCAGAGTTTATTCAATTAGGACTATGAGGGCGAAGAACAGAGTATTCTTCGATACTAGCAGATAACATCGGTATACTTGATGCTAAAAACCTAAAACTATGAAGTACAGGCTATTTATCAATAAATTAGCCGAGATCAATAATACAGATCAGTGAAACGAAGAAATGACAGAAGTTCCTCCAGTTACCAGAAAACCAGAAAAAGTAATAATAAAAAAACACACTCTAAAAAGTATATATCTCTAATCTAATATTATAATATTACTAAAATTTGTAAGCCATATTTCTTCAGAATAATTAATAATCGATGTTTGAAGATAACAATAACTTCTCAATACTCGTATCGAAATATTATTCATAACAATCACCACCACAACATCTCCACACACTACAAATAGATAAATCTCACTTCACATAGATAGCAATAGTCATTCACATCTCACATAGATGAATCTCACTTCACATATCTAATACTTACATAGATCTAATCTACATCTATTTTACTATACTACCAATATAGCTTTTATTGATCAAAATCAACATTTCACACATCATCAACAACAATCCTTAAGTACATTTCGTATATCTACTACTTAGATAAATCTAATCTACACCTCTTGTACTATGCTACCAATATATATAGCTCTTATTCATCAAAATAAACATTGTAAAAAAATTAGGGATTTTGAATACTTAACACAATTTCGGATTTCGGAAGATTTCTAAAGGAAATGAGCGAATCACAAGTAGAGTTTATGTTTAATTGTTGTCTGAGAAGTTTGAGATCACTCCAATACTCCAATAGTTGGGATTTTTTTGATTTAGGGATCTAGGGTTTGTGGGTTACGGGAGTGAAGAGAAAGAGAAAAAATCGAAGTACAAAGGGGTTGGAGAAGAGTTGGGGGGCACTGAATATAGATAAGTGTGCAAAATAATGACATCAGTATAAATCATGCCGTTCTCTCAAAGAACGGTATAGGTTAATTTATTTTCACACTTGTCTCTCAGCTCACAATTGAGACTGTTTGCTCATTCGACTAAAAGTAACAGATGCCGTTATTTGGAATAATGGCATGAAAGTTTTTTTTTTAAAAAACAGATGCTGTTATTGGGAAGAACGACATCAAAATAACCTACGTCGTTTTTCCCAATAACGTTTCTTGCTGACGTGTCCAAAACTGGGTCAGTTCGCTAATTGTTTTCGGAAGTGGTCACAGCGCCAAATATTTTCAAAAAGTGGGTCAGTACGGCAAAATTTTCTGGGAGAGTTGGGGTTGTGTCATTTATAGACAATCAACCTTCTAATCTCAGCTATGTATTTAAAGTAAAAGTTATAGGGCAAAAAATAAAGTACCCCCAACGTTTGGGCTTAATACAATATGTTCATATAACGTTTGAAAAAATATATTTAACACATTTCTCCGTTAACTTAATCTCATTCGTTAAATTAGAATTATTGAATTACCTTTCTATCATTACACTTTTATAATCAAATCCTTCTATCAACCCCTTCTTTATTCCCTTTTTCTTCGTTCCATTTTTCTTCATTCCAAGCTCAGGTAAAGGCTTAAAAGAATTACAAAATTTGTTAGCTTGTACATATAGTGATTGGTAAGAGCATCCACTATCGTTTAGGCTAAAAATTCCACATATAACATTTAGCATTTAGCATTCGTCGACGAACGCTGCTATTGTTTCTGCTAAATTTGGAGCAAAATAAAATAAAATAATATCCGACGGATGATCTTCATCCGTCTATCTCTTTTTTTTAATTTAAATTGTAAAAAAGGGAAGAAGTGATTAGATGGAAAAAGATCTTCCGTCCGTTTTTTTTTTAATTGTAAAATGACATTTTCGTAAATAAATAATGACATTTTCGTAATATGTGAGAGAAAACTTTAGTGGAGAATGATCGGACGGAAGAAATTCTTCAGTCCGATTTCTTTAATGGCATTTTTGTAAATAAGAAATGGTATTTTTGTAATTATTTCAGTGACATTTTCATAATTTTTAGGGAAAAGTTTCTGAAAAAGCTTCCGTTCCGTCCGACAATATTAAAAACAAAAATTTAAACTGACGGAGCTTCATCATCCGTCTTCTATATTTAGAAGTTTTCTAAAGCCGTTGCTATCTTTAGCGATCGACTGTTCATTCATATTTGAAATTTTAGATTTTTAGCGAACGATGGTGGAAGATTTTTTTTTATCTCAATTGCTAAAATTTTGAGTTTTTAGAAAACGATAGTGGATGCTCTAAGTCACACCATGATTGCCAACAAAAATGAAATGACTTCTCAACTAGATCTGATCAAGACAGAAGGTGGTACCACCATCTTCATAAAAGACACAGACCTGAAGGCATGAACATCGATCAAATAGTAGTACAAATTCCTATTCTCCTGACAAATCACTTACATGCATGATTCCTTCTCATCCCTTACTTTGTCCACCACCTTCAGGATGATTGTCCACAAACTTCAGCATGATTAATGTCTATACTCATACAAAGAGTCATAAATTGAATGACCTCAGCATAGAGAATCCTACATACTGTATATCTTCCAAAGATTAATATAAAGATATTTGTTTCGAGCATACAGTATAATACTAATACTTTATCCTCACAATATGGAAACAATTCATTCAGTCATAGTCCTCCTTCCATAAACGTAGACATTTTCCTATAACATTTTGTGAGGGGCTTACATAAAAATTTCTCATCTTCACTTTTCTTTCTCTTCTTTCGTGACCTACCAGATTTCATTCTCCATATAGGTGGTTCTAACAAATAGTCTTGCACCTGATTCTTTGGCAAGCTTGTAATGAAGAAAAAATGAAAGAAAAAAAGGGAATGAAGAAAGGGGGTGATAGAAGGATTTGATTTTGAAAGGGTAAGGGTGGAAAGGTAATTCAATAATTCTAATTTAACGGATGAAGTTAAGCTTTTTTTTGAATGCGCGGATAGAGTCGATAGACTCCCGCCGGATATATTATTGAAATAGAAGCGTACAATCACAGTACAATACATTAGAAAAGAAAATGTTACAAGAAGTAAAATAAAACCAAGAAGACGACTGTAAAGTAAACTAAATACAATGCCCAAAACAACGGGAAACAGGCAGAGCCACGACCACCTTGAAAAACACCCGCACTTAGGTCCGGGACCAAGGGACGAAGACGAACGGTGGAAATGGTAGAGGAGCTACGATCAGATCGACCAAGCCTGGGTCCGACCAGCGAGGACGGACCACACACCCCTCAATACCAAAAAGCCTGGACCACAACGATTCCAAGCCCCCGAACACCAAAGAGAACAAAAGACCACGGAACATCAATGAAACGGAAGGCAGCCACCGGAAGGAAACAACCAGTGCCCCCCCTAAGAAGTAAAAATCGCCAGCACAAAACCAAAGACCAGGCATAGGGCCCAACAACACAAAGACCAGGGCAAAGCTACTCACAATCAAAATGAAATCGCAGCATAAAGAACAATAGCCGCATTCAAAGATCAGAGTAAACAACACATCGCAACCAACTCAGAAAATCATCCACACCATCAACTGGAACAAAAGCCCCTTAGGGATCGGGGATAAGATACAGAGCCCCCGCAAGAAATCAGCCGGCCAAATACTACCAGAAAAGAGAAAAGGAAAACTAATACATAGCTAGCGCCCCAAACTGGTACCGGACAACAATATAGTAAAAGGAAGGAGAGGAGGGAAAAAAGCCCTCAGAGCTCACCTAACCGAAGCAATGCAGCGCTTCCCAACAATGCATGTCTGGCAATGCTGGACACACCGTGCCCAAAAACAACAACCAGGGCCAAATAGAACCTGCTCTCACAGTGGAGAAAATTATGAAACACATGAACATAAGCAAAACATAAGCTGAACATTATTGCTAAAAGATCGAAAGAGCAACTACAAAGATAACAACTACATGAGCAAAGTAGCAAAGAACAGAGAACGAGAGCAACCACTACAGAGCCATATACAGCCAGTAGACACATCAAAAATGGCCACTCAAAACATATGGACCCAAAAAACAACCCCACAGTAAGAAGTCCAGAACAATGAGCGTAAAAAAAGGGCCGAAGTCAGCACAGCCCCAATCAAAACAACAATGCCCACCGCTGCACAACTAGCTCAAAAGAGCAAACTCCTTACCATCGGAGAACAAAAGGAAGAAAGAAACCGTCTCAGATAGCCTATAGTTAGCAAAAGATACATAATGCACTAATTGAGAGACAGAGAAAATAACAAGAGCTAACGATAAAAACCTCATACGAAGAAAGATAAGAAAGACAAAAAATTAAGGGGGAAAAAATTGTATAGACGGTACACCAAAACTCCCTCATCGATACGACGAAGGTTAAGTGCTTCAAGTTTAACCGACGTTAAAGACGAAGACCAAAACTTATAAAGATGATGGAATTCGTCCTTCAGGCCGTCCATCGATATAGAAGAGTGGTTGAATATGCGATTATTCCTTTCTTTCCAGATGACCCACGTCATGATCATAATGGAAAAATCCCATGATTTACGAAACCTTTTTTTAATAGAAAACATCCTCCAATCAGTCCAGCAGGACAAGAGAGAAGGAGGGGGTGAAGGGACTAGCCACGCAAACAAACAAACCTGCCACAGCAGCCGGATAACAACACAATTAAGGAAAAGGTGATTAACAACCTCGTGATCGGTAAGGCACAAAGCGCAAGATTGACCGAAGTCCAAATTCATTTTGTTAAGATTCTCGACTGTTAAAAGTTTATTGTTGATCGCCAACCAGGAAAGAATTTTAACTTTCAGAGGAACAGAAACACTCCAAACAAACTTAGCGAAAGGCGATTGCACTCCTCCGAAGTTGAGAAAATTGTAGAAAGATTTAACAGAGAAAGACCCCGAAGAGGTCCATCGCCACAAAAAGTCCTCTTTAGGATGCCAAGCATAACTGGCTAGGAGGTGTTGGAGTTGAGCGTACTCAAGAGCAAGGGAAGGAGAGAGAACCGAGGTAAAGGTGATATGCCAAACCCTAGTACCATTGGAACTCGAGAGGTACTCCACCACTAAGGCATTAGGGTTGGACGCAAGTTGAAATAGGTTAGGAAAAGCATAAGCGATCTTGTAGTTATCAATCCAGAGATCGAGCCAGAACTTGGGTTTGGATCCGTTAGCACAAACAATACGAAGGCTACATTGAAAAGGTGCCACCGCTTTCCACACTCCTTTCCAGAAAGGGGAGGCCGTAGCGGAAAGAATAGGATGAAACTCTCACACCTTGTGACGAGAGTGGCATTTTTTTGAAATAACACAGGCCCATGGCGAGTCGGCGTCTTTGATTATTTTCCATAGCCATTTGCCTAAAAGGGCTAAGTTTTGGTTTCTCAAGTTAAGCACCCCCAATCCACCAGCAGCCTTGGATAAGCAAACAGTATTCCAATTATAAAGGTGGGTGCCGGCTCTATAGGAGTCCATCCCAGACCAGAAAAAATTCCTTCTGATCTGATCGATCATCTTGATCACCCAGGACGGGACATAGAAGAAAGACATCATGTATAAAGGAATCGACGATAGGACTGAATTAACCAAGATCAACCTACCTTCCCGAGACAGTTGCCTACCAAACCAACTATTGAGTCTGGCGTCCACTTTGTCAATCATGGGCATCCAATCAGATTTGTGGAGCTTTCCCCATCTGAGTAGAATGCCCAGATATATTAAGGGAAAGGTAGCAGTTGAACAGTTGAAAATTTGTGCTATCTCAAGCTGGCGGTCATCAGACCCACCGAGCCACAGAACAGAAGATTTCTAAAAATTGATCTGTAAACCCGATGCCTTTTCAAAGATATAGAGAAGTAGCTTCAGATTTCGAAGAGTGCTACCGTTAGGCTTAGCAAAAATCACAGTGTCATCTGCGTATTGCAAATTAAGGACACCCCGGAAACTATGGGAGCCACAAAGACCTTCTATGGCGTTAGCTTCCCAAGCATTACGAAGGAGTTTGCTAAAGACATCGGCAACAAGGGTAAATAAGACCACACTTGCATTTAAATTTGTAGCCTTCAGAACCATTGATCAGAATGGAGGAAGTACCAGCAAAGAGACTGGACTTAATCCACGCAATCCATTTTGGACCTAAACCTCGATAAAGAAGAATGTCAAGAAGAAAATCTCAGCTTACGTTATCGTAGGCTTTTTGTAAGTCAAGTTTTAAAAGAATGCCATCTGAATTAGTTCTGTGGCACTCCGAAATCACTTCTTGAGCACTAGCCATTCTGTCGAGGGTAAAGCGATCCTTAATAAAGCCCGATTGAGAAGGATCAATAAGGGGGCGATAACTAAACTGAGACGGGTAGCGAGAACTTTCATGATAATCTTAAAAGAGGTGTTGAGGAGACTAATAGGCCGAAAAGAAGATACCGAATTAGCCCCCAGGATTTTAGGGATGAGAACGATATGAGCATAGTTGATACGATCAAAAGAAAACAAACCTTGGTGAAGGTCAGAAAACATCTCAAAGATATCAACTTTAAGAAAATCCCAAAATTTCTGGAAGAAGAAGGACGAGAATCCGTCAGGGCCAGGCGCCACATCACTTTTAACGAGAAGATCGTAGCTTTAATCTCCTCCATCGAGAAGGGAGCCTCTAAGGAGGAAAGATCTGGGAGATCATTTCCGTAAAGCTGAATCCAATCAAGATGGATGGAACGTGGTTTAGAATAACCGAAATTTTTTTTGAAGAAATTAAGGAAGGTGGCATGGAACTCCTCGTTGGTATTTAGTTCCGTGCCATTGTCAATTATGGTGGAGATACGATTACATCTCTGGCGATGCGAAGCAAAGTTATGGAAGAAGGACATGTTGGCATCACCTTCCTTGGGCCACCTAATTTTAGCCCTTTGAGCCCATTTCAGGTGTTCATTATGGAGAAGGGATGCGAAGTCACGTTTATAAGAGTCTCGTTTAGAGCGGAGAGAACAAGATATAGGCCCAAGCTCTTCCAATTTGTCAATTGCTTCGATAGAGGACAAAAAATATGTCTTAAAAGCGTTCGCATTAGCGAAACGGTCTTTACGCCACATTTTGGTCCCATTTTTAACAGCATGGAGTTTGAGTAATAAGCTACCAAGGCCATGAGATCCGGTACTGGTAGAAAGACAGTCCGTAATCATATTAACGAAAATTTGGTCTTGCATCCAGAACTTTTCAAATCAAAATTTGAAGGGTTTAGAGAAATTGAAGTTAGAATGAAGAGCAATAAGAACGTGGTCCGAAGAGGGGTTCGGCAAAGTGTAGGAAAAGGAATTGTGGAAGCGAGCAATCCAATCCTGGGAAATGAGGAACCTGTCTAGCTTAGCCAAAGACGGCGAGAACCTCATGTTGGAACACGTGAAAGCTCTGCCGTTAAGCGGAATATCTTCCAGATTAAGCGACCTGATGCAATCATTAAAATGGATAGAATCCGAGGAAGAGGAGGCATTGCCTATTCTTTCATAGTGGAATCTAGTGACATTGAAGTCGCCACAGAAAACCAGAGGCCACTGGTGAGGTTAATAAAAGAATCGAATTCGCTCCAAAACTGATTGCGACGATCAGTGGTGGAGGGGCCATACACTGAGGCAACATTGAGAGTGCAATTGAATTCGATCCAATGTAAAGAAACAACGAGGAAGAAAGTGAGCCACCGCACAGAAATAAGCGAGAATCTAGAATCCTTAAAACCGAAGAGGATCCCACCACGACTGCAGATGGCGTGAAGAGGGATCTAATTAGGAATGATAGAACCGCCAATTGAACGAAGTATATCGGGGGAGTCGAATCCAACTTGGATTCTTGAATCGATATCAAGTCACAGTGAGAGGAGGAAATGAGATGGAAAATAGATTGTTGCTTGGTAGGGCAATGCAAACCCCGAATATTTCAAGAGACACTAATCATAAAAACGTTTAGACTCAAAAGCTCTAGAAATTTCCAGATTACGAATGGCTTCAAGATCAACCAAATGATCCGAGTTCACCATAAAGCCCATGTCAGAGGCTAAATGAATCATATCTGAATTAGACAAGAGTCAAAATGAACTTGATAAACAGAGCCTAGCCTAGGCGGGATGGATTTGTGGTGGGATGGCGGGGGAATTTCTAAATTGCGAACCTAAGCCGCTAGGGAGGCTTTAGGCTCCACAGAAAGGCGCGCTTCTTTTTTGGCCCTGATACGGGCACTAGAACGAATTATAGAAAGTGGGGATTTGCCTCCAAAAGCGGGAGAATTTTTCTTTCTAGCACTGAGGTGCTGCCTCAGGTCAGTCGAAGTAATAGAAACACTATGAAGTGTCTCCTTCCCTAGAAGATTAACCGGGGAGTGGTTAAAAGAAGTAGAGGAAGCAAGGTCACAGTTCTTGCTAGAAATTGACACCGAATCATAATTCGATGATAAAGAATGAGAGAGCAGCGTAGGAGGAAATCGGGAGGGGGATACAGAGGTGAACATAGAATAAGGAGAAACCCGAGAAGCTAGTTTCCGGTCGATACAGTGTCCGATAGAAACTAGCCCCCCAATTATATTAACACGTAGATAAGAACTGAAAATAGAGCAAGGGAGAGGCGCTACAGGACCATAACAAAATGCAAACCGGTCATAAAGATAATTAAAAGACGCATTATAAAATTTAAAAACCGCAGAACAAGACGGGATCAATACCTTATTCTGGGATCCCTTGTCATCGAGATCCTTAACCTCCTCCTTTAAGAGGTCATCCTGGTCCATCCAATCAGACGCCGCATCCGACGGATGAACAGAGGCTTTCAGAGACCCTAAACTGGAACAAGGCTCGGGTCTGGGCATTCTGTGAATAGACGAGGTGAACTTATCCCAATCAGATGCAAAGTTCGAATTAATATCCCACTCCGGCCATTTCGAATCATCCTCAGAAATGCGACTATGCGTGGACCTAATCGCTTGGTCCTTGCCAGCAGGGGAATCCCCAAGAAGAGGAACCGAAGCAGCTAAAGCTGGAGAACGAGAAGTTTTTGGTTTGGAGGTGGGTTGAGGGGCTATGTCGGGGTTAATCCACACCAGATTCGGCGGCTTCGCCGGGAAAATAGTGTTCCCCACAGGGGTGGCGAAGTTCCTCCTTTGGGGAACGAAGTTCTTTTTCACCTGAGCCTTTCCCTTGAGCTTGGCAGCTTGGGAAGAGGGGAGAGAGGAAACCCCAACCGAGAAAGGTTTGGGAGGCATACCCTCCGATAGGGTAAGGGAGGAGCCAGGCTGTTGAACAGTAGAGACAACATTTCTAGAAAGAGGCCGATCATGGTATGTTACCGAGATAGAGAACATATTTTGATCTATCTGCAGAGCATAAGACTTAATCCTATCTTTCACCGCAGGACAAACAAAATCTGCCTCTACTTGTAAGCGCCCCAAAGCCAGGAGAGTAGTGGAAGAAGTACAAATGAGATCTCCAATACACTTAGCCATATCGGCGACAAGTTTAGGGGAGTCGCAGTAAGGAGGGAGCCCAATCAAAGCGACTTTCGTAGTCTTAGACAGAAGAACAGGACTGGGAGATCCAGAAAATCCCCATTTTGAATTTTAAGATTGACAGAGCCGATAGAGAGGGAATTAAAGGCTATAAGATCCTCTAAAACCTTGGAGTTAGGACATTTGATCACCACATCACCATTCGAACACACGTTAACGGCCCAAGTCCAGTATGATAAATTGCAAGAATTGCAGAGGAAGGAGTCTAAAGTGCAAGAGGAGATGGAGCCACCGGTGAAAGACACGGCCCCAAAGCAATCCACCTGGAGCACTTTGGCTACAATCTCCGAAGAGGGCACATATACTAAGTTTACAGACAACTTGGGCACCACTGGCGAAGTTAGGTACCTGGACGCAGGAGATTGAGACTTAGGGAGAGGGGGAACATCCCCCGTAGGGAGTGGGGGAGACTGCTTAGTAGGACGATTAGAAGAAGAACCCGAAATGAGGTGCGAAGCTAGGGGCGTAGGGAGAAAGGGAGTCTCCACAGTCACTTTTTGACGTTTGGGCTTATTATTTTGAAGATCAGCAAGCTTGGCTTGCAGAGAAGGGAAATCCAGGGCGCCCAAGACTTTATCGGAGATGGGCATGCCCAAAGAGAGACCAAGCAACTGTTGCAGGGAGAAACATCTATTGCGGGAGTGACCAGACTTAAGGCAGAAAAGACACTTCATACTGTGGTGACAGAAGACCTTGAGGTGTCATGTTGATAGGCACCGAAAGCAGCGTGGAGAGGAGGATGGAGAAGAACGAGTAAAAGTGGAAGTTGAAGCGATGAAGGGGGGAAAAGGACGGTAAGAATGATCAGAATAAGACCCTAGAAGAGTCCCGTTAATGGGCCGCTCAGAAGCAAGCCCATGAGCTGAATCATTTTTTATTTTTTCTTTTTACAACATCGACCCAAGTAAGGCCCATAATGCGGCAAACCCAAAACAAACCAAAGGGCAGAAGGAAGAGAGAGAACAGAAGTACAAGGAACCCTACTGAGGGGGAGAACCAAAACATCGAAGACCAGATGTTCACAACCCAGTCAAAGAGGAGAGATCACCGTAAGCGACGGTGGGCTAGTAAACAGAGAAGAGAAGAAGGTAGAGAAAAGAATAGAGAACAGAAGGGGCGGAAGCACACAGAGAAACTCACAATCCCCGAGAAGGAGAATAGCTCATACAAAGCTAGGGGGAAAAGAGTGAATCTACAGCTGAGCGAACACAGAAGAGGAAAAATCCAAAACAAAACTCTATAATGATGAACGTAAGAAACAAAACCACTTGAAAGCCACAATCATCACAAGGGAAAAGGAAACATAAAGCCCACAAAAATAGTACTTACAGTGATCGGATAATGCCGCATGCCCCAAAGTCCAGCAGAGAGAGACAGAGAATGGCAGAAGGTAGGGGGAGCAGCACGATCTGACGCCGCTGGAGCTCCTCCAGAACTAGGGTACTGAACAAACCTCGAGAGGCGACCAGATCTAAGGAAGAGTCCCCAAAAGAAGAGCGAAGAAACCGAAGAACCTCGACGAAAGAAGGCCACTGACAGGGCCACCACAACCGAAACAATGGAGAGGAGAAGTCAACAAAGAAGATGGGTGTGGAGAAGGGGAAGAGGGGAGCAAGATTAATGAGGTGAAAGGGGTGCAGAATAGATTAGATCGGCTGGATCTGGGAGAAAAAGAAGATCAAGAGAGCTCCAATATGTTTTCAGAATAACAAATTTTGATGAGTCTAAAAGAAACGCCACTTTCACGGATGAAGTTAAGTTAACAGAGGAATTAGTTAAATGTACTTTTTCAAACGTTATATGACCATATTGTATTAAGCCCAAGCGTTGGGGGGGTACTTTGTTTTTTGCCCAAAGTTATATTAACCATGCATTTTTTCAATTGTTGTCAATTACCATAATACCCTCAAAGTTCAAATTTATTTACGACATAATTATTTACAAAAGTGTCACTTATATAAAATAAAAGTTGGTGCCACTAAGGGTACTTGTAAAGAATATGATACGAGTTTGAGAAAGGTAAAAGGAGTTCTTAGGTTCGAGGCCAGACTACGTCGCATTCTTTACTTTAAAAATAAATCTTAGCACGTGCATCGCACATGCAGATTGCTAGTATATATATATGGGAAAAGGGATATGAGCAACTTGCTCATTTAGTAAATAAGCAATTCATGAGATTACATGCATGTGATTGGAAAGACACTAAGATACAATGAGACAATCGGTTTACAACATATAGTTGGAAATCATAAAAAAAATAACGGATCCTTCTATTTTTGCGATTCAAAAAATTCAATCAGCATTTGACCATCGTACCTTTTCATAGCTTCCCTCGAGTATCTCTTGTGATTTCTAACATCGATTTTAGTGAATCCAATTTTATTGTGACCTCCACTAGCACTTTCAAAGAAAATTATTTGTTTGCACGTAGGAATACTAACTTGGGAAAATTGATCCATTATTCTTTTATTGAGTTTTGATATACTTTGGTTTTGGGACAATAAATGTCTTCTACCGGGTGAAGTAAATTCATGATTGAATAGTTCATGAAATGAATAAAAAAACCCAAGTATTACTTTCTTCATTTAGTTTTACACGAACAAAAACTTTGCAACCCGTTCTAGAAGTAGTTTTCCATCTAACATCATTAGGCTGACTCGGTGAATTCCCAACTTTATTACATTGATATGACTCTTAGAGAGTATAAAACGTCATACATATCTCTAATTTGAGGTGCTCGTCAACTTGCGGCCTAGATCCACAATTCTTGTGGACACACAAAATTGTCACTGGTAAAAGAATTTCCTTCATCATTCTTCTTATCTAACATAAAAAATAATACAACAATTCTCAATACACTATCCATATAGACTGAATCACAAACACAACATATGAACACCAAATCACACTATTCTCAATATACATACGAAAAAATATACGTGAGAAAACCACACAAATGACAATAAAAAAAATAGAAAACTTTGCGAGTAGGTCGGATTCACCACACATAGGCTAACGCAACTTGTAGAAATGAGTTTTGACTCACATTTTGTGAGATACGGTCATGTATCACTTTCATACAAACAAAACAAAATAAAGTGATACATGACCGTATCTTGCAAACCTTAAGTCGAAACTCACTTCTACAAGTTGTGTTAGCTTATGTATGGTGAATCCAACCTACTCACAAAGTTTCATAAATTTTTATTGTTATTTGTGCGGTTTTCTATGTTTTCGTACACAAAATTCCATAATTATAGTTGTTGTTTAATCTATGTAAAACCGCACAAACAACAACCAAAAATTACGAAACTTTACAAGTAGGTTGGATTCACCACAAACAGGCACACACAACTTTTAGAAGTGAGTTTCGATTCACGGTTTGCAAGATACTGCCATGTATCACTATATTTTTCTTTTATTCTATGCTACTGATACATTGCCGTATCTTGCAAACCATGAATCGAAACTCACTTCTAAAGGTTATGTTAGCTTGTGTGTGATGAATCCGACCTCTCGCAAAGTCTCATAATTTTTTGTTGTCGTTTATGCAGTTTTATATATATATCAAAGATCAACTACAACTACAACTACAACTAATTTTTTGAATTTTTGAGTGGGAAAGCATGGAAAACCGCACAAACGGCAACAAAAAATTACGAAACTATGTGATTAGGTCGGATCACCACACACAAGCTAACACAACTTGTAAAAGTGAGTTTCAATTAACGGTTTGCGAGATACAGCCATATATCAGTTTATTATTATTATTATTATTATTATTATTATTATTATTATTATTATTATTATTATTATTATTATTATTATTATTATTATTATTATTATTTGCTTAAAATAAGGTGATACATTGTCATATCTTGCAAACTGTGAGTCGAAACTCACTTCTAGAAGTTGCATTAACTTGTGTGTGTTGAATCCGACCTACTCGCAATGTTTGGTAATTTTGTGTGATCGTTTGTGCGGTTTTACGAAGATTAAACAACAAAAACTAAAACATCTATATTTTTTAAAATTAAGCGAACAACACACCTACATCTATAGTTCTACCATCTACAAACATCAAACAACTACATTCGATATACATCAAACAACTACATCTATATAACTACACATCACAAAAATCAATTAAAAAAATTATGCCTTCATTGATTATGAATAGCAAGTAACGAGTACAAAGTATACAAAGTTAGGGTTTTCGATTATTTTGCACAATGCGGAGTTGTATGGCATAGATATTGTCAATAATGTGTACGAATTTAAACTGCGAAGTAAGGTTTCAAGTTCCCGATTAGGTTTCGAAGATTGGACGAGGAGAAGGTGATGAGTTAGGTTTTTTTTTGGAAGCTTCACAATCAGGGAGGTGCTAGATTGGAGCTTGAGGAGGATAGGGGTGTCGGAGATCGGCATCGGGCGTTCGGGTGAAAGAGAGAGGCATCGGGATTCGGGCAGAGGAGGAGGCTCGGGAGAGGTCGAGGCTCTGGAGGGAGAGGTCGGGTTTCGGGAGGAGGGGGCGGATTAGTTTGGGTATCGCCGTATCGGGGGGAGGAGGGGGAGGATGACGAGGAGGAGGAGGGGGGAGGATGACGAGGAGGAGGAGGAGAAGAGGAGATGGAGTTGAGATTTTTGGTTTTGAGGTTTTGCTAGCGTTGGAAACAAGATATATATATATATATATATATATATATATATATATATATATATATATATATATATATATATATATATAGAGAGAGAGAGAGAGAGAGAGAGAGAGAGAGAGAGAGAGAGAGAGAGAGAGAGAGAGAGAGAGAGAGAGAGAGAGGAGGAGGAGGAGGAAATAAGAGTGAAGGGGTATTTTAGAGTGATATCCCCAAAATACCCCTGGGGTTTTAAGTGAGTGTGAGGGGGTTTGGACAGGGAAGATCTTGGCCGTTGGATCAAGTTGTGGATTGATCCAATGGCCCAAGGAGGAGTTTGCAATGTGTTTGTGCAAACATATCCGTTTGCAATTGAAGCTTCCCATATATATATCTATTTTCTATTATAAAAGCCATAATAAATCTGTCCAGAGTAAATCTGGACCGTAGATCTTATAAATTTGAAGAAAAGTGAATCTGTCCAGATAAAGTCTCAACCGTCCATTCAGATTGTTGATCTAAATAATGAGCGGTTATGGATCCATATCCTCCAAATCCTGGTCGGATCCTAATCGGGTTATCAGATCCAGATAAAAATCCCCACCTTCCCTCCCTCAACCTCAATCCCTCCACTAATCCCCAATTCCCAGAAGAAGCTAACGATCTCCCCCTATTTTCTCCCTCTCCATCGTCCAAGCTCCACACAACCAACAAAGTTGAACAAAACCTAACCCTAATTTCCCTCAAATTTTGCACTACAATCGATGATCAACCTCGGCATGGACTCCCACTCTTCCACATCGGTGACGGCTAAGAAGGCCCTTTTCTTCCTCTCCAAAGGGTGGCACGAAGTCCGCGAATCAGCCAGCGCCAACCTCCATGTCATCCACACCCACGCCAACTTGTTCAAGAGCATCACTGGCTACGAGCTCGAGAACTTCCACAACTCTACCTCCACCTTCTCCGTCCCCTAGAGCAGCGACAGATCGATGCGTAGTTCGAGTTCGTGAAGTGGATCCAGCCGAAGCACTCCGAGTTTCGGAGGTTTTACTCATCATCGGAGTTTTTGGAGAAGTGGAGCCCGAGATCGATTCGGTATGCGATTGTGGAGTAAGTGGATTTGGTTGATTTTGAGGAGTCGGGAGTGAGGAGAGGGAGGGGGAGGAGAATTGGGTGGAAAAGGGGAAGAGGACGGAGGGAGAGAGTAGGAGGTTATTTGGGATTTGAAGAGGAGGTTGATGAAATTTTGAGGGAAAGAATAGCCAGTTTGATGAGATTTTGGGGGGTTTTATGAGTAATGAGCTCGTCGAGAAAGTCAAATTGAGATTGGTAATTATCTTAACAAAATTTCAAAATTTTAGAATTAGGATGATTGTTCTAATTGGATGTGCTCTGTCTTTCAATTTGTTTATTAATTGTTGTTGTTCGTATTTGGTGATGAATTAATTTGGTAGGGTTTTTGGAAAGGAATCAAGATTGTATAATTATGATTAGCGTTCATATGGTTTATTTGGGTCGATAATTAGTTCGTGGTGGAGAAGAGTGCAAAATTAGCAATTGTTTCCCTTTTAGGCTTTTTAAGATTACAGGAAGTGTTTATTGATGTACATGACTCTGTATTTTGATGAAAAGACAGAAGATGAAAGCGACTTGTTTTGATTGTAAGAGTTGAGTAAGTTTGAAGCAAAAATTTATTGTAAGAGCTGATTTTTTGCTTTTTGGCATTGGAGATAGTATATGATTCATGACTATATCAGTTGTTTGAAGTGTATTGATTATTATGTACTCTGCTTAATGGTTATTAATTTTATTCAGTGCTATATATCCTTGGGATAGAAAGTTTGATATGAAAAGTTGTTGCTTGCTGAACTATGAAGTCATATTACAACTACTCATGTTACAATCAGAATTGATACAGTTACAATAGTGCAAGCCTTTCCTTTTATAAATACCTCCTCACTTTGAGGAGAGAAGCAGTAGCAGCATATAAGAAACTCCCAAATCTCATCATTAATCGAACATCATATCTTATCATGGCTCTGTCTTTCACTATCAAGCATTTTTGCTTTGCCCTGGCTCTTCTCACCATTGCTACTTCCTTTTCCAGAGGTCTATATACTTGCAACTTTCTTATCCTTTCATTTTCCCTCATAATAATGCATTCTAACTTCAGTTCTCAACAATGTTACGGGACAAGCGACACAATCTCAAGATTAGGTGCAAACTGTGGCAAAAGCTGCTCTCAACTTCGATAACAATACTCTGATCATGAACTGGAATTGTCTGACATCTGCAGGGAAGATGACTAATGGGAGTGCAAACTCCACATTCTGTCATGATCCATGTTATGGAAACGCCATGCTGATGGTGAACTGCTTGGAGTGGATCTTAGCCAATAGCAATTTACAGTTTTGGCTTTACAGTTACAATCTAGCAATTTTGGTCCATTTAAACACTTTACTGTCTGAAAATTTTGTGAAAATTTTCTTCTCTTACATAAAGAAGGTGAAAACTATTCTGAAGCTGCCATTTTTTTCATAAAATTGCCTCCATAAAAATGTCACACCCCTATACTAATATAACTAGAAGTGGTTGTATACACATAACACATCTATATTACACCCCAAAAAAATACTCTACAAAAAAAAACATTTTAAATAATTTTAAAAACAAATTATTTATATTAATACCGTAATGGTTGTATTAAAATCACTACTTGTCTTTATTTTCTTCTAAATTTTACCTTTTTTGGTAGTAATTTTGGGTTTTTGGCTTTGATTCAGAGTTTTAGGAATGAGGCACAGAAATTAAATGCTCTTCACTAGGTATTGTATCATGTCAATTAATTTTGGTTTCTTTTTTTGTGTGTAGTTTGGGGGATTTAATATTTGAATGTGTAGATTATAACGTTATTAGGAAAGTGCAGTTAGTGTAAAGGAACCAGTTGGGGTTGTGTACTCCGATATTTTGAGCAATTCTGATCAAATCTCGACCGAAAAGTGTGATGAATTGGTTAAAGGTGGGTTCAATTTCACTTTGGTCTGTAAAGTTTTTGTTTTATTTGTGATACTTGCATTTTAATGGGAAGTTAATCTATTTATAGAATTGCCATTGGGGGAACATACAGAGCACAAATCCCGCGTTTTATCGGCCGAGGAGGGCTTAATTAAGCAAGTTACCGAAAGGGAGAAGACTGATTTAAGTGGACTAAATTGAAAACCCCTCTTGAACTATTCCCTTTATGCATAAAACCTCACTGAACTTTTTTTGCGTAGAAAATCACACTTAAGTATAGTTGTAAAAAACCCACTCCGACGGCATGAACTTTCTGCTAAAGTTGAGTGAGGTTTTTTGAAAATAATGAGAAAGATGCATGATGTTTTTTGAACCAACTTGCAAAAATGAATGGTGTTATCTAATACAAGCAGAAAAGTTAGATGTGGTTTTTTGAAAATATACTTTAGGGGAGTTTTTTGCAACCATACTTAAGTGTGGTTTTCTGCACATAAAAAAAATTAGTGAGGTTTTCTGCATAAAGGGGATAGTTCAAGGGGTTTTCCCCCCTTCAAATTTAGTCGATTTAAGTGTTCAACAATTTGTTTCATGAGTTTGATAACCTTGTTAAGATTAGGGTTTTGAAAATTTTGCATGAAATGATTTGTACCTTGTAGAGTTTGTTTAATTTTGATATTAGTTTGGGTTGTATGTCACTTTCATTTGCATGCCAAGTGGAAGATGATTTGCCAGTCCAAGATGAATAAACAAATGAAGTTGAAATGTGCAAAGAAGAAGTGGAATTAGGTTATGACTTTGATAAGCAAGCCTCTAATGAAGGGGAAGTCAGTGGAGCGATTGGAGATGAAGGGGACAGTGGGGATGAGATAGATAAACTGGTGGAAAAGAAGTTAGAACATTTGGAGAGTAGTGAGAAAGCAGAGAAGAAGCTTCTTGCTTCTATGAAGCTGTTGGAATTGGCCGAGGAGCTCGAGAAGAGACATTCTTCGTACGGACAACACTGGATGGAGAGGGCGGCTACTCAACCGATGAGGTTGGAGGGATTCGGAGGGGCCCAACAGTTGTTGGGCATTTGTAGATAGATCTTGACAATGCTGTGATGAGGACTATTTTGTCCCATAAGTTTAAGCGAGACTATGGTTCGCTGCTGGTGGTGGCGGTTCACATGAATTTTTTACTCTATTCCGTCTCAAAAGTTGCCATTTTTTGTAATCTTTTGAAAATAAAGTACATTTTACATGAGAGAATGGAAAAATGCCTAAGAGTGACTGAAAAGCCAATAGGTGAAAACAAATGGAAGAAGATATGATAAAGTCCAGATGGGGTGATTGATTCACACTTGAGATATGAAAGTTCATCAAGTTTGGATTCATGGCAGACAATGTGGCCTTCTTCATCAATCTCCTCTACATAGCAGAAAAAGGTGAAGATGGTTTTGTGTGTATGTGTTGGGGGGAGGGGTTGTAATTCCTAAAAAAAGAAGGGAAAGGGAATTTGTCTTTATAGTATCTAAAAAACCATTAAAATGTATGACGACGTCATTCGAGGGAGGGTAAGTTGATCGAAAATAAACAATAATGGGTTTCTTAATTTTTGGTCCAAACCTTGGTCGATTTCATAAATTTTACTATATTCTTGATCTTCATTTACAGATTGCCAATATTCTCATTGTAGAAAAATTTATGTTGTTTTGCTTATCATTAAGGTCATCTTTGAACATAGTCTTGAACCTTTTGTTGGATCCTGTAGGTAAGGCAAATAACATTAGAGGGGTGAATAGTGTTGTTTAAAAAATTACTTAAGAAATTGAACTTTTCGAACAGTCCAGTCGACTGAAAAAAGAGATACAGTCAACTGTTGCATCAGAGTAGAAGAATATCTTACTGAAGAGTTACTAGTCTGATCAGTCGACTTAGCGTAAAAATCTAGTTGACTTACCAGACAAATTTTCGAAATAAAACACAGTAAAATTGAAATTGCAAGTTGAGAAAATATAACCACCACAGAGTCAATCACAGAGTACACAGCGATGCATCCTGGTTCGGTCTTTCCGACCTTCATCCAATTCCCAAGCAACCCACTTGAGATTTTCCACTATTCTTGAAAAAAAATTCAAGAATACCCTACATCGTTTGACAATAACTATGTCAAACCCGTAGACCTCTCTCACCACTAGAGAGAGCAAACCCACTCTACACCCAAGAGTGAAAAACTGACTCTACAACCAAGAGCCCTACTCTCCAACCGAGAGGACCACTCTCACAACCCGAGAGTGAAAAACAACAACAAAAAGACAATAACCTATAGCCTTGTTTGTGATTTGTGCTTTTGTATAGTGGCTATTAGGTTAATTTCTGAAATAAGTCTAAAACGAATTCGATGTTATACTAGACTGAATTTCAGAGAACCAAGACTTAGACAATTTTTATGATTTTGAAATGCTTGTTCTTCTAAAAAAGAAAAAGCTTGAAACTTAAAGAAATGCTTGGAATTAAGTTGTAACCTTTGTCAAATGAGTTCTATACTCTTTTTATAGAGTTAGAAACGTTTGAACGTTGAGAGGTTGAATCCCAACTGCCATAGAACGGCAGTAAAAAGATTTGATATTGATATTCAACAGCTGAACTTATTCAAGCTTGTTTTGACCTTTTAATTTTGTAAAACATTCCGTTATTAAAAAGTATGTGTGAGTGTGAGTGTGACAAGGCTATTACCAGTTTCTGAGACTCAAAGAATGAAAATTACAATATTACAAGACACTTTTTACAAAACATTTGAAGCACTTGAATCTTGTCTTGAACTTGAGTCTTTGACTTGAGCTTGAGCCTTTGTCTTTATGTCTTGAAGCTTGCTTGATCAATGTGGCTTGAACTTAAATCTTTGTGGCTTGATCAATTACTCTTGAAAGCTTCATTGGATTGTTTTGCCTTTGTATATTTCACCATGGTAATGACTTTGATACACCCTGCAAGAGATATGTGATAGAACAACTTTGTATTGTGTTGTAGTCATCAAAATCAAGAATCAACATTCTCCCCCTTTTTGAAGATGACAACACAATAACTTATAATAATAACAATTACATATCATGAAGTCATACAAAATTTGAAAGATATATAAAATATAAGCATGTATGCTCCCCCTAACTAATGTACAACAAGCACACAAGTAAGAATATGCACAAAAACATGCACAAGACAAAGCATGCACAAAAAACAAGCCTTTTCTCCCCCTTTGTCATCAACAAAAACAAAAAAAATAGAAGGAAGGAAGAAACAAAACATAATGGAAATCATTGCATAACGAACAAAAGCATTGCATAACCATAACAAATTAATACATAGAAAATGAAGTACAGGGTTGCAAATACTACATAGAAGTGAAATACATAAAACATAAAAAAATACAAAAAAAAAACAGAAAATACATCAATTTAGTTTTCTTCTTCGTCATCAGACCCTTGAGAGGCAGGAGGAGGAGGTGGAAATTGTTGAGTGAACAAATGGGTAAGGTTAGCAAGGCTAGCCTCAAGGTTATCTTGACGACCAAGGATAAGATCGGTACGATCCATGAGATAATTAACCAAAGTATAAAGACTCTTAGGATCAGCAAAAATAGGTCTAGGACGAGAAGAACTAGACGCAGAAGACCTATGACCTGAAGTGGCTAAAGGAATAGGAGGGACATTCCGTCGAGGAGACCTAGGAGGAGAGTTAAGAATCATCATACGAGCTAAACTCGCACGATCAAAAGATTCATAATGAGTGACAACACTAGACTCAGAAGTAAGATCAACTTCATAGAAGTTGAAGACATGAGTAAGTATTGCACCAAAAGGAAGGAAAGAGGTGTGACCCTTATGAAGACGACTGAAAAACACTCGACTCCAATTTATTTGGATATTGCCAAAAATTGCATAGACCGCTTGTTGCAACTCTTGGGAAAATTGATCGTAACTCCCTGTTTTAGGGATAATGTTATACGACAAAATTCTTGCAACTAGGTTAGCAAGTGGAGTAATTGATTTGTTAGTCATTGGGGGACTGCGATTTGGCAAGTAAATTTTGAAAAAAATAGAGTCTTCATCCATTTCAATCTCCCCTAAATCTAACCCTTTATGATGGATACTCAGGATAATCCCTAATTTTTCAGGAGTTAGTTTCATGCGAATATTTTTCACCGATGTCATGAAAAATATTTCGCTACCATCCTCGGAAGTGGCAACTTTCATATTTGTATAAAACAAATATATAAGTTGTGGATAGTAATAGGGTTGATTGACAAGAAAAAGCAAGTCAAATAACCCACATTGTTCAAACAATGGGGCTAAGGGGAACCTATCTAAATCAGGAAAATTGACAAATCTCCCCGGAAAGATAGCAATTTGACATATGATAAAAAAAAATCTCAATAAGATTGGGATTTCTTAACTATTGAAGGTAATTCTGAGAAGAGTGACCTTCTTCTTAGAACCTCTAGCTCTCTTAGGTTTAGGCATAGTTGAAAGTCTAGGAAACTTTTGAAAAAAAGAGAAAGAGATCAAAAGATGGTTACCCACTACTAGAGAAAGGAGCACAAGGACTCAAGAGACTCGAAATGAATACAACGCCAGAAGCAGCAAATGCCAAAATCTTCAAGAGCTTCAAGAGCAGTCGACTTGAAATTAGCAACGAAGTGGTCTTTTGAGCAGCCGACTGGAAATTTTGAGGAAAAATGAAAGGGGAAAGAGAAGAGTAAGGTTTTTACTTGAGAGGTGCGGCTGAGATTAAAAGTAGGTTTGAACGAAGGGTTGAGATCGAAAAGAGTAAAAGAAAGAGAGAGATGATGCCTCAGTTAAGTGACGATTCGAAATCAGAAAAACCAAATTGATGTCGCGACAGTCGACTGGTTTTGATATCAGTCGACTTAGTCGAGAGAAAATTAAACCAAACGAAACATCAAGTAAAACTTCCGTCAATCGACTTGATACTATATACAGTGGACTGTCTAGAACACAAGATTCATCAATAATAAGAACAACAAAAATTCTTTATAAGTCGACTGAAAAAGACTTTTAAGTCGACTTAACCAAAATAAACTTTTAAGAAATGTCATGAAAACAGCAAATTCTTAGTTCTCATCTAAAGTTGATAAAAGTGTCTTCCTTAAGTGGTTTGGTAAATATATCTGCTACTTGTTTATCAGTAGAAATAAAATCCAAAGTTATATCTCCCTTTAAAATATGATCACGTAGAAAATGATGTCGAATATCAATATGTTTTGTACGTAAGTGTTGAACCGGATTTTTAGATAGATTAATAGCACGGCTATTATCACACATTATAGCAGGTTTTTAAAATGAAATACCATAATTCAATAAAGTTTGTTTCATCCACAAAATTTGGGCACAAGACAAACTTGCAGCAATATTTTCAGCTTCTGTAGTAGATAGGGATACCGAATTTTGCTTTTTACTATACCAAGATACTAGTGAATGTCCCAAAAAGTGACAAGTTCCACTAGTACTTTTACGATCAGTTTTACTACCAGCAAAATCAGCGTCACTATACGACAAAAGTTGAAAATTATCGGTGCGTGGATAAAACAAACCGTAGTCAGATGTGCCTTTAATGTATCTTAAAATACGTTTCACAGCTTTTAAGTGAGACTCTTTTGGACTCGACTGATATCTAGCACACAAGCAAATACTAAACATAATGTCTGGTATACTAGCAGTTATATATAAGAGTGAGCCAATCATACCTCGATAGAGTTTTTGATCTCCACTCTTACCTAAATCATCTTTGCCAAGTGTAGTAGTAGTAGCCATAGGTGTGGTCTTACTACTAGTGCTATCCATGCCAAACCGTTTGAGTAATTCCTTAGCATATTTTTCTTGATTAATAAATATGTCATTTTGTGACTGCTTTATTTGTAGTCCTAGAAAATAATTGAGTTCACCCATGTGACTCATCTCAAACTCATTTTTCATAGTATTAGCAAACTCTTAACAGAGATTACTATTAGTAGAACCAAAAAATTATGTCATCGACATATATTTGTATAATTAGAATATCTATCTCTATTTTCCTAATAAACAATATAGTATTTACTTTACCTATCTCAAAACCAGTTTCTAAGAGAAAAGTCTTTAACCGATCATACCAAGCATGAGGTACTTGTTTAAGACCATATAAAGCCTTTTTCAATTTAAAAACGTGGTTTGAGAATTGTTCATGTTCGAAACCGGGTGGTTTCTTAACATAAACATCTTTCTGAATAAAACCATTAAGAAAAGCACTCTTGACATCCATTTGGAAGAGTGTAAAATTTATAAAATATGCAAAAGATAATAAGATCCTAATTGATTCTAGTCTAGAAACAGGAGCATATGTTTCATCAAAATCGATTCCTTCTTCTTGATTATATCTTTGAGCAACTAACCTAGCCTTGTTCCTAACGACTTGTCCTGATTCATCTAACTTATTCTTGAATACCCATTTGGTACCAATTGTAGTATGATCAGGAGGCCGTGGAATTAAATCCCATACATCATTTCTTATAAATTAGTTTAATTCATCTTGCATGAAATTTATCCAAAATTCATTTTTATATGCTTCTTGTATATTCTTCGGTTCAAAATCCGACAAGAAAGCCGTATAAAAAATCATGTTAACATGAGATCTTGTATGAATACCACGTGAGATGTCACCAATTATTAAGTCATGAGGATGATCTCTAACTTCAACAAACAATTTTGGTAAAGTTTGAGTCATCACAACAGGATCAGTCGACTTAACAAGTCCATCACCCGACTGATTCACATCAGTCTACTTAATATCCTTATCAGTCGACTTGTTTAGGGTAGTTTGCTCTAGTGATTTAATAACGTTATTTAAAGGTGATGAATCAATTTCATCATCTTCAATAACAGTAGATGAAGGCAGGGATTCATCAAATGAAACTTGCATAAATTCTTCAATAGTCAGGGTTGACTTATTGAAAATTCTATATGCCTTACTCCTATTTGAGTATCCAATGAAGATACCTTTATTAGATCTAGGATCAAATTTATCTAAATTATCTTTAGTGTTTAAAATGAAACACTTGCATCCAAATACTTTAAAATAAGATACTTTAGGAATTCTTTCAAAAAATAGTTCATAACAAGTTTTCTTAAGCTCATCCCTAATTAATATTCTATTTAAAACATAACATACTGTAGAAACAGCTTCAGTCCAGAAGTACTTAGGCAAATTGCTTTCAACAAGCATAGTATATGCACACTCTTGCAATGTCCTATTCTTTCTTTCGACCACTCCATTTTGTGGTGAAGCTCTAGGAAATGCAAACGAATGTGTTATACAATTCTTGTTGCAATATTCTGAAAATGTTTCATTCTCAAATTCTCCACCATGATCACTTCTAATAGTGACTATGGTTAGAGATTTTTAATTTTGAATTCATTTACAAAAATTTGCAAATTCTTCAAAAGCATCATATTTATGTTTTAAAAAGAAAACCCATATAAATCTTGAAAAATCATCTACTAAAACAAATACATATCGACTTTTATTTAAAGAAGCGACTCTAATAGGACCAAATAAATCCATATAGATTAATTCGAGAGGCCTACTAGTAGAAATCATTTCTTTTGTCTTAAAAGTAGATTTGACTTGTTTTCCTAGTTGATATGCACCATATAACTCATCTTTCTTAAAAGATAGTCTTGGCAGTCCATTAACTAGGTTTTACTTAGACAATTTAGCAATATTTTTCATATTCACATGGCCAAATCTCTTGTGCCAAAGCCAAGAACCATTATTAGAAGCCACTAAACAAAAATCATTAGAGAATTCATTGGTTTTTAAACATAATTCATAGATGTTGTTTTTCCTAAGACCTTGAAAAATTACATTTTGCATGGAAGAATCATAAATTAAACATGCATTTTTTTCAAAAATAATTTTATATTCCTTATCACACAATTGGCTAATACTTAATAGATTATGCTTAAGACCACTAACAAGAAAAACTTTTTCTATAGTAGGGGTAGAGTTCTTACCGAACATGCCTATTCCAATAACCTTCCCTTTGTTGCTGTCACCAAATGTGACTATTCCTCCATCTATTTTTTGTATGGAAGAAAGGTTAGCATGACCAGTCATATGCTTGGAGCATCCGCTGTCAAGTATCCAACGTTCTCTTTTAGGTACCTATAAAATAATAATTGTGAATATGGTACCCTTTTCATTAGGTCCGAATGGGATTAGTTTTTGAGAAACTAAACCCAAAGTGAGTTTGATTTACCACTAAAAGCAGGAATATAATTTATAGAATTACATACATTAAGAACATAAGAATTTATATAAGTAATTCTATCGTTTAGACTCAAATTGACTGGAACCCAAATATTTTTAGTCTGTCCAGTCGACTTCATTGTACCTTTCAGTTGACTGTTATGAGAATCCAGTCGACTGGGAGGTAAAATGGGTCGACTTATCTGAGGTTTCAGCCTCTTTAAATAAGAATCCAAACCTCTGGACAGACGACTGAAATTTGGGTTCAGTCGATAGGTATGAACTATAGAATTACTATTTTCATGGAAAACAACAGTTTTTGGTTTCTCAAAAAAACTCATATAATTTTTTCTTAACACTAGAAATAGAATCAGTCTTATTACTATTAGTATTCTTAGAAACACGATATTTTTCAAGAGACTTTTGAAAATCAAGTCCAAATCTCTTATTGGATTGAACTTGATTTTGGAGAACTTCATTTAAATTCTCCTTTCCTTTGTTAAACTTAGATACATTCTTGGATATCTCTTCATAATTTTTCTCAAGAGATACAAGATCTATATCCAAATTAGAAAGTCGAGAATTTAATGACTTGACTTCAACATTTAAGTCAAGATTCTCTTGAGAAAGTGTTTGATTGACTTTCTCTAAGTTTTTAACTCTAATTTTCTCCTTCTTGAGTTCTTTTCATTGAAAGCATCTAATAAGTCATTTGAATCAAAGTTATCACTTACTTCATTTTGTGTGGCCATGAAACATATGTTCGCAACTTTATTTGACTCTTTATTCTCTTTTTCCGATGAAGAGTCGCTATCGTCCCAAGTTATTTGATATGCCTTCTTGTTCTTCATATACTTGTTCTTTGTGTACTTGTCCTTCTTGAAGTTAGGAGCATTTTCTTTTGATTTCACATTTTCTAATGGGAAATCTTTCTTCATATGACCTGTTTCGTTACACTTGAAACAAGTGGAAAGTTCATTAGTATCTTTAAATTTGGAATTAAATTTACCTTTTCTAAGAAACTTCTTGAACTTTCTAGTGAACATGGCTATCTCTTCTTCATCTTCTTCTTCATCTTCAGAGTCCGACATGGCCTTGAAAGCAAGTGTCTTCTTCATTGCTTGTTGAGGTTCTAGATCCTTCTTGTGTTCTTCAAGTTGTACTTCATATGCCATAAGATTTCCGATAAGATTCTCAAGAGAGAATTGTGATAAATCGTTGGCTTCTTCTATGGCGGTGGTCTTCTTCTCCCATTCGGAGATTAGGGCACGAAGACCTTTTCTCACCATTTCTGCTTGAGTGTACGTTTTTTCAAGAGCCACAAGAAAACTTGTAATGTCCGTGAACCGTGTTATCGTATCTGACACATTCTCATTCCCTTTCATACGGAACATCTCAAACCTGTGAACAAGAACAGATATCTTAGATTCTTTAACTTTATTAGTACTTTCATGAATTACCTCGAGTGTGTGCCAAATTTGATGAGCCGTTGTTGTATTTGACACACGATTGAACTCCTCTTTGGTAAAAGCACAGAATAGAGCATTCATCGCCTTTGCATTGTTCATTGTGTTGCCCTTCATTTCATCATTCCATTGTGCATAAGGAATTGTAGGAGCGATGTATTCTGTCTCAGTCACATTCCAAATCTCATAGTTGATGGACGGAAGGTAGATCTTCATTCTACACTTTCAATAGTTGTAATTTGTTTCATCGAATAGGGGTGGCCTTTGTATGGATTGACCTTCATGGTATTGGCTTGCATTTGAAGTAGATGTTATTGCACTCAACCAAGCTCTGATACCAAGTGTTGAATTCTGTAGGCAAGGCAAATAACACTAGAGGGGGGGAGGGGTGAATAGTGCTGTTTAAAAAATTACTTAAGAAATTGAACTTTTCAAACTGTCCAGTCGACTGAAAAAAGAGATACAGTCGACTGTTGCATCAGAGTAGAAGAGTATCTTACTGAAGAGTTACTTGTCTGATCAGTCGACTTAGCGCAGAAATCCAGTCGACTTACCAGAAAAGTTTTCGAAATAAAACACAGTAAAATTGAAATTGCAAATTGAGAAAATACAACCACCACAGAGTCAATCACAGAGTACATAGTGATGTATCCTGGTTCGGTCCTCCCGACCTACATCCAGTCCCAAGCAACCCACTTGAGATTTTCCACTAATCTTGAAAAAAGTTCATGAATACCCTACAACGTTTGTCAACAACTATGTCAAACCCGTAGACCTCTCTCACCACTAGAGAGAGCAAACCCACTCTACACCCAAGAGTGAAAAACCGACTCTACAACCAAGAGCCCTACTCTCCAACCGAGAGGACCACTCTCACAACCCGAGAGTGAAAAACAAAAATAAAAAGAGTTTACAATAACCTATAGCCTTGTTTGTGATTTGTGCTTTTGTATAATGGCTATTAGGTTAATTTCTAAAATCAGTCTAAAACGAATTCGATGTTATACTAGACTGAATTTCAGAGAACCTAGACTTAGATAATTTGTATGCCTTTGAAATGCTTGTTCTTCTCAAAAACAAAAAGCTTGAAACTTAAAGAAATGCTTGGAATTAAGTTGTAACCTTTGCCAAATGAGTTCTATACTCTTTTTATAGAGTTAGAAACGTTTGGACGTTGAGAGGTTGAATCCCAACTGCCATACAACGGCGGTAAAAAGATTTGATTTTGAAAAACAAGTTTTAAAATCAGAAAAGTGTCGAAACGGCTTGAACAGTCAACTGGCCAGAGCTTATATGAGTTCAGACAGTTTCGTACTATGACAGTTGACTGGTTCCAAGGAACGGTTGACCGGTACTCAACAGCTGAACTTATTTAAGCTTGTTTTGACCTTTTAATTTTGTAAAACACTCCGTTATTAAAAAGTATGTGTGAGTGTGCGTGTGACAAGGCTATTACAAGTTTCTAAGACTCAAAGAATGAAAATTATAATATTACAAGACACTTTTTACAAAACATTTGAAGCACTTGAATCTTGTCTTGAACTTGAGTCTTTGACTTGAGCTTGAGCCTTTGTCTTTATGTCTTGAAGCTTGCTTGATCAATGTGGCTTGAACTTAAATCTTTGTGGCTTGATCAATTACTCTTGAAAGCTTCATTGGATTGTTTTGCCTTTGTATATTTCATCATGGTATTGACTTTGATACACCTTGCAAGAGATATATGATAGAATAACTTTGTATTGTGTTGTAGTCATCAAAACCAAGAATCAACATTCTCCTCCTTTTTGATGATGACAACACAATAACTTATAATAATAACAATTACATATCATGAAGTCATACAAAATCTGAAAGATATATAAAATATAAGCATGTATGCTCCCCCTAACTAATGTACAACATGCACACAAGTAAGAATATGCACAAAAACATCAACAAGACAAAGCATGCACAAAAAACAAGCCTTTTCTCCCCCTTTGTCATCAACAAAAACAAAAAAATAGAAGGAAGGAAGAAACAAAACATAATGGAAATCATTGCATAATGAACAAAAGCATTGCATAACCATAACAAATTAATACATAGAAAATGAAGTACAGGGTTGCAAATTCTACATAGAAGTGAAATACACAAAACATAAAAAATTACAAAAAAACAAAAAATACATCAATTTAGTTTTCTTCTTCGTCATCAGACCCTTGAGAGGCAAGAGGAGGAGGTGGAAATTGTTGAGTGAACAAATGGGTAAGGTTAGCAAGGCTAGCCTCAAGGTTATCTTGACGACCAAGGATAAGATCGGTACGATCCATGAGATAATTAATCTAAGTATAAAGACTCTCAGGATCAGCAAAAATAGGTCTAGGACGAGAAGAACTAGACGTAGAAGACCTATGACCTGAAGTGGCTAAAGGAATAGGAGGGACATTCCGTCGAGGAGACCTAGGAGGAGAGTTAAGAATCATCATACGAGCTAAACTCGTACGATCAAAAGATTCATAATGAGTGACAACACTAGACTAAGAAGTAAGATCAACTTCATAGAAGTTGAAGACATGAGTAAGTATTGCACCAAAAGGAAAGAAAGATGTGTGAGCCTTATGAAGACGACTGAAAATGACTCGAATCCAATTTATTTGGATATTGCCAAAAATTGCATAGACCGCTTGTTGCAACCCTTGAAAAAATTGATCGTAACTCCCCGTTTTAGGGATAATGTTATACGACAAAATTCTTGCAACTAGGTTAGCAAGTAGAGTAATTGATTTGTGACTCATTGGGGGACTACGATTTGGCAAGTAAATTTTGGAAAAAATAGAGTCGTCATCCATTTCAATCTACCCTAAATCTAACCCTTCATGTGGGATACTCAGGATAATCCCTAATTTTTCAGGAGTTAGTTTCATGCGAATATTTCTCACCGATGTCATGAAAAATATTTCGTTACCATCCTCGGAAGTGGCAACTTTCATATTTGTATAAAACAAATATATAAGTTGTGGATAGTAATAGGATTGATTTACAAGAAAAAGCAAGTCAAATAACCCACATTGTTCAAACAATGGGGCTAAGGGGAACCTATCTAAATCAGAAAAATTGACAGATCTCTCCTGAAAGATAGCAATTTGACATATGATAAAAAAATTCTCAATAAGATTGGGATTTCTTAAATATTGAAGGTAATTCTGAGAAGAGTGACCTTCTTCTACATTAGAACCTCTAGCTCTCTTAGATTTAGGCATAGTTGAATGGCTAGGAAAGTTTTGAAAAAAAGAGAAAGAGATCAAAAGATGGTTACCCACTACTAGAGAAAGGAGCACAAGGACTCAAGAGACTCGAAATGAATTCAACGCCAGAAGTAGCAAACGCCAAAATCTTCAAGAGCTTCAAGAGCAGCCGACTTGAAATTAGCAACGAAGTGGTCTTCTGAGCAGCCGACTAGAAATTTTGGGAAAAAATGAAAGGGGAAAGAGAAGAGTAGGGTTTTTACTTGAGAGGTGCGGCTAAGATTAAAAGTAGGTTTGAACGAAGGGTTGAGATCGAAAAGAGTAAAAGAAAGAGAGAGATGATGTCTCAGTTAAGTGACGATTCGGAATCAGAAAAACCAAACTGATGTCGCGACAGTCGACTGGTTTTGATATCAGTCGACTTAGTCGAGAGAAAATTAAACCAAATGAAACATCAAGTAAAACTTCTATCAATCGACTTGATACTGTAAACAGTCGATTGTCCAGAACACAAGATTCAGCAAATCGCACGAGTTTGTTTACCTTATACTGTATACAGTCGACTCTTGACATCTTCTATGGATTGTTGATTGGGATGGTTGGATTGACCCTGAACCAACACATAAAGTAAGGGGGGGGGGGACAAAAAATCACGGAGAGAGTTTTGCTCATTTAAAAATTATAAAAAATTAAAATCTTTTAGTCGGATGAAACCTGATGTTTAGTCCGTTACATTTTTCGTCCCCGTTGCTATATTTTGACATTTTCCAACTGCAACAAATCATCGAAATGCTATTTCTATTTTGCCATTTTTTAGCATGCACGACTTTGGATGCTCTAATGAGTTCAAAATTTTGTACTTTGCATTTGCTTGAGAGTTTGAGTGCAGCAATGTAAAGATCTTCTCATTAATTGGTTACTTAATGAGTTCAAAATTTTGTATTTTGCAACTACTTGAGAGTTTGAGTGATACAATGTAAAGATCTACTCATTTGATGATTAATGAGTTCTATACTAAATCTCTTACCTTTAAATAATACTCTTCTTTCTTTTTCCTTATTTTTCTCTTTCTTTTTGTATATGATTCCCTATTCGAACACGAGATCTATTAAAACTTCCTAGCTAGATTAACAATGAATGAATGCAATTGAGGTCAAATCATATTTGACATGAGTATCGCAATGACCTATATCAAGTCATTGTGATTTTAACATATATATCCTTTTATCATTATTGTTTGATAGTCTAAATTGTAACTACTTGTAATGCATTGTCTTATTTTGAGAATGTTTATTTCTCCGCAACGTTTTTACCTACACAACGTGCACTTGGTGTACGGTTTAATTTCAACTAGTATATATATATATATATATATATATATATATATATAGGGAAAAAGGGGTATGAGCAACTTGCTCATTTAGTAAATGAGCAATTAATGATGTGACATGCATGTGATTGGAAAAGCCTTAAAAGGGTTAGTTGTCCAATGTATCACATGCATGCCACATAATCAATTGCTCATTTACTAAATGAGCAAGTTGCTCATATCCCTTTTACCCATATATATATATATATATATATATATATATATATATATATATATATATAGAGAGAGAGAGAGAGAGAGAGAGAGAGAGAGAGAGAGAGAGAGAGAGAGAGAGAGAGAGAGTTCCCTTTCGTTGTGCACTAGGCCGCCGTGTGCACTCGGTCTTCCTGCCTTCGTATTGACGATCCGAACCGTTCACATTGATCTACACATCAAAATTATTTTAAATATGTAAAATTAAATCATTTGAAATTCATTTATCCATCTATTATGTGACTATAAAAAATAATGATTTTCAGTCATACAATTTTGTAACACTTCAATGGATAGACAAATGAATTTCAAATGATTTGATTTTATATATTTATACTATTTAGATGTGTAGATCAATATGAACGGTTTGGATCGTCAATACGAAGGCGGGAAGGCCGAGTGCACACGGCGGCCTAGTGCACAACGGAAGGGGACTCTCTCTCTCTCTCTCTCTCTCTCTCTCTCTCTCTCTCTATATATATATATATATATATATATATATATATATATATATATATTCTAATGGGAGTTGTTACAAACCCTAACTTTGTAACTATATAAACACGTATAATACACGTCCAAACTTTATCAAATAAATATAAATGTGCACCGCACGTGTAGCCCAAATCAAAACATTCAAATATGAACTATTTTTTTCTTATTCGATATATATTCATTTAATTTGATGACTTTACTTTTTGTAGACGTGCATCACACGTACATTACACTAGTCTACTATTTTAATGAGAGAGTTAGGGTTTGTAACAAACAAACCTTAATTTTGTAACTATATAAACACGTATAATACACGTCCAAACTATATCCAACAAATATAAATGTGCACCGCACGTGTAGCCCAAATCAAAACATTCAAATATAAACTATTTTTTTCTTATTCGATATATATTCGTTTAATTTGATGACTTTACTTTTTGTAGACGTGCATCACACGTACATTATACTAGTATATAATATGGGAGAGTTGGAGTTGTAATTTGTAAACAAACAAACTCGTGCGTAGCACGTGCAACTCCAACTCTCACATTTTTTTACTTGAAATATTTTTTAATTGATACATGCAACACACGTAAAGCATATTTTTTAACTTTAAAAATTTTAAATTAACACGTACATCGCACGTTTAAATCAGATATTTATTTTACTTTAATTTTTTTATTAACACGTGTTTCACACGTCATGTCGAACTCTTAACACGTGCTATATTATATTACTTTTAAAATATTTATTAAAACATGCAATGCACGTGCTGAATACTACTATATATAATCTGTGTGTGTGGCGGAATATCCCAAATTGGATGCGCAAATTTTCAACTGTTTGTGGAGTGATGTGGAAATTCTAACTACCAACAAAAGTGAAACCGCCTCCATCTTTTTCGGTCGTTTTCCCACCATCACAAAACGGCCTCATCCTGTGATAAACCCCAAGTTTACAGCAACTCACCAACGGTGAATCTGAGGGCCACGTCACCCTTTCCGGCTTGCTGTATTTTTCGCGCTCCCTCTCTTTCTATTTTCTTCGTTTCTATAAACCTCGCTACCCTCTCTCTATCTCTCTCTCTTTTCAACTCCGGAATTCCTGCTTCATCATCTCGCTGACGTCACCTTCTCAAGTTAGTACTCTTTTTTATATTTATTTTTGTTGATTTGTTTTGATTTAATTGCAATTAGAATGGTTGAAAATTCTTTTTCTTTTTGTTTAAAGGATTTAATGTGTAAACATTATTGGACTGTTGTGTTTGGAACATGATGAAATTAAATCCCAATTAATTAGACCTGAAATAGGATTAATTAGATATTAGTTAGGGCAATGATTTGGTTAAGGAGTCGAGTTAGATTTTACTTGGGCTCCTCATGTGCCAATGTTGATTAGGACTGCCGTATCAGTGTCATATCAGTGTTTATTCACATGGGGCAGTGCGAATTAGCACTGTCATATCAAGGTGTTAGTGGTTTGGTGTTGGTGTAATGGTGTGTTAATGTGGAAGTGATGTATATCCCACCTTTTCCTCAAAAAAAAAAAAAAAAAATGTGGAAGTGATGTAGGGTGTTTATATAGCATTATTCATCTTTTAGATACGTCCAAAGATGTTATGGATACAATCTATATAATAAAACACAAAGAAAGCTATCAAGTGGCTCTCCTTCAATCCCCCAAAAATCAAAGGCCCAGATCTAACCTTACAAAACATATTTTCCCTCCAAAAGTTCTCCCCAAAACTCAAATTCAAATTCCCCACCCAAAACAACTCCTATATTTTTTTATTTCTCTTTCTCTCTCCCTCCCTCCCTCCCTCCCTCCCTCCCTCCCTCTATTCAAAAAATTAAGAAAATAAAAATTTTAAAAACTTTAAAAAATTAAAAACCTAAAAAATTTAAAAATTTAAAAACTTTAAAAATAATTCAAAAAAATCAAAAAAAAATCATATAATATGTTTTTTGCTCTATGTTTGCTACTTCAATTAATCTGCTGGACCTCCAAAACTATTTTATATGATCAAACAAGGTGCACCGTTCCGAAGACGTGCCGTAGGCACGTGTCAACGGGCAAATCTAGTTAATTCACAAATCATATGTTTCATTTTTTTTTTTTTAAATATAATTATGCTGTTATAGCATCATTAAGGCTAAATTTGAAAAAATCCTCTTGAATTATTCCTTTTATGCAGAAAATCTCACTGAACTAATTTTTATGCAGAAAACCCACATGAATTATGGTTTCAAAAAATCCACTCCGATGGTGTGAGATTTCTGCTAAAGTTGAATAAGGTTTTTAACAATAATGAAAAAGATGCATGATGTTTCCTGAACCAACTTGCAAAGATGAATGAGGTATCTAATACAAGCATAAAAGTTAGATGTGATTTTTTGAAAGTATACTTCATGGGGGTTTTTCGAAAACATAATTCAGGGGGGGTTTCTGCAAAAAAAAATTGTTCAGTGAGGTTTTCTTCATAAAGGGGATAGTTCAAGGGTTTTTTTTTTTTTTTTTTTTTTTTTTTTTTTTTTTTTTTTTTTTCTTTTCAAATTTAGCTCATCATTAACTTCAGAAAACCTATGATTTCATAATACTTTGCACTTGGCATAATCTATGGACTGTGGTTATTTGTTAGTTCTCTTCCATTAGCAGGCTAATTTGTATCGTATCCCTTTTTTGTTTTTAGTTTCTTATGTAAATATTATCCGCTTTGACTAGAAATCGTTAACTCTATACATACATATTTCTAATCTCTAATCTCTAATCTCTAATATTATAATGGGAGAGTTGAGATTGTCATCTGTAGACAACCTGTAATGCATTCAACCATCTAATCTCAACCATTCATTTACTTAACTGTTGTTAGTTACCATAATACCCTCAAAGTTCAAATTTATTTATGACGTCATTATTTACAAAAGTGCCACTCATAAAATAAAAGTTTTTGCAATTAGGGATTGATGCTGTTTGTTTTTGGGTGTGGGGGCAACAAGTGTGAGTTCTTGTAATTTGTGAAGCAGAAGATGCGCTACTGGCGTTGACCCGATCCTAGGCTGTAGGACCGGCTCGGGAGTAGGAGGAGAAAGGTAGAGGCCGGGTGCTCGGCTCGGATCTCCTAGCTCGGCTCGAATCTTCGTAGCTCGGCTCAGATTTTCGTACCTGCACACGGCCTAGAAACAAACAACATCTGGTTGGCACTGTCTGTGGGAAACAAGTACTAGCATCGGTCCAATCCCAGCCTAGGACGTCATCTCGAATCCAGGCTCTTTCATGGCTCCCAAAGCCAGAAGGGCCGTCACCTCTGGATGTCGTCCGGACCCTCCTCCCCTTCACAGCCATGCGGACGCCCACGACACTAACCAACCGCAAGCCAGTGGCACAGCCGGACCCAGACCAGGCGCTTCTCACTCAGTCGCGACTGATTTGCGGGGCATTATCCAGAATCGGTAGGCCAGCCAAACAAGGGGAGGGGCTGCTTCCAACTCGGTCCCGAACCATGGCAGACAGCCGAGCCTAGAACGGGAACCAGGGCACAGCCGCTCACCCCGAGGACCACGCTCGCGTGGCCCTGTTGAGCAGGACCCAGTCACGAGGGCCGAGTTCCAAAACTTTAGGAACGAGGTCCTCCAGGCAATCCGAGGCGGTCCCAGGACTGAGGCGCGCAACAACTCCTACCCTCAGTCAGAAGCCCGAGGCAGCGAATTCCACCGTCGACCCGCCCACTAGAACAAGAAGACGCCGTCCTTCGATGCCTCCGGGAGATGGAGAACCGCCTCGCCCACCTCGGCGAGGGCGGACCGATGCCAGGCCTGTTGGATCCTGTATGCAAGGCAAATAACACTAGAGTGATGGGGGGTGAATAATGTTGTATAAAATTAATCAATAAATTAAACTTTTTGCACTATTAAGTCGACTGAAAAGAGAAGGCAGTTGACTGAAGCGTCAGATAAGAAGTGTAATTTAACTGAAGAGTTACAAGTCTGTTAAGTCGACTTAGAGAGTAAGGCAGTCGACTGACCAGACTCGATTTACACAAGAAACTCAGAAAAATTAAAAATGCAAATTTAGAGAATACAATCACAGAGAGTCAACGCTGCAAACACCACAATGTATCCTAGTTCGGTCTTCCCGACCTACATCCAGTCCCCAAGCAACCCACTTGAGATTTTCCACTATTCTTGAAAAAGTTACAAGAATACTCTACGGCCTTTGACAACAACTATGTCAAATCCGTAGACCTCTCTCACCACTAGAGAGAGCAAAATCCACTCTACACCCTAGAGTGAAACCGACTCTAAACCAAGAGTCATACTCTCCAACCGAGAGGACCACTCTCACAACCCGAGAGTGAAACAACAACAAAAGAGTTTTACAACAACCTAAAGTCTTGTATGTGGAAGTGCTTTTTGTATATTGGCTATAGGTTGACTGCTGACTTCAGTCTAGAACGAATTCAATGTTATACTAGACCGAAAATCAGAAAACCAAGTCTTAAAGAAAGTATATGCTTGTTCGTCTTCTTCTCAAAAACCAAAAGACTTGAAAAATGAAAGTTAAGTTGTAGGTGAACCTTTCCCATTTGAAAACTATACTTTATATAAAGAGTTAGAAATTCTTGAATGTTGAGAAAACGTATCCCAACTGCCATACAACGGTAGTAAAAAGGTTTGAATTTGAAAAACAAGTTTTAAATTCAGAAAACCGTAAAAAACGGCTTGAATAGTTGACTGGGTTGTCATAAGAGTCGACTGGTCAGAGCTTGAGTGAGTTCAGTCAGTTTTGTACTCTAACAGTCGACTGCTTCCAAGAGGAAGTCGACTGGTACTCAATCAACTGAACTTATACAAGCTTTGATTTGACATTTTGAGTTTGTAAAATAATTTCTTTATTTAGGGAATGTGTGAGTGTGTGTGTGACAAGGCTTTTACAAGATTCTAAGACTCACAAATAATACAAACAATATTTTAAGACATTTGTTCAACTTGAAGCACTTGAAAATCTTGAGTTGAAAGCTCTTGAATAGTCTTGAACTTGAACTTGAGTCTTTGTAGCTTGAGCAAGTACTTTTGAAAGCTTCATCACATTGTATTGGCTTTGAATGTTACCTTGAACACTTTTGATACACACTGCAAAAGATATGTAATAGAAAACAATTTTGTATTGTGTTGTAGTCATCAAAATCAAGAATTTACAAGGCCAAGGTTACAGGCCGAACCGACCCCCATTCTCCACCCAAATCTTGGAAGCTGAGATCCCCAGAAATTTCAAGCCTCCCCAATTCGAGACATACAACGGCGAGGGTGATCCCACTGATCACATGGAAGGGTTCAAAACCCTCATGTTGATTCACAGCACTTCGGATCCTCTCCTATGCCGCTCCTTCCCTACCACCCTGTGTGGTCCAGCTTGGGAATGGTTCTTCGAAGCTCACCCCCGGCTCGGTCTTCTCGTTCGACCAGCTAGAAGCAAGATTTTTAACCCACTTCGTGACCAGCAGAAAGGTCGAGAAGACGAGCGCGTCCCTTCTGGATCTCAGGCAGAAGGAAGGGGAACCACTCTGCGAGTTCGTTCAGAGGTTCACCTCTGAGGCGAGGTAAGTCTCCTCCCTCGACGCGGGCGTCACTTCCGCAGCTTTTCGGCACAATGTTCGCCATGGACAGCTAAATGCCTCCTTAGCCAAGAAACCACCCCTCGACTTCTCCGACCTCCTCAACAGGGTTGAGAAGTACATTCGGGCAGAAGATGCTATACACCCCGAGGGCACCAGAGAAGCCACAGCCAAAGGAAAGCATAAGGTAGACGACGCCGAGCCCGCCAAAAAAGCCATGAAAGACGCAGCTAGTCTGGAGAGGCCTCCTCCGATCCCCCGTTCTGAAAGATATACGTCGCTAACCCAAAATGTGTCGGCCATTCTCTTGGAGATCGAGGACAAAGGGATCGTCTGACTCCCTCCCCGACCGAGCAATAATAAGAAGCGGGACCAGAGATTCTACTATCATTTTCATCGGGACCATGGGCACGAGACGGACAACTGTCGTGCCCTTAAAGATGAGATCGATGCCCTCATCCAGAGAGGGTATCTAAGGGAATTCACCCGAGCCAACCCAGGAGACCGGAGGGGTTCGAGGAATCCGAGGCATTCGCCTCCTCCTCGAACGATCAACCGGTGACCCGAGCAGGACCCTGAGCACGAGGAGACCGGGGGGCAGGCCATCCTACACTGCGTCCATGGCGGACCCCTGGGCGTCCCGTAAGGCCTTCCTGCGAGAAGTAAATTATGTCCACGACCATCGCTCCTCCCAGGTTCAGCAGCGGATGGTCTCCTTCTCCGGAGAAGACCTGGAGGGCGTCCAGCTCCCGCACTATGACGCCCTTGTCATCAGCCTTGTCATGGCGAACTTTGAAGTCCGCCGAATTCTCGTGGACAACAGAAGCTTGGTCAACATCCTCTTTTTGGAAACATTTGAAAACCTCAAGCTCCCCCGCAAGAAGCTGAAACCGACCGGGTACACCCTTCACGGGTTCTTGGACGTCCCCATCCAAATTGAGGGGATCGTGACACTGGATGTAATAGCCGAGGCGACCCCTATCATACGAACCGAATCAATGGACTTCATGGTGGTCAACGTCAATGCTGCATACAACGCCTTTCTCGGCCGACCCGGTCTCTGCTCATTTCAGGCAGTCCCTTCGACCTACTACTTGAAACTGAAGTTCCCCACTGACCTCGGGGTCGGTGTCGTCCGAGGGAACCAGGAGTCTGCACGTTCGTTCTACATGACCGCGGTAGGAGGCGGGGTGTTCCCCCTTGATGCAGTTGAACTTCCACCTGAAAGAAACCAGTCCGAGTCCTAACCTGCGGACGAATTGGAGGTCTCATTCGAGGCAGAGGACAAGTCTAAGTGGTTCCGTGTAAGCTGCTCCTGTCCTCTGATCTGAGACCGACCCCCATTGATTGTATTCGCCGCAATATCTACCTCTTTGCATGGAAACCGTCCGACATGCCTGGGATTTCCAAGGACCTAATCATGCATAAACTGAGCGTCCACCCGGGTTCCAAGCCGATCCATCAGAAGCGACGCAAGTTCACCCCAGAGAGGTAACAAGCAGTAAAAGTGGAGGTGGACAAACTGTTGTCCCGAATGGCTGGATAACGTCGTGATGGTAAAGAAGGCAAGTGGTAACTGGAGGATCTGCATAGACTTCACGGACCTTAACAAGGCGTGCCCCAAAGATCCTTTTCCTCTCCGAAGCATCGACGCTATGATCGACGCAACATTGGGTCACGAGCTACTGATCTTCATGGTTGCCTTTTTAGGCTATAACCAAATCCAGATGTTCCCTTCAGTCATCGCCAAGACATCCTTCGTAACCGACCAAGGTCTCTACTATTACCGGGTCATGCCCTTCGGGCTAAAGAACGCCGGTGCCACCTACTAGAGACTCGTCAACTGGGTCTTCAAAGAACAGATCGATCGTAACATAGAAGTATATGTTGATGACATGCTCGTCAAGAGTCGACGAGGGAAGGATCATGTGGCCGACCTCGAGAAAGCCTTTGGCGTCCTTCGGTCCCACAACATGAGGCTCAATCCCGCCAAGTGTGCCTTCAGCGTCTCCTCGGAAAAATTTCTCAGGTTCGTCGTCAGCCAACGTGGCATAAAGGAGAATTCCGAGGAGATCCATGCCATAATCGACATGGCCCCTCCCAGGAATATTAGAGAGGTTCAATGGCTCACGGGAAGACAAGTGGCCATCGGCCGCTTCCTCTCCAAGTCTGGAGAGAAGTTACTCCCCTTCTTCAAGGCTCTGCAAGGAGGGAAAGGCTTCGAATGGGGCGACCCTCAGCAACAGGCATTTGACCAGCTAAAGGCCTACCTCGCCAACCCCCCACTTCTGAGCAAACCCGAGCCGGGCGAAACCCTCTTGCTCTATCTTTTAGCCTCGGAGAACGCGCTCAACACCGTGCTGGTCCGAGAAGAAGACGGAGTTCAGAAGCCTTTCTACTATGTCAGCAAAGTCCTGCTCTCGGCTGTGACCCGCTACGCAAAGATGGAGAAGATCGCCTACGCCCTGATCATGGCCGCATGGAAGCTCCGTCCTTATTTCCAAGCCCACTCGATCCAGGTCCTTACGGACCAGCCCTTCAAGGCCGTCCTCCACAAGTCGGAATTCCGGTCGCTTAGTCAAGTGGTCGATCGAGCTGAGCCAGTACGACATCAGCTATTAACCTAGGACAGCCATTAAAGGGCAGGCCCTCGCCAAATTCATCACGGAGTGCACTATCTCCGAACCTTCCAAAATTCAGGAAGGAGATCTGATTTGGGAAGTCTATGTTGACGGCTCCTCTTGCGAAGTCGGAAGCGGTGCGGGTGTCATCCTCAAAGGTCCCGACGACTTCGTCCTCTAGTATTCCCTACGCTTGAACTTTCCTGCCTCTAATAACGAGGCAGAATACGAGGCGATGATCGCAGGTATCACATTGGCACATAAGGCTGGGGCAAGGCAAATCAGGGCCTTTAACGACTCCCTGCTCGTGGTTAACCAGATCACAGGGGAGTATGAGGCTCGTGACGCTCGGATGGTCTGATACTTGGCGCTAGTCTAGCAACTCTTAACTGCCTTCGATTTCACTTTAGTGGAACGAATCCCAATGGAGCAAAATGCCCAGGCTGACTCCTTGTCAAAGCCTGCCTCATCGTCCTTCGAAGGCCTCGACCATACCGTCCTAATCGAAGTCCTCCTCAAGCCTAGCATCGACCTCTCTGAGGCCCCCTGCCTTGCTATCGAGCCTCAATCGGACAACTAGATGACTCCTATCTGGAAGTTTCTGGCGGAGGGCGAGCTTCCTCAAGATCGGGCCAAGGCGAGAAGGACCAAAATCCGTTCAGAGAGATTCATCATAATCAACGAGACACTTTTCAAGCGCTCGTACATAATGGTAGATGGAAGACCTTACCTTCGCTGCCTGGCCCCCGATGAGGCCAAGTACGCGCTAAAGGAACTACACAAGGGAATCGGGGAATGCCACATGGGGAGCAGGTCACTCGCCAGAAAAGCCCTAAACCACAGCTACTACTGGCCGACCATGTTACAAGATGCCCAGGACATCGTCAAAAGGTGCGGCCCCTGCCAGAGATTCTCCTCAGTGAAGCGGCTTCCACAAGCCAACCTCCACAAGCTGGCCAGACTGACCCCATTTTCCATGTGGGGGATGGACCTGGTCGGCCCCTTCCCGAAAGCAACGGGCCAAAGGAAATTCCTGGTGGTGGCCATCGACTACTTCACCAAGGGGATCAAGGCAGAACCCTCGACCACGATCACAGAGCACCAAACTCAAGAATTTTTCTGGAAGCACATCATCTGTCAGTTCGGGATCCCACATGTACTCATCACTGATAACGGAACCCAATTTGCAGGTAAGAACTTTTGAAAATTCTGCGAAGACATCGGCGTCCAACAACGCTTCTCATCGATATGTCATCCTCAATCAAATAGCTAGGCAGAAAATGCGAATCGCCAAATCTTGAATGGACTCAAGAAGCGGTTGGATAATTCTCCCAAGGGAATGTGGGTCGATGAGTTACCAAGCGTCCTTTGGGCACACCGGACAACTGAGAGAATCCCCACGGGCGAATCACCATTCAACCTAACCTACGGCAGTGAGGTAGTCATCCCCTTAGAAATCGGGCTCCCTTCGCCCTGGATCATGAGCTTCAACGAGGAGACCAATTCAACATATCTTAGAGCCAACTTGGATCTAATCGACGAGGTCAGAGAAAAATCCATCGTCAGAAGAATCATATACCAATAACAGATCGAGAGATTTTATAAAAAGAAGGTCCGCCCCACCGATATCAAGCAAGGTGATCTCGTATTCAGAAAACTAGCGGTATCCGACCCCAGCAAAAAGAGAAAGTTGGCCTCAATTGGGATGGCCCATATAGGGTCTCCGAAGTGGTACGCCCCGGCACGTACCGACTCGAAGACCTGGGAGGCAGGATAGTAAAGAGGTCGTGGAATGCAGAGCACCTCATCAAGTTCCTCGAAGGGAAGGACTAGACTCCTTTTGTAACCGAACTTATGTAATCGACCCTTGTAATCGGCACTACATGCCCCTATTTTTGTGTAAACATAAAGTAGTAGAAAAAATAAACTGTAATCTTTGTTTCTTCCCTCCTTTTTTTTGTTTTGTTCAGATTTCTGTGCATTCTCACAGCTGGGGAGCTCGATAGTGAGCATGCGCTGTGAGCAACGCCCTAGCTTTCTCACAAGCTGTGGGGCACGACATTTGGAATGCACTGCAAACAACGCCCTAGCTTTCTCACAAGTTTTATGGGCTTGACACTCGGCGTGTACCTCGAGAAACACCCTAGCTTTCTCAAACTTTATGGGCTCGACGCTCGGCATTGACCTCGAGCCACGCCCTAGCTTTCTCAAGTTGTATGGGCTTGACGCTCGGCATTGACCTCGAGCCATGCCCTAGCTTTCTCCAAGCAGGGGGGCTCGACGCTCGGCATTGACCTCGAGCCACGCCCAACTTTCTCAAGCATTATGGGCTTGACACTTGGCATTGACCTCGAGCCACGCCCTAGCTTACTTACAAGCGTGGGGAGGGTTCGACGCTCGGCATGTGCTTCGAGCACCCACGAGGGATTTCTCAATCTCTCAACTCCTAGTCCTTAGCTCGGACTACACCCTCACGTCCTCGCAACTCGGTGCGGACTTCGAGCACCCACAAGGGATTCCTTAATCTCTCAACTCCTAGCCCTCATCTCGGACTACACCCACTCACGTCCTCACCACTCGACGCGAACTTCGAGTACCCATGAGGGATTCCTCAATCTCTCAACTCTTAGCCCTCGGCTCGGACTACACCCGTTCATGTCCTCGCCACTCGGCGCGGACTTTCGATCACCGACGAGGGATTCCTCAATCTCTCAATTCCTAGCCCTGAGCTCGAACTACACTCGCTCACGTCCTCGCCACTCGGCCTGGACTCCGAGCACCCACGAGGGATTCCTCAAAATGAGCCAAGTCTTAAGCGTTCGGCTAGAACTTCAGCTGATCCTGGTACCCAAATTTTTTTTAAAGATTCACGGCCCTCGCCCACGGTGAAAACCATCGACCCCTCGATCTAAGCTCTAAAAAATGTCAAGGAGGGTCGGAAAAATCATATTTTATTTATCATAATGCCTTGAAAGGCCACAGTACAATATGGATTATTACAACGGTTTTTCACTCCAGCCTAAGTGTTTCTCATGGGGCTTTTTGGGCTTACACGGGACATCTTGAGTCCCGCGAAGCGGGTCCGCCCTCCAGTGAGCTCGCCCGGCATCGTCGGCATCGCCAAGGTAGATGCTCCGGCAACAGAGCTCTGCGCGTCCGCTGGCCTTGCCATGTCCAAATATAGGGTCGGGGAGGGACCCACGATAGAGGGGCCACCTCCCCCAAAAGAACGGAATTGGGATCCGCCCGTACCGAGCATGACCTTCATCCTCTTGATCTCTAACTCCTTCTCCACCACGACCTCACGAAGAACGGACTCAGAGGTCGGCCGCCTGGTGGAGGCATCGGACATCGACTAGGCTGTCTCGGCACTCCCCCAGTCTCGATCAACTATAGCCTTCTTCAGGCGTGCTTGCTCTAAGCTGATCTCCTTGGACTTGTTCCTAAAATATCTTATGGCAGCTTCCCGATCGCGGGCCTGTTTGTGATAACGGATCAAAATAGCCTCCTTGGACTCTAGCCTGTTCCGAAGGCGTTTTACCTCGGCAGAACTGAGGTCGGCTCCTAGGATATCGTCCATCTAACACAAAAGAGAGGAAACAAGATTTCACTCGAAGCTTTTCAAAAATAACAAGTCACATAGTTCGGCCAAAAATATATAGGTATATATTGATTGTCCCAAAAAATCGTTGGAAAAAGCGGTGGCCAGTCCGTGCTCGGAAAATACAAAAAAGAAGAGGAGAAAAAAAGAATATCCAGAGGTATTTCTTTTGTCTTTTCTAGGTAATAGATATCTTCCGCTAAGGGAATGATATGGATAGCATTGATAGTTTTGTTTATAGTTAACATATTAATGTTTAAAGTTTTGAAGGATTCTTCCATGTCTTCAGTAGAAGATGTTGAGTAAGAATCTTCAGAGTATAGACTTTCTATTTCATATATTGAAGATTGTGTATCGCTTGGAACATCAGTGATAGTTCCATATTGGATACCATATTCTTCAATATTTGTTAGGACTATAGATTTTATATTTGTCGGACATTCATTAGCATAATGCCTTTCTTTGCTGCATTTAAAACATTTACAACCCTTTTTGAATTTTTGTTTATTAATAAATTTCTTCTTAGGGAATTTATTAGGTGTATATTCACCTGCAGCACAGCGTGGTGATTTACCCATTTCATTAATTCAACAAAATAAGCAACCCAAACCCGATACATATCCTTTGTTTCCAGCCAACAATTTGGAAACTTTGGTTCATAATATGTTGGAACCATTATATACAAATAATCCTTTAAAATGGTTTGAAAAAAGCCCAAGATATTGTAAAATTGAATTATTAGAGCCACATAAAGACTCTATAGTTCGAGTAAACAGTATCATGGTTTCTCCGAAAGACAAAGAAAAATTTTCAAAACAAATCCAAGAATTATTGGATTTAAATTTAATACAAAAAAGTTCAAGTCCTCATTCTTCTCCTACATTTATTGTCAGAAATCATGCAGAGATAAAACGAGGAAAAGCTCGAATGGTAATCAATTAAGAAAATTAAATAGTTATACAAACTTTGATGGTTATTTTATTCCTTCTGCTGAACAATTAGTTAAGCAGATACAGGGAGCAAAATATTACAGCAAGTTTGATGCTAAGTCAGGTTACTGGCAATTAAAATTAGTAGATCAAACATCTATTGAGCTAACAGCCTTCAGCTGTCCACAAGGACATTTTGAATGGTTAGTTATGTCATTCAGATTGAAAAATGCCCCCCAAATCTTCCAAAAATGGATGAATTCAATATTTGGCCATTTACCCTATGTAGTGGTATATATTGATGATATCCTTGTGTTCTCTAGTTCTGCTGAAGAACATAAACAACATTTACTAACTGTAGCACAATTATTGCTAACACATGGCATAATCCTAAGTCCTAAAAAGATAGAAATTTTCAAAACAGAAATAGAATTTTTAGAAAAATATATTAAGCAAGGAACAATAGAGCTCCAGCAACATATTTATTCTAAAATTAGAGAGTTTCCTGAAACGTTTAAAACGTTAAAGGAATTTCAGAGCTTTTTAGGATTACTGAATTATGGAAGAAAATTTATACCAAATCTTTCTGCTAAAGTTCAAAACCTTCAACAAAAGCTAACTGAAGAACAAGCTAAGTATAAAATACAAACTAGTGAACAACCAAGGAGATGGAATACAGATAAAATTCCTATTCAACTCCAAGAGTCTGAAATACTGGAAATCCAAGAAATAAAGAAACTTGTTCAAGAACAAAAGATTCTTTATTTCCCTTTAGAAACAGAATCTTTAATTCTACAAACAGACGCCTCAGAAAAATTTTGGGGTGGTGTCTTGATTGCGAAACACAAAGAAATAGTTGCTTATACTTCTGGAAAATTTGACAAGACACAAACCAAATATTCCACTTATGACAAAGAATTACTTGCTATTAAGTTAGCTCTTAAAAGCCTAAAAATTTATGTCTTATATCAACAATTTACTATTGAGACAGATAATAAATCTGTTGCTCAATTTTTAAAAAAGAAAACTTATAATAATCCTGAAGAAAAACTTCGAAGGATTAGACTTGCAATTTATTTAGAAATATTTTTTTATGATGTAAAATATATTTCAAGATATACTAATCATATTGCCGATCTTCTTTCTAGGCCATGAATGAAGACGACAATTTTACCAAGAAACTGCAAGAGTTATTAGAACAAATGAAGAGACAGGAGGCCTGGCAGCAGGCAAGCTCCAAAAAAGTCGCTAAAGTCTCCACTGAGACTGGCACATCCTCTGCTCCCACAGGAGTAGAAAACAAGGCCCAACAGACCCAACAGGTCACTACCTCTACAGAGGCAAAAGTAGCAGCTTCCACAGAACCAAAGAAATCCTTTGTTCCATTGACCAAAGGAAAAACACCAGTATCAATAGAACCTAAAAGACGTTTGCAGCCTCTCTAGTAAAAGATTGGTACAATCTAGAAATGAAACATCATGAGCCAAATCTATACGACAAGTTTAATGGTTGTTCAATCCGCTGACTTCAGAGAAGCAAACTTCTGGCTAACAAAGCTAGAGAAGGATCTTCTAGATAGAACGTTCGAACTTCGACATCAACATCAGAAGTATACAGAGATACAACAATTAGTTTTGAGAATGACACAATTCTCTTCTTCATCAAGGTCAGAAGCATTGAATAAAAAAGAAGTTTCTTTATTCTCTGGACAAACTCCAGAGCAAAGAAGTCTTCAAGAAATATTTAATCAAATGAATACTTCAGATCTAATCAATCTGAGAATCCAGGATTTTCTCGACTTGCTAAAGGTATTACAAATCCAAAATGATAAAACCAAAGAGCTTGAGGCAGAAATGACTGTCCAAAACATGATCTCAATGTATCAACAAAATCTGTTGGATGATACTCGCCTCCTCAACTTCTTTAAACAATTAGAGGACACAGAAATTGCATCCTTTTTCACAGATGAGGATGTTATTCTTGACTCTAATTAACATCCAAGACTGATAGCATGTTTTCATGATATTCCTAAATATCAAAAGCATATTCAAAAAGGAATTGTTCATGAAATCTATGTTAATACAAACAACCCAGAAGACTACCAGAATTGTATTCCTGAAATATGCAAAGTAAACTCGCAGAATACTCAAATAGGTTCTAGACAATCTTTTTTTTCCGAATCTGGTCAGTATGGGAAGAAAGACAGTACATCAAATTATTTCCCTCTGTTCAACTTTGGGAGTTAGAAAGAGTTACAGAAGAACCTCAACACCAAATTCTTAAGTTCAATAAAAAACAGTTCGACGAGGAGAATGAGCGCCTAGAAGCTGCTCATGATTTTTTTGAAAGAGTAGACTATGTTGCCACCATAGGAGCGCACTCCATTCATGAAGGCAAAACTATTTTGCTAATAGACAAATTATCCGCATTCGAAGATTCTGGACAGCAGATCAAGAAAGCCGAAGCCTTCCTTACCTCGCTACATTTGGGCCGAATTGGGAGTCTTGCACAAGAAGACTATTTGGACAAACTAGAAAATTACCGAAAAGGACAAGACTATGATACAGCAAGCACTGGAGACATGCTTACAGAAGAAGCCAACACTGATTGAAGCATGGTGGGCCAACCTACACACTGAAGTCATAATAATTGAAGGACAGCTCAAAAGCCTCAATAATTCAAAGCCAGCACATGCTTCCACAAGAAGATTCGATCTTATCTGCCAGCACACAATATTCCCTCTTATCCGCCAGCACACAAGATTCGATCTGATCAACCAGCTCATGAGAAGCCCTAGAGTCTTGGTATTACTATAAATAAGGCCCTCTGTCCAACCTTGTAAGATATCAGAAATCCTTTCTTCTTTTCTTTTGTGAGTACGAGTGCTTGTTTTTAAGTTTTTAAGTTTTTGTGTGTGCACAAAATTGGTATCAGAGCCAAGTTTTTTGTAAATACCAGCTTCAAATTGAGAGTCCCCTGTAATATATTGTTAGTTTTTTCTTTGTATTTGCTCTTAAGTAATGATAGGCTAATTTCCTTGAGCATATTTTATATTTGCTTATAGCTTTCCTCCTGATCTAATGTAATCTTCATTAGCTCTCATCCATTAGTCCGTACACCTTATGTAGGAAACGAAATAAGGTTGTGCTCTATCTCTGTGCTAGTATAAGCTTGTGGTTTTGATCCGTTATATCCAGAAGGGATTGTAGGATTTATCAGCCATTGGGCAGATTCGAAGCTTAACCTTACTATAAATCCACGGTAAGGGATACGAGAAGCAGAGATAAGGGTCAAAAAGGATTAGAGGATAGACAGATTATGAAGATAACATTAAACCTAGATACTAAGCTATAACCAAATATAGAATATGTTCAACTTTTTACTCACCATGAGTAATCCTCCTATTATAACCGATGACACCCACAGGTGTTACCATAATTTAAATAAAGAACAATATGACCACTATGTTCATCTTCCTACTAGAGGATCAGAACAAAAGGGTATCTTTAATTATATCGTAGATCTCTTACATGAGATAAACGAAGATATAAATAGTATAAAAACGGTTTATCAACCTAGAAAAGTAAATACTGACTTTAAGTTATCATGTTTATCTAGATCAAAGATAAATATGGTTAGATATTCGTCAGAAGAAAAAATAAACTTAATATTACTGAATTAGATAAAATCTATTATGATGTCTTTAGAGAATTACAACAAAAGGAATGATCTGGAAAAATAGATAGTATAGAGTATATGCTTATTATCAAAAACATGCTCATGCAATAAATTATTGGCAATCCCATGAATCTGAACAAGACTATACCTCCCATCTGGAGGAAAACATGGATTCCACAGAGTCTGAGGATTCCACAGAATCCATTTCCGACACATCGGAAAAATTACAGTACGCAATACGTACAAATGGAGCAGGAGCCAGTGGTGGTTCTGGTTTATATTTACCACCACCTGAAGGATTTGTTCCTCAAGATCCAAATCCTGGTTTTGTTCCACAACAACCTCAGGAATCAATAAATCAAACTGTTCCTCCTCAGGATGAAGAAATGGCAGAAAGCCAGAATCCTACCGGAGCACAGTTTCAAACAAGATCCAATTTAATAAATCTTCATTCCTCAAGAAAAGCTAAACAAGCATTCTCTCAGAATGAAACATCTGGCATGATTCTAAACATAGATCATATTCCACATAAAAAAAAATAAAAAAGGCATTATTAAACTAGTTACAAAAAATGAGCGGAATAGCTTATCTTCTGCCTCAAATGACTGTACCAGATTTTTTAATGTATGCTACCAGTTATTGGGAAGGATACGCTTTATGGTGGATGACAAGCCTAGAGCCATGCCCTAGCTTTCTTAAGCTTTATAGGCTCGATGCTCGGCGTTGACCTCGAGCCACGCCCTAGCTTTCTCAAGTTGTATGGGCTCGACGCTCGGCATTGACCTTGAGCCATGCCTTAGTTTTCTTCTAGCAGGGGGGCTCGACGCTCGGCATTGACCTCGAGCCACATCCTAGCTTTCTCAAGCTTTATGGGCTCGACGCTCGGCATTGACCTCGAGCCACGCTCTAGCTTTCTCCAAGCAGGGGGCTCAATGCTCGGCATTAACCTCGAGCCACGCCCTAGCTTTCTCAAGATGATTGGACCCACTCCGCATATGCATATTCGCCAAATACACCACTCCGTTCTTCCTACAGACACAAACTACTCCACCACGGCTGGCTTACATAGCCCTCTAGGAGTGGGGGGCTTCTGATATGGTATAGATGATTGGCCCCATCTAGGCCATCAGATCTCCTCAGATTTCGCTCTCATGTGATCATCAAGTCAAACAGGTCAAACGGACTTCTGCTAGCTCGGGCCCACCGGCTAACGGGTCCGACCTGGCCCACCAAAGCCAGGAACCCGTTAGCCTTGCCTATAAATACCAGACCCCCTCTTTCCTTTTACAGGTAATAAAAAAAATTCCACCTGAACCCTAGCTACTGTTTCTTTCCCAGTGACTGACTAGATCGTCGGAGGTCCTGTCACCGACATTTCTCCTGGTGTTTCTAGGCCATGTGCAGGGACGAAAATCCGAGCTGAGTTACGAAGATCCGAGCCGAGCTACGAGATCCGAGCCGAGCACCCAACCTCTACCTCTCTCCTACTACTCCTGATCCGGTCCTACAGCCTAGGATCGGGTCAACGCCAGTACCGCTTATTCCGCTTCACAAATTACAAGAACTCACACATGTTGCCCCCACACCCAAAAACAAACAGCATCATGGATAATTTGTAAAGAGGATGTGAAGAGTAAAGGGAGGTCTCAAATTCGAGGCCAAATTACGTCTTATTATTTACTATATATATATATTTTAATAATTAGAACGTGCATTGCACGTGCAGATTATTATTAGTTTCAGGTTTGACTGCTGAATCATGAGAATATTGTAAAAATGACGCAATCTACTCAAAAGGTAATTCGAGATGCTCTATTAAGTAATGGAGCATATGAAAAACATGATATAATGTAGTCTAAACCATTAAAAGAACAATGGAAATTACATTCCTTACTGAAGTTGTAAGTTGTATAAAAAAAGATTCAATTGCCCCAAGTCAATTTTCTTCTAGCATTTGCCTTTTCATATCAAGAACAAGGTTAAAATAGCAGAGAATTTTCTACTAAAACTACGTTGCTTTTAAAAATTATAAAATAAAAAAAATTAAATTCTATACCTTTGCGATCACCAGTTTTAACTGTCTCCAGAAGGGTGTTTTCGATGTTCATATCAGTAGATGGAAATCATAAATTTGATCCTTACATTGCTGATATTAGGGGTGATCTCCAATAGATTTTTGATCCACTAGGCTAAGCATCTCCCTTCCACGTTCATTTCTGCCATTAGAGGATCTATCATTGAGCATATGCTAATTGACCAAAACACTCGATGGCAACTCAAAATGATCAGAAGAGTAGTAACTAGAAACATAACATTTATAGGCTAAAATTTGGAAACCACCATCATTTTAGCCAAAATCAATTTATCCCCCTCGCTTTTGAATTAACAGGGTGCCCCCTTGATGTCTAGAAGGTCATGTTAAACATAAAAGAGTAGTGTTTATACATATAAGTATTTTTACACCAGTTATCCAAATTAAGTATTTATTCATACATATAATACTATCTTTCGTAGTTACACATATAACTTAATATGTTCTATGGTAGAGAGTAGTATTTAACTATGTATATGTATAAGTATTTGCACATACACATGATGCTACTAGTTCAATTTTTGTTATTATCATTATAGCATAAAAAGTATGTTTCCGTTGTTCTATATTGAAGGCTTTCAAATACTTTATCAAAGAACACTTTTATCATTAGTATGATAAACCTTAACCCTTTCATTTGCAGACATGGCGGGGTCGGCACAAGAAGGATCTCAGTTTGATGCTCGTCAATATGATGCCGAAATGAATGACCTGTACAATATATTCCCTTTTTTCATCGTGTACACTCAGATAAATTGTGGCTTCTTCATCTGTTATTTATCTGGAATATTTCTCTTCTAGTAACAATTATTAATATGCTTCTTATCGCTTTGTTTGCATCCCTATTTTAGGCTTGCAGCTGATGGCCAGGAATTTTTCATACCATATGATGAGGTTTACAAAAGCTTTGATGCCATGGGACTTCAAGAGAATCTTCTTAGAGGCATTTATGCATGTGGTAGACTATTATACAATCTACCACATTTTGTTATCATTAAACTAAATTTACTTATCAATTGATGCTCATTTTATCTATTTCTGTATCTTCTATAGGTTTTGAAAAACCTTCCGCCATTCAACAACGAGGAATCGTGCCCTTCTGCAAGGGTGTTGATGTTATTCAGCAAGCACAGTCAGGGACCGGAAAAACCGCAACCTTTTGTTCTGGGATTTTACAGCAACTTGATTATGGCCTGGTTGAATGCCAGGGTCTAGTTCTCGCTCCAACTAGAGAGCTAGCACAGCAAATCGAGAAGGTCATGCGAGCACTTGGTGACTATCTCGGTGTCAAAGTTCATGCTTGTGTGGGTAGGACCAGTGTCCGGGAGGACCAAAGGATTCTTTCAGGTGGAGTCCATGCTGTTGTGGGCACACCGGGTCGTGTGTTTGATATGTTAAGGAGGAATTCCCTTCGTCCCGATTACATCAAGATGTTTGTACTGGATGAAGCTGATGAAATGCTGTCACGTGGTTTCAAGGATCAGGTTATATATCTTCTCGTTTATTCTCGCATCCCTGATTAGGTTTGATTTATGAGGAACTGTTCTGTTTCTTGAATTTTATTCATCATTCATTCCCAGACAATGTATATTCAATCTCTCATAAGCTGTTTACCAGCCTTTTTTTGATAAAGATATCGTTCATAAACACGAGTATGAAGAGTCATAATAGATCCTAATGTCAAGTAAATTTTACATAAATACATTCAAAGTGTAGTGGAAATTTATATCGAATCAAATTTATCTTACAGACTTATCCGAGCTCATTTAATTCTTCAATAACTAATCTCCTTCGCATTTCCCTCTTTCAGATCTATGACATATTCCAGCTTCTCCCCTCTAAAGTCCAGGTCGGTGTCTTTTCTGCTACAATGCCTCCTGAAGCACTCGACATCACCCGCAAGTTCATGAACAAGCCTGTGCGCATCCTGGTGAAACGTGATGAGCTAACCCTTGAGGGTATAAAGCAGTTCTACGTAAATGTGGACATGGAAGTGTGGAAGCTTGGAACCCTCTGTGACCTCTACGAAAGCCTAGCCATCACTCAGAGTGTCATTTTCGTCAACACTCGTCGTAAGGTCGACTGGCTCACCGACAGAATGAGAAATAGAGACCACACAGTGTCGGCCACCCATGGAGACATGGATCAAAACACGAGAGACATAATTATGCGTGAGTTCCGTTCTGGTTCTTCTCCTGTTCTCATTACCACCGATCTTCTTGCTCGAGGCATTGATGTTCAGCAAGTCTCACTCGTCGTAAATTATGATTTGCCCACCCAGCCAGAGAACTATCTTCATCGTATTGGACGCAGTGGAAGGTTCGGACGGAAGGGTATTTTGATCAACTTTGTTACAAGGGATGACGAAAGGATGCTCTCTGATATCCAGAGGTTCTACAATGTGGTCTTTGAGGAGCTGCCGTCGGATGTTGCTGATATCTTGTGATCAGCTGTTGTGCTATAAATTTTACTGTATGCTATGCTTGATGTGTTTAGTGTTTAGATAATAGTGACTTTGTTAAATTTGTATCTTGTGTGTTCTGTTAAGAGTTATAGTTGTGAACTTGTGATCATGATTTGAAACCATGTGATGTTTTTTTCTTAGGAAAGTGCTTGCCATACTATTCTGATACTTTTAAAAGAGACAAGTTAGGGTTCATTTAATCATATTTGGGTGTCATATGTTCTTCTAAAAGTAGTACCGAAAAATTGCAATATTTGCAGTTCAATTGACATTTCTTGAAAATTTTGGAGCATTAACTGCATTTTTGTTCATTCATACATTGATGTTACTTGTGTATGACCGATCAAAGAGTTTGTATGAGCAATTCTAGCAAGCAAAGTTAGAACAAGTGACGGGCGAGTAACTATTGCTACCTTATAAGTACCAGTGGCAGTACCTACATGTTAATCACCCTAGCAAGAAACACCAGTTGATGCCTCCGCGCGGTTCATAAGCATTGTCATACTTTGTATGCTTCTCTATTGGCTACTAACGAATTGCATTTTCTTACAGCAATCATATTGTATGTATGTTTATTCACTTTGATTGTAAATCATACAGAGCAGTTTGCTTCCTGATGCTCATAACCAGGATCTTCTTTCCATATGTACTGTCTTTTGATGGTTTACTATTCTTCATCGTTGAAAGTACTCAATTTTGAACATGAACATTTCACAATCAAAATCAAATAGATGTAATTATTTGTAATACTTGTTTCGTTAATTATTATTAATGAAGCGGTGACACGGTCATATTTTTTTCTCAAAACATTTCACAATCAAATTCTCCATCCTTAGCAACAGATATGATCATGTATCATTTTTGAGTACTTCTCTCATTATTGTTAGGAAAATTGAGGATCTTGTTGAGTCTTCGACACAATCAACACAAACCACCAAATAAGACTAGATCGCACCAATCACATAAAGCACACAAGAATTGTCCCGGTTGGGACTTTCGCCTTAATTCGGCGGAGGAAGAACCGAGATATTATTTCAACTAGAGAAGATACAAGAATATTACAATTCTCACCATGACCCTGTCTCAAGCCTAATTGAAACTTGATTGCTGTTTACAATGGAGAAACTCCCTCACCCTCTCATATGAAGTACTCTCTTCTTCTACTCGGCTCTCAATAGAATCATATCGTTCTAGAAGCCGTTTACATTGTATTTATAGTTCTAGAGAAACCCTAGTTTAGATATCTTGATACAATAACCATCCGATGTATACTGAAGAGATGAACATACAATTAGAGCCATACGATCTAATCACAAGACGAAGTGGGCTTCAATCGAATCAACAAACTCGCACCCGAAAAATTCCATCAGCGCCGTGGACGGTTGACTGCACATAGTTGTGGTCGACCGCAATTTCCAGACCATCAACCCGAGAAGGTGACAGTCACTTTCTCTGTTGGCTGCTGTTGCTGCTGCTTGTTTCTCCTTCTCTTTGATCCTTCGCTTCAAACTCTCTACTTATATCACCATATTCTCTTCACACTGAATAAGTATGCAAGACATAAAATCCAACAATCTCCACCTTGGATTGCATACTCATGAATCCACACCTGTGTGATTTAAAACACTTCTAGACATTTCTTCTCCGCTTTGTAAACATGTTTCTATTGCTTCTCCTGTTAGTTGAACAAACATCCACCTATTTTCCTCCAGCTGTATGCCCCCTCAAGGGCACACTCCAGTAGATGTAATCATAGAGGTATCGTCCTCAACACGAACTCCACGTGCATCAAGGCTCTCTCCACCTTCCAACGGTATTTGAACATTGCAGTCTCATTTCAGTTCTTTTAGTGATGACTTACTAAATGATGCTTTTGGAACAATGAGTTTCCATGCACTCGGCCGAGTTTTTCTGCTCCCACAAAGCTAGTAGAGATTGTACTAACCCTGCCCAATCCCCTCCTTACCCTTCATTACCTTATGACAACTATCTCAAATTGTCAAAACTCCACCTCGAGCTGTGTACCTGTAGCCACGAGCATCAACAGATCCCAAGGATATCAGATTCTGCTATATCGAAGGAATATGCATGATCTCTTCTAGTGTGAACCATTTACCATCTGACGTCTCCAATTCAACTTTTCCCTCAGCCACTACTTCACAAATCTCCCCTCTAGCCATTCTCACACTACGACATGTTGACAACTTGTAAGTAGAAAACATCTCCCTCTCGGAGCATATATGAGAGGAACTTCCTGAATCAAGACACCAACTTGAATCCACATCTTAAAAACTTGAAACAAGAAGAAATAAATTGAAGTTACCTGAATCAGTAGTGTTGACTATATTGGCTTGATCAACTGATTTACCTGAATCAATAGTGTTGACTATACTTGATCACCCCCTTTTGTAACACTCTTCTGACTCAACCACTTATGACAGTCTCTCTTGTAATGCCCAACTCATTTATAATAATGGCAACGAATCTTACCCTTGTGTGCCGCATCCCTTCCAATTGATGTATCACCATCCACCGCAAAACACCCTGCAAAAATAGACCCTCCTTTATTAGTCTCATTTCTTAGTTCATCTTCCTTCAGACCTTTAATCACCCCGTCTACTGTAAGTGTCTCCTTGGTTGATTTCTCATGTAGCATGGTAGTAATCAAGTGATCATAATAAGTTGGCAGTGAATAAATCAGGTTGAAAGCCTTATCCTCTTCGCTAAGATTATCAGCGTTAATCGCATTCAATTCAGATATTACCTTATTGAACTCAACAATATGATCTTGAAGATGGGTACCTTCCTTCATTGAGAACCTAAACAACTTCCTCCTCCAATACATATGATCTAGTGACAACGACCCCGAGTAGTCAGATTTGAGTCTCGCCCATAGACTCGCCGTACTTTTTTCCTCAAGAATATTACACTTGACTTCGTCCGCCATTGCAACCGGATTAAACTCAAGGCCTTCAAACAAATTTCATCCCACTTCTCATGCTTCATGTCGGTTGGCTTCTTCTCTTCTACGGCAAGGTGCAAGTCTTTCTGAACCAAAACATCATACATGTCCACCTTCCATAGATTGAAGTTGATCTTCATCTTTTGATCTTCCATCTCCTCCAGGAAACTCGAACAAATCCATGAACCTGATTGCTCTGATACCAACTGTTAGGAAAACTAAGGATCTTGTTGAATCTTTGACACAATCAACACAAACCACTAAACAAGACTAGATTGCACCAATCACACAAAGCACACAAGAATTGTCCCGATTGGGGCTTTCGCCTTAATCCGGGAGAGGAACAACCGAAATGTTATTTCAACTAGAGAAGATACAAGATATTACAATTCTCACCATGAACCTCTCTTAAGCCTAACACGAACTTGGTTGTTGTCTACAATGGAGAAACTCTCTCACCCTCTCATATGAAATACTATCCTTTTTTATTCGGTACTCAATAGAATCATATCGTTCTAGGAATTGTTTACATTGTATTTATAGATCTAGAGAAACCCTAATTTAGATATCTTGATACAATAGTCATCCGATGTATACTGAAGAGATAAACATATAATTAGCGCCGTACGATCTAATCAGAATGCGAAGTGAGCTTCAATCGAATCAACAACCTCGCATCTGAAAATTTTTATTAGCGTCGCAGACGGTCGACTGCACATAGTTGCAGCCGATCGCAACTCCCAGACCATCGACCCGAGAAGGTGACAATAGACCGCACAGTCGACTGTCCCTTTCTCTGTTGGTTGTTGTTGCTGCTGCTGACTGTTTCTCATTCTTTGATCTTTCGCTTTGAACGCTCTACTTGTATCACTATCTTTTCTTCACACTGAATAATATGCAAGACATAAAACCCAACAATTATCTATGTAGATTTTGATGTCATAGTCCAATCAATACAAATTGCTATCAGAATTGTGTGTACTCGGTTATGAATGATATAGATAAGCAGAGCAGTCACACTTGAACTAGCAGCCTAGAAGGCATATCAAATTCAAATTCCACCGTTGTTCATGTTGCCTATCAAAAAGAAATGCAAGATGCATAGATGCACCATTAATTGAAGAAAAAAAAGAGGGGTAGATGAGTTTACGTTTCCACCCCCTCTATGGTCCCCATTTGCGTGGTTACGTAACCGCATTCCACCATCAGTTTTTTGGATTTATATCCAGAATAAGCTCTCACCGGTATTTTTTTTTTCTTTGCTTTTTCTTTACCTAAACGGAAACTTTCCCTCATCCACCTCTTAGTAGAGAAGATTCCTTTCACTATGCACATGTTATACCGCGTATAATTAATTTCATTTAGCCAATTTTGAATTTGGTGAACGATATACTTCACTAACCATCCAAAATTGTTGGTGGTTGATATGGTTACTATGTTTAGCCTAGCATTGACTTCCTATAAAATATTGATGCAACTTCTTTACTAACCACTCATTTAAGATGTTTTGTACGCTACATGGTCAGTAAGTTTGAACCCAAGATTTATTCCCAACAATTTTTTTTTGTTGATAAAACATAAATACAGTGTGATTCGTACTCGTACTCATACTCATCTCTATTCTGGTTGGAGAGAATATTTTTTAAAAAAAACAACAAACAATTTTTTTCTTATAATGTTAGTTGGTTGCATGTCTCGAACTTATAACCTTAACATATTATGTGCTTACTGACTCGGGAACTCTTTTCATGCATCATGTTCTAAATAACCTAATAGCGTTAACAAAAAAAAAAAATGCATGACTCGACAATATTTTAAAGATTTTTAATGCATTTTAATCAGATTTGAACTTTTGGGACAATTTGACTAAATAAAAAAAATCATTTATGGACCATTTCTATTGGATAAATGTGAAAAAACTAATGCTTCGCAAAAATAAAAAAAAACCTATTTAAGAGAGGATTACAGCTCTTTTGATCTCACTATTAATGCTTCATGCTTTTAATTCCTCTTTAGATAAAGAATATAGTATTATGAAGAGATGTATATAATAAAGTTGACCAACATGATACATTACCATTGCTTTAAAAAAAAGGGAAATATAATACATTACCTTGTAGCTTAAACATGACCAATATTGTATCACTTTGGTTAGGGTCCTATTATATTATAGAATCATCCTCTTCTGTTTGTTATGGTTATAGGGTACTAGTAATTTACACGTGAGATGTACGTTTTAATAATTTTAAAAAATAAAAATAAAAACTCTAACACAGAAAGAATTTGAACTGGAAACCTCATTTATATTAGTTATGTACAACATTGTACATATTGGTAGAATGACAAATAACGCTAAAACCTTCTTTCATTATAATATTAGAGATAGAATTGAAATCCATCATCTTTATGGTGGCATATTATTCAATCAAATTCTCGTGGTGTATTGCATTTTAAGATTATTTCCACTTCTTGTTGTTGTGTGACAATTGCATCCTACTCGGATCCATCAACCACTCAATGATATGATTTTGGTGGACCGACCATCACTGAGACCCATCTACTAAATTTATGTCAATAATTCAACCCACAAATACTATTTTTCTTACAATTGCATGCTCGGTTGCTTTCTTTATCTAAGAATTGATGTGTACATCTTTCTATGTCCAGATTTGGGACACACAAAAACAAACAATCTCCCCACAAAAACTCCTTAAATAATAATAATAATAATAATAATAACTCCCTAAAAAAATATAACCTATACTATTATTAAGCAAAGCCCTATTTTAGCGGCTTTTTACTATCATGTCCCCATATACATAAAAAGCTAAAAAAAATCTATATGGTTAATTCTATAATTTTCACTTCACATTTAAAGTCTCCATAAAATTCTGTTCCCTCAAAAATCGAAAACGTCTCTTCCTCTCCCTCCATCAAATCTGTGCATTGCACGTGCATATCTCAGTTCATATTGCACGTGCTAACCCATAAAACGTGCAATGCACGTGCAGATTACTAGTAATAATAAGGTAATACTACACCTCCTAGTCAAAAGAAAGTGTTTTTTGTGCACATTTCACTAACAAATTTTGAAATTGCGGAGTGCTCCCTAAGTAATCAATATTTGTACATACACCACTGATAACATGTAGTCTATTACTAAAAAATAGTCACTCGGTTGGTTTTTTCCCGTTAGCTCTGGCTAGCTCTATACTATGATTGGCTAATTACGAAAATATCATTAAGTATATAAAAAAATTATCTCATCTCCTTCCATATTCCATCTTTTTACAGAAATTCCAATGCAAAGATTATGGGGATAGAGAGATGGTGACTAAAGGCACAAGAAGCGGTAGCTTGCCCCAGTAGAAAATGCTACATTCACAATAAAAATTTTCCTAATAGAAGAGTGCAATTTCATAGTTAGTGTACATTTGTATGAGAATTTTTTTCCCCAACGCACTTTGAACATTATGTATTCATATTCTTGTTGATGTCCATAATATATCTCAACAATATCTTCTAGCTAACCACAATACATCACATTACCTTCACGAGGTTTTTGATCCTTTTTGTTTGAATAACATCTTTGGGTAAAGACATGAACAATCCCATTAATTTGGGTTGTTCTCTTTTCTTCTAAAGAAGTTATATGAAACTTGAGATCATTAACACAATACCCGCCATACCCATTTACCCATGAAAGTGGACATCTTGAAAGAGAAAGAACTAGATCTGAGACAAGTTCACCTTTAGCTGACCACGGTAGGATTTTCCATATTGGCTTCAATGTCATGTATAAATTCTATAAGTCTATCTTTAAGCCTACTTCATTTCTGTATATATGTTTGTGTTTGTGTTTGTGTGTTGTGTGTGTGTATGTGCAGTGTGTGCAAGGACAAATATTTTCTACTAGCTTGCACTAGTAGAAAATGCTATATTCGCAATAAAAATTTTCCTTGTAGAATATTGCAATTCCATGGTTAGTGTACATTTGTAAGAGATTTTTCTTTATTATCAACGCACTTTGAACATTATATATTTATTGATAGGATTGTGGCTTGAAATACACGTAGACACTGAGTACTTGAAGTTAAGAAAAAGAAGAGAAGACAACTACAAGTAGAAGAATGAAGCTAGAGGGGTTGCAGTCGACCGACCGGGAGTGAGGTCGATCGGTCCTGGCTGAAAGAAGTTCTTTGAGTGTACATGGTTCAACAGAGAAGGGGACGGTCGACCGGTCATGCCTCGAGTGTGAACTCGACACGTTGCAGTTGACCGACCCAAAGTACGGTCGAGTGACATCGGCACTGTGTGTTATTTGGGCTTTCGCATTTTGGGTCCAATAAGCTGCATTTGTGTTTATCTTTTAGGGTTTACTTGAGGGCTATATAAGTGGTTGTAGACTCTAGGGTTTGTATCCATCTCAAGAACTAATTAGAGAGAATTGTTGTGCCGTTATCATTGTTCAACTTCAAAGGGGATTGCGCCGAGTGTTTCAAATGTGAGGGGGAGAGATTGAGAGTTGTAATCTCTTTGTAATTTTTGTATTTCTTGGAAAATAAGAAGTATTGGTTATCTCTGCATATTGATTGTATTCTTGTGAGATCTTGCATATATTGTGGTGGCTTGTTCATGGTTGATCTAGTTCTTAGAAAGTTTCTATTGCTTGTGGTGTGTGAATTCTGCTATTAGCACTACGAGTTGTGATAGATTCTGCAACAAGTGGTATTAGAGCACTAGGTTAGAGATGACCGCTAGCAAGTGGAAGATCGAGAGGTTCGATGGGAGTGACTTTGCGATGTGGAAAATTCAGATGATAGCATATCTTTGTCAGAATGATCTAGATGGTCTGTTGTTTGAAGAGAAGGCGGAAGGTGGATACAAGGATGCGAATGTCTTGTCAGAGTGGAATCGTTTGGATCAGAATGCGTTAGTGCAGTTTCAGTTGGGACTGAGTAGGAAGGTGTTATTTCATATCTCGAAGGCAAAGGCCACAAAGGAATCTATGAAGATTCTCACGGATATGTATGAGAAACTATCGACATCTAATCAAAATCTTCACTTGAAGAAGTTGGTTAATATGAAGTTGAGGGAAGGGGGTTCAGTAACAGAATATGTGAACAATTATTGTATGATTTACAACCAGATGGAAGCTACTGGTTTGAAGTTTTCAGAGAGGGGACAATCATTGTTACTTTTATCTACTTTTCCCGATAGTCATCATACGGTGGAACAGACTATTACATGCACTATGATAGATTCGATAACTCTACAGAATGTGGTGAGTAGAATTCTGAATGAGGAGGCAAGAAGGTGAGAAACTGGGGATTTTCATCATCTTCTAGAGATTTCACAGTGACAGTTGAGAAGAGACGTGGGAAATCTAAAAGCAGCCGAAGAAGACAGGATCAGAGTAGTTTATCTGAGAGTGGGTCTGATGACAGCAATGGAGGACATGGACCTGAGTGTTGGTATTGTCACAAGAGGAGTCACGTGATGCGCAGTTGTAAGGCCTATATGAAGAGGAATTAGGAGGAGTTGGGCACGTGATTGGTGCATTGATTAGGAAGCTTCTTTTCATTACACTCCGAAGGAGGGTCTTTTGGAGATTTGATGGTGGGGAATGATCACAGGTGTCCTGTATGTGGGGTTAATACTGTTCGCGTGAAAGCCAATGATGATCAGAATGTTATCTTGCGGGAGACAAGTCATGTTCCAAACTTGAAGAAAAATCTTATCTCGATTAGAAGGCTAGACAAAGAGGGCATGTCTACTACAGTTGGTAGTATAGAGTATCGATAGCTGCATGTTCAAGGGTGATTACAATAGAGAAACATGAAGGAATGTGGTATTTGCTTAGAGACATGGAGGACGTTTCTCATGTAGTTGAATCCCGACCGGAATCGAGTAGTAGGTTGTGTGGGGTGCAACCGAGTTCTTTCAGTTGTGGAGTGGAGATTACTAATTTATGAGAGTTGCTTGCCATGAAAGTGATCCTAGAGAGCAAGACTTTGTTGCGGTGATGGTACTTTGCGATATGGCATACGAAGCTTCAAGTCGCTCTTGTGAGGTAGAGAGCATTGGTATTGATATGCGGGGTGATATCGATGAGGGTAACTGAAATGAGGCTGTAGGGGTTGAACATTCTGCAGATATTGTGGAGGTGTCATCCACGGAAAATTCTAGTGCAGAGAGTGCATTGAGAGGCTTTGAACAATGTTCGGTGTTAATGAAGATTCTGCGAGTTGGGGAGTCTTGTAACACGAAATCCGACACGAGGGTTGTTTCTCCGGTATTCATGCTCAATGCGATTGGTGGAGCACATCCTTCATGAGGCGATGAGGGGTGGTTGGTGCACTCCACGTGGTGGAGTGGCGGAGGTGCTCTTCATGAGAGTGGAGAATACTTGGGTCTTCCATGTAAGTGGGAGATTGACAGAAAAAAGTGAGGTAAAGATTACAATAACTTTGAAGCGTTATGTATTTGGTCCAAGTGAAAAATTGTTAGAATTGTGGTCTCAAATACATGTAGGCACTGAATACTTAAAGTTGGAGAAGAAGAGAAGAAGCGGAAGACAGCAGCAAGTAGAAGAATGAAGCTAGAGGGGTTGCGGTCGACCGATCCTGACTGAAAGGAGTTCTTCGAGTGTACAGGGTTCAACAGAGAAGGGGACTGTCGACCGTGCAGCCAACCGGTCATGCCTCGAGTGTGGACTCGACATGTTGCGGTCGACCAACCCAAAGTGCAGTCAACCGACATCGGTGCTGTGTGTTATTTGGGCTTTCGAATTTTGAGTCCAATAAGCTGTATTTGCGTTTATCTTTTAGGGTTTACTTAAGGGCTATATAAGTGGTTGTAGACTCTAGGGTTTGTATCCATCTCAAGAACTGATTAGAGAGAACTGGTGAGCCGTTATCATTGTTCAACTTCAAGAGGGGATTGTGCCGAGTATTTCAAAGGTGAGAGAGAGAAATTGAGAGTTGTAATCTCTTTGTAATCTTTGTATTTCTTGGGGAATAAAAGGTATTGGTAATCTCTGCCTATTGATTATGTTCTTGTGAAATCTTGCATATATTGTGGTGGCTTGTTCTTCATTCATCTAGTTCTTGGAAAGTTTCTATTGCTTGTGGTGTGTGAGTTCTGCTATTAGCACTATGAATTGTGGTAGATTTTGCAACATTTATATTCTTGTTGATGTCCATAATATATCTCCATAATATCTTCTAGCTGACCACAGTACATCACATTACCTTCACGTGGTTTTTGATCCTTATTGTTTAAATAACATCTTTAGGTAAAGACCTTAATAATCCCATTATTTTGGGTTGTTCTTTTTTCTTTTAGAGAAGTTATATGAAACCTGATATCATTAACACAATACCTGTCGTACCCATTCACCCATGAAAGTGGACATCTTGAAAGAGAAACATCTAGATCTGAGACAAGTTCTCCTTTAGCGACTAGGTACTCAACCTAACATGAAATCAATAGAGTAATTTTAGTTAATAATATTTGTCCATGCACACAAATGCGCATGCACACACACACACACACACACACACACACACACACACACACAAACATATATACAGAAATGAAGTAGGCTTAAGGATAGACTTATAGAATTATACATGCTTTTGAAGCCAATATGGAAAATCATTTATGTGAATACAATCAATTGCCCTTGTTGCATTTTTTCCCTTATATTTCTTCATCGGTTCTTCGATGTGTTTACTACAAAAAATAGACTTATAGAATTGTACATGCCTTTGAAGCCAATATGGAAAATCATTTCTGTGAATACAATCAATTGCCCTTGTTGCATTTTCCCTCTTATATTTCTTCATCGGTTCTTCGATGTGTTTACTACAAAAAATAATAATGTTAACTTATTAAAGAATAACATTCTATATAATCATTAAAATGCTAAACTATGTAGAAGGTTATAGTGCGCACTTTCGGAAGAAACCTATTTCTTCAACATTATATAACACATATGCATGTGCTTTGTCCAACATTTCTCTAGGGTAATGTGTATCCTCCTCAATGAAAGAAAACAATGAACATTTTGAAGATGACGATTTAGCCTTGTTTCCACATCATGCAAATAACGTGAAACAAAGTTTAAGCATTCGTTAGCTAATAATTTTCAGCTATTGAACCTTCAGGGTGTGCTCGGTTATGAACTTGTTTTTTTTCATAAACCCCAAATACCTAAAGATAAGAAACAATTAATGATTTATTAGTATATGTACACATGTTTCTAAGTATAATATAAAATTTTTAAATTAGGTTTGTAGTCTTTAGTACCTTTTAATGAGATACATCCATCGATATTGGGCAGGATCACTTATCCTGGCCTCGGCAACTAAATGTACTGTATGGTGTACCATGATTGTGAAAAAAGATGGTGGAAAAAACAATTCTAACTTGCATAGAGTCTCTAATACTTGTTTCTCTAGCTCCTTAAAACTTTGATACATCAATAACTTTTGAGCACAACTTATTAAAGAAGCCACAAAACTCTCTCACCACTTTAGCAACTTCAGATTTCATGTTATGCCGGAGTGCAACAAGTATTAGTTGATGCAGTAGTATATGACAATCGTGTGTATAGAGGTTTGGAATTTTCCTATCTTGAACCTGCACATTATTGGAAATGAGGAATATCCATCTGGATATTTCACTGACCTAAGCACCTTAGAAAATATCTGATCTCTTTTTTTGACATGGGGATTACTGATGATGGAAACTGAACCTGTTATCCCAAATATCTACAACTTGAAGGCTCCTACATATATCCACGTCCGTAAAATCTTGATGAGCCCTTAAATCATCCTTTGATTTCTTTGAATCTTGCAGGAGCGTAGATAATATATTATCACATATGTTTTTCCCTATATGCACTACATCCAAGTTATGCCTAATCTTAAGATCCTTCCAATATGGCAAACGAAAGAAAATGCTTACTTTGTTCCACCCTGCCGGAAATTTTTGCACATTTTCATTGTTACTTATTCCCTTGCCTCTCTTGCATTTCTTTACATGATCTGCATTGTCTGGCTTGAAATGATCATTTCCAAAAGTCATATTTGGAAACCCCTATTGTTGCTGAAAAATGTCAACTCCAGATGACACCAAAAGCACAACTTGCGACTATCAGTGAGATGCTTCCCCTCGTAATTTGTTGCACAAATAGGACATGCAAATCTACCCTTAATTGACCAACCAGAAAGATTACCATGAGCTGGAATATTATTTATAGTCCAGAGCACAGCTGCATACATTTTAAATTCTTTCTTAGAGTAAGCATCAAATGTTTTAACACCAATCTCCCATAGAATATTTAGTTCATCAGTAAGTGGCTTAAGATACACGTCAATGTCATTCTCAGGAACATATTTTTTAGGAATCAACAAAGACAGAAATATGTATGGTTGCCTCATACACATCCATAGAGGTAAACTTTATGTCATAAGCAACACAGGCCATGTAGACCATGATGAGCTCATTAAACCAAAAGGGTTGAACCTGTCGCTTGCCAAACCCAATCTGACATTTCTTGAATCTAAAGCGAATTTTGGATATAAGCGATCTAGGTGCTTCCACGCCACCAAGTCAGCCGAATGTCGTAGTTTTCCATCATCAATACGACTTTCAGAATGCCACCTCATTTCCTTAGCAATATCTTTGGACACATACAATCTTTGCAATCTGCTTATGATAGGAAAATGACGAAGAACCTTAGCCGCTAGATTCGTTTGATTTGCCCCCTCTTCAGACGTACTTGCAACTACAGTGCGCTTGTTCTTTTTCCACCTAGAAACCTTGCACTTTGGACATTCCACTAGATCTTTATACTCCTTATATTATAGAATGCAGTTATTGGGACACACATCAATCTTGTTGTACTCTAGGCCTAGAGTCACAAGAATTTTTTTAGCATCATAATATGATTTGGGTAAGCTGTCTTGCCCATTGGGGATTACTCTGCGAATTAAATCAAGAACCACCTCAAAATGTTTTATGGGCATCCCACTTATAGTTTGTAGATAGAAAAGTCTAACCGTAAATGAAAGCCTAGAAAATTCAGTGCAAACATCATGTAAGTTTCGCTCATTGTCCTCGAATAGTTTCTCAAGATCATTAAAATCTCCAAAGTCTTGCTTTTGAGGTGCTTCTCTTCCATGTGACATGTCATCATCATCATAGGTTGCAGCCATTATGTCGTACAACATCACATTTATGTTATCAAGCCTTTCAATCTCTGATTGAGCTATTTCCTCATCTGTGTTATGAGCATCCATTTATTCTCCATGATAATCCCAAAAAGTGCATTCCTTACTGAACCCAAACATCAATAAATGTTCACGTACTATTTCCTGATCCTCTAAGGTTCTATTCGAACAATGTACACATAGGCAATATATTTTTTCTATCTCCGAATGATAAGGATTTTCATCAGCATATTTCAAGAATGCCACTACACCTTCTTCATATAGTTGGTTCTTAAACCTGTCTTTCTTAAGTATACTAATGAATGACTTGTCCGGAAGAGTTCTCATATGAAATTTTACAACATTTATTATTAAGTATATAGTCAAACAAGTGCATACATATTTCTACTATATATACAAAGTTTAGAAAAATGGAAAAGGCATGTGCAAGATCTGTAATTAAAATGTACAACGACATTAAAATGTACTCAAACTGTGAAATCAAGATTAAGATTATGGGCATACAGTAGCATTAAAATCCCTATGTTTAGACTTAATGCTAACATTTACAAACGGTTTCCATTCTAGTTTCTAATAGGTGCTTCATTATTATTCTTTATGTTGGTTTTATGCTCAAATCAATCATACTCTTTGGTCCAAATCACAAAACAAAACAAAATGTTGATGTTGTGGTTCTTAACTTCTCCTCTTAAACCAGCTCAGTTCTACTTCAGTTCCCTAATTAATCTGACCCTTTATTGTAACGAATTACACACATAGGAAATGAGATGATACACTGGATCTAATATAAACTCTCTAAAACTTGTTGAAGAAGAGCCATTAATTAAGTAAAAACTCTACTAGTAAAATTCTCATGTCCCAAATCAGTACCACTGTTGATGTCATATATGGACATTGAAAAACCAAAATCAAATCATTCACCTCAAGTTTGCCCTAAATTGAAAGAAGAGAGAGATGGAGAATGAGATACCAGAGGACAAGTTTGAGGACGCGCGGGAGTCACTGGCGTGGAGGAGGACGAGGCAGCGATGATGATCCATGGAGAAGGAGGTGTGGATGAGGAGGAGGATGGACCCGGTTGGATTAAGAAGGTTTTAGTTTTTTTTTTTTTTTTTTTGGGGGGGGGGGGGGGGAGGGGAAGATGATGGTTTATGTTTTCGGGGGGGGGGGGGGGGATGAGGGTTTTTTTTGTAGCATTTTTTTTGGTGGGGAAAGACGGAGGTGGGTTTTGGTTGCTTTTAAAAATATAAAAAAAATTGGTCCGCTTAATATTTGAGAAGTTTGGGTAATTTTTTAGCATCAAATTGTTGAGCGGAAAAATTATGTGTAAAGCACGTGTTTATACTGGTCAAAAATACAGATTTCACCCTTCAAAACATAAACGACATAGCTTAAAGAATATTGTTCCAAACACATCCGAACTTGAAATACAATCTACCAAGTGTCTAAACATCAGGAATTAAGGTTACTAACATGTCCATGCCTATTATTTCACATGGGTATCGATCAAAACACGAATTTGCACACAAGTCTCACATACACATCTAAAATCAAGAATTGGGCGATACCTAGGTTATTTCATGTCAAGATTTGTGTCGTGAGTCTTGTATGGCCAAAATATCACAATAGAGACAAAACCCATCAAGGGAAACATAATCGAGGGTTGTCTCTAGACCCAACTATGCTATAGGTGAACTTTGGGACTTGTATCAAACAAATGAATTGGAGTACAAGTTACCTGCCTTAATTTAGGGATGAAGAACGATGCAAAAAATCCTAGAAGCAAAACCCACGAACGAAATCTGCTATAAGCAACGAATCCAAGCGCCACGAACGAAATCCACACGAACGATCCTCCTTGAAGCAACGACGATCAAAGCGACAAACACCCACTTTGAGAACACCACAACTAAGGAGTAGGGGATCACAAGTGCTAGATGATGATGGTGGTGTTGGTTTTGGTGGTTGGAAAACAAGGAGGGGATAAGGGGGTGTTCGGGTTGTATGGAAGCCAGATGTAGGGAGGTGGCCGGAGCTATGGGAGGCTCGGCCTGGGTAGGAGGGTGGTCGGCTGATGGGGAGGCCGGGCTGGAGGTGGTGTCGGGTTGGGGTTGTAGGCCGGAAGGAGAGAGGGAGAGAATTAGGGGGCTAAGGTTTTAGGAGTTAGGAATTAGGGTTTGTGGATGTTAGGATATATATATAGAGATTAAATGTGGGTTAATGGGTTGTGGGTATTAGTATGTAGCAATAGGTATACAAATGAGTAATGGATTTTGGGTCAAATACAAATAGGAGTGAATTCTATGGCTTTTGAAAAAATTATTAGGAGTCAAAAAATAATAGGTTTGGAAAAACACCACCAAAATCCACCACAACACCATGGAATAATAAAATTAAAGATATCGAGACCAAAAATGAGGAAAAGACCAAAATGATGAAAAACGAGACAAAAGAGACAAACAAACAAACACAAGGAGCTCAAAATGAAATAAAACAAATATATATTGAAATCAAATTCAATATACAATTCAGAAAAATACAAGGGAGAAAAATACACCAAAACAAAAAATATACAGTCAAAAATACATAAAATGAAAAACAGTGGTTACAATCCTACCCACCTAATAAGAAAATTTCGTCCTCAAAATTTAAAAGAAGATACATAGGGTAACCCCAAAACAACCAAAAGCAAACAAAAACTACTCAAACAAATGAGGAAACTTCTGCCGAATCTCCTCCTCCAGCTCCCACGTCGACTCACCAGGCGAGTGAGGATTCCAAGCAACACGAACCAACTTGATCACCTTGTTCTTAAGCACTTTCTCCTGCCGATCCACAATAGCAACTGGCGGAATCTCACAAGTCAAATCTGAATAGTCGATCAGGTGGCTCTCATCTCGGATATATCTCCTGAGTTGTGAAACATGGAAAACATCGTGTACTCCTGATAAAGCTGGCGGCAATGCCAGACAATAGGTCACCTTGCCTACTCGCTCCAAAATCTCAAACGGTCCAATAAACCTCGGGCTAAGCTTGCCTCTGCCACCGCACCGAATGACACCGCACCACGGCGATACCTTAAGAAAAACATGGTCACCAACAACAAACTCCAAAGCTCTACGATGAACATCAGCCCATCGCTTCTGCCTGTCCTGAGTTGCCTGCAAGTGCTTCCTGATCTGAACCACAACATCCATCGTCTTGGTGATCAACTCCGGACCCAACAACTACCTCTCACCAATGTCATCCCAGCACATTGGTGACCTGCACTTCCGTCCATAAAGTGCCTCGAACGGAACAGCCTTAATACTGGCTTGAAAGCTGTTGTTGTACGAGAACTCTACGAGATGCAAATGATCCTCCCAAGACCCACCAAACTGAAGCATGCAGGACCTCAACATGTCCTCAAGAATCTGAATAGTCCGCTCTGACTGTCCATCAGTCTGGGGATGAAAACTGTACTGTACTTTAATTTACTCCCCAAACTGTTCTGAAGACTCTCCCAAAACTAAGATCTGAATCTCGTATCCCTGTCGGATACAATACTGACTGGAACCCTATGAAGTCTGATAATCTCTTGCATGTACCTCTCAGCTAGGCTCTCAGTTGACTGACCGACACGAAAAGAAATGAAGTGAGCACTCTTCGTCAAACGGTCGACAATCACCCAAATGGCATTATGACCCTTAGGACTCCTCGGCAAAGCGGTCACAAAATCCATAGTGATATGTTCCCACTTCCACTCTGGAATAGGAAACGGTTGAAGAAATCTAGCAGTTCTCTGATGCTCTGCCTTAACCTGCTGACAGACTAATCACTGAGAAACAAACCGAGCAACAGCCCTCTTCATACCATGCCACCAGAAATGAAGCTTCAAATCCCGACACATCTTAGTACCGCCAGGATGAATAGAATACAAAGACTGATGAGCTTCTTCAATCAACCTCAGATGAACTTCACCTTTAGGGACACACAACCGGGAACCAAAACAAAGCGAACCATCTGCATGAATAACCATGTTCGTCCTGGACCCAGACTCAACCTCAGCTCGAAAAATCTGCAACTGTGCATCACCAGCCTGTGCCTCTTTAATCTGCTCAACAAGAGACGACTGTAGCTGGAGCGCCAAACAACTCCGACTAGAACTCGACAACACAACATCTAAATCCAACCTCCTTATCTGCTCAATGAGATCACTCTGCTGAGTAAGAAATATAACTGTCGGTCTCCTACTCAAAGCATCTGGCACCAAGTTTACTTTACCAGGATGGTATTGCAAACTGATGTCATAATCGGCCATAAGCTCCAACCAACGCCTTTGCCTCATGTTTAACTTCTTCTGGGTGAAGACGTACTTGAGATTTTTGTGGTCTGTAAAGATCTCCAAGCGGTCCCCAAGTAAATAATGTCTCCATGGCTTTAAAGCAAAAATCACTGCCGCTAACTCCAAGTCATGAGTAGGATAGTTCTTCTCATGCGGCCTCAACTGCCTCGATGCATACACAACGACTCAGCCTTTTTGCATAAGAACTGCTCCAAGACCCTTACCAGAAGCATCACAGTGAATTACAAATCCGCCTGAACCATCGGGAATAGTCAACACAGGCGCTGATGTCAATCTGTTCTCCAACTCAACAAAAGCCTCATTGCACTTATCAGACCAACAAAACTTCTGATCCTTCCCAATCAACTTAGTCAACGGTCCTTCTATCTTCGAAAAATTCTGGACGAACTTCCAATAAAGCCAGCCAAACCGAGAAAACTCCTGACTTCAGAAACTGACTTGGGAATAGGCCAATTCTTCACAGCCTCAACCTTGGCAGGATCCACAGAAAAACCATTGCCAGAAACAATGTGCCCCAAGAAAGAAATCCTGTCGAGCCAAAACTCGCACTTGCTAAGTTTTTTATAGAGCTGATTCTCTCTCAAAGTCTGCAGAACCACTCTAAGATGCTCAGCATGATCTTCCCAATTTCGAGAATACACCAAAATATCATCAATGAAGACCACCATGATCTGTCTAAGAACCGAGAGAAGACCCAGTTCATAAGACTCGTGAATACAGCTGGGGCATTCGTGACTCCGAACGGCATCACAAAATACTCATAGCGCCCGTATCTAGTCCTGAAAGCAGTCTTCTGTATATCTGCAGCCTTCACCTTAACTTGGTGATATCCAGAACGAAGATCCAACTTCGAGAAAACAGCAGCCCAACTCAGCTGATCAAACAAATCATCTGTCCTGGGCAATGGATACTGATTCTTCATAGTAACTTTGTTCATCTCTCGATAATCCATGCACAGTCGACGACTACCATCCTTCTTGTCAACAAAAAGGACCGGAGCACCCCATGGCAAAACACTAGGTCTGATGAAACCCAAATCAAGCAACTACTGAATCTACACCTTAAGCTCTGCTAGCTCAACCGGTGTCATCCAGTAGGGACTCTTTGACATCGGTTCTGTTCCAGGCTGAACATCAATACCGAATTCCACTTCCCTATCAGGGGGTAAGCCAGGCAATTCATCTGGAAAAACATCTAAGAAATCCCGAACTACTAGAGGCGCAGCCTCACAGCCTGAGTGCAATTCCTTTGCACAATCCACCTGTTCAACTGCAGTCTTTGCTCGGCCAAGAAAAGATTCCCCGACATGGAACTCAAATTATGCTCGATCTGGAATTCTGAAGACAACTTTCTTGGCACGGCAATCAATAATGGCATGGGCTTCGCCAAACCAATCCATACCGAGAATAACGTCGAATTCTGAATTCCCAATTATAATCAGGTTGGCTTTGAAATCTACGTCCTCAATAACAACGGAACATTGCTTGCACTTACGGGAACAACTGACAACTCCACCACCTGTCATGATGTTCCAAGTCTCTGACATGTTACTGCACTCCAACTGATGGTAGCGACAAATTGAGAGGAGACAAAAGAATGGGTTGCCCCGGAATCAAAAAGAACAAAAGTAGGGAAAGAGCACACAAGGATGATACCTAAAAGGAATCAAAGACAAGGAGAAAGCATAGACAATCAAGGGATAGATAGAAGCAAATAAGAAATCAAGGGATTGAATAAGAAGGGATCAAAATGGTGGGAACACGAGTAGTATCCAGAATCAGAGTTGGTATAAATTTTATTTATGTATGCATGGTTGGTGAAATATTGTGCAGATCCCAGCTCGAGCCAAGCTTGTCTAATATATTAGTTGCCCAACACATTAGCCAAACCTGATGCTCTGATACCACTAAAAACCCTATCACGCTCCGCTTCCCAAAAAGAATACGGAATACAGATACATAACAAAAGCCCTACGAATAATTTTCATCATCCATAAGCTGTTCAAGAATCTTTACAAAATTTCACAAGATAATCAGAGTCGGAAGCAAAAGGCACATCCATTCATACATAATTGAAACAAGATACCAACAGAAATTACTTGAAAACCAAATACAATAATTCCAAATAATCAAGTTCTGAACAAGTCAAATATTCTGGGTCACATCGCCCAAAAATACAAGATAAATATCCAAGTCATCAAGTACATCTTATTCAAGTCCGAGCAACAAGTAATAATAATAATAAATAAATAAAGCATGCAATCCAGCACTAGTACATCATCTCGCTAATACCTTCTAGCAGCCGTCCATCCTGATATGCAATTAGTAAATTTGCAGGAGAAGGAGAAAAGAAGAAAACAAGTACCCGTCAATTGCAAGTCGCGGGTCACAAATAGTGTAGGATACAAGTGCATGGAATGGGGTGAATCTAAGTAATAAAACCTAGCATGGTATAATTATGATGTCCAAAATAAACAACTAGCATGGCAAAGTGAACAAGTGTAAATAGCATAAATCAAGTGTCAAGATATCAAGTAATCATGTAAACATGCATCAAGTGTCAAGTGTCATGTAATCATGTATCAAATGTCATGTCTCAAGTGTCATGTAAACAAGTCTCATGTATCAAGCTTCATGTATTATGTAGTCAAGTATCAAGCAAGCATGTATCATGTTCAAGTATCATGTTCAAGTAGCATGTATCAAGTCTTGTGTGATTTACTATCTAGGTAGCACTTCATGCATCCCGATTTTTTCTACATGGTTTCTACAACAAACAGTTTCGTTTTAGATTTTGTAGGGGATCATACAGGGCAGTGTACTCAGGGACAAGCTCCAAGTATCATGTAATCATGTATCATGTAAACAAGCTCCAAAACCCAAACAAGCTCCAGTGTCATGTGTGTACGTGTCATATATATCGTGTCAAGCTCCACATGTAAACAAGCTCCATTAACCACTAGGTTCTTCCGAGTACACGTTTCTGTACTATCCACTACTAGATCTTACCCCTAACCCCGACTTGGTTAATTTTATTATTAATGTCCAACAAGCATGTAGATGTGCAAAACATATCAAGAATAGCATGACATGATCATATGACAAGTGCAAGTAGCAAACTAAACATGTACAAGTGCAAGATATCTCATAAACGAATAAAATAAACACATCTCAAGTTCAGGACAGCAAGACCATGCTGTAGTAAAATAGTGATTTCAAGAGTTACAAACAAGAAAATCTGGATCTGTCGAAGGATCTGGAAAATAGACATCCACACGAATCCAGCGAGTATAATTAGGTCATATACAAGTTCACAACAACGCAGCTCAAAACTGATTCGAATACAGAAATTAGGTTCAGCCAGAAATCAAGAAAACAACTTCAAGAGCATGAAAACAGCATGAAAACACATTAAATAAATTCACGAAAAATCTGAGGTATTTCCCTATTTGTCCAGAATCAAAATATAAAGTTTTAGAATTTTCTAGTCAAAATAAATCAGTCATCAAAAATAAGAAAGCATCACAAAAACATAGTTTAGCGAATCTGGAAAGTCCAACACTGCTGTACGAAAACTAAGATATCTCGCAACCAGTGAAACGAAATCCAATTCCGCCAAAGGGATATGAAAATAGATATAATTTACTAACTTTAACATTGCATAAATATTTTTCATACAGTAAAAGGAATCATAGTGAAAATAGGGTTCTTTACAGAACAGCGAGCAAAATACAGCATGTATAGATTTTATAAACGAGCATGAAACACCACATAAAATTTATCAATAAAATTCAACAAAATTTTGGGTAATCCCTAACTTAATAAAGAAACACTGACAAAAGTTTTGGATCAAGATAATATGTATAACATGGTTTTTGAAAATAGTTTGTTATCAAAATTACCTAAAAACAGAATCTGGAAAAGATCGACACCTCTGTACTAAAACAGTCATAACTCAGTCATACGAAATCAAAATCAAGCAATGTTAGGGGGTTTGAAAATAGACAAAAATTATCTAAAACTCATGTTTTATACCGAAATCAAGATACTGACTGTAGCATCAAAACATAACAGTGTCAAAATACAGATTTCACTCTTCAAAACAAAAACGACATAGCTTAAAGAATATTGGTCCAAACAGATCCGAACTTGAAATACAACCTACAAAGGGTCTAAACATCATGAATTAGGGTTACTAACATGTCCACACCTATTATTTCACATGGTTATCAATCAAAATACGAATTTGCACACAAGTCTCACATACACATCTAAAATTAAGAATTGGGCGATACCTAGGTTATTTCATGTCAAGATTTGTGTCATGAGTCTTCTATGGCCAAAATATTACAATAGAGACAAAACCCATCAAGGGAAACACAATCTAGGGTTGTCTCTAGACCCAACTACGCTATAGGTGAACTTTGGAACTTGTATCAAACAAATGAATTGGAGTACAAGTTACTTGCCTTAATTTAGGGATGAAGAACGATGCAAAAAATCCTAGAAGCAAAACCTACGAACGAAATTCGCTACAAGCAACGAATCCAAGCGCCACAAACGAAATCCACACAAACGATCCTCCTTGAAGCAACGACAATCAAAGCGGCAAGCACCCACTTTGAGAACACCACAACTAAGGAGTAGGGGATCACAAGTGCAAGATGATGATGGTGGTGTTGGTTTTGGTGGTCGGCAAGCAAGGAGGGGAAAGGGGGGTGTTCGGGTTGTATGGTGGCCGGATGTAGGGAGGTGACCAGATGTAGGGAGGTGGCCGAAGCTGTGGGAGGCTCGGCCTGGGTAGGAGGGTGGTCGGCTGATGGGGAGGCCGGGCTGGAGGTGGTGTCGGGTTGGGGTTGTAGGCCGGAAGGAAAGAGGGAGAGAATTAGGGGGCTAGGGTTTTAGGAGTTAGGAATTAGGGTTTGTGGATGTTAGGGTATATATATAGAGATTAAATGTGGGTTAATGGGTTGTGGGTATTAGTATGTAGCAATAGGTATACAAATGGGTAATGGATTTTGGGTCAAATACAAATAGGAATATAAATAGGAGTGAATTCTACGGTTTTTGAAAAATTTATTAGGAGTCAAAAAATAATAGGTTTGGAAAAACACCACCAAAATCCACCACAACACCATGGAATAATAAAAATAAAGATATCGAGACCAAAAATGCGGAAAAGACCAAAATGATGAAAAACGAGACAAAAGAGACAAACAAATAAACACAAGGAGCTCAAAATGAAATAAAACGAATATATATTGAAATCAAATTCAATATACGGTTCAGAAAAATACAAGGGAGAAAAATACACCAAAACGAAAAAAAATCAGTCAAAAATACATAAAATGAAAAACAGGGGTTACAAAACAAAAAGATAACAGCCAAAATAATTTTGGAATATCAAAGAAAATGAAACAATCCGCTAAATCGGATAGAAGATAACACATATGACCTTTTATAGACGAACCTCATATATTATTGATGGTGTATATGTAAATAGTATCTTATTGGGGAGTAACTTGTAATTTCATAATTTATTAGTGTTGCTGCTAATTTCGGTGTGGGAGCAAACAGATAAATTGTAGATTCTTTTGGAAACAACAAAGGCACACATGTTGACTTCTTGCCGGCGTTTGACTGTTTCTCGCCGCTGTTGTTAACCTGCAAAAAAGTTCGAAACACAGGGGATCCTGGTGACGAGCTCTCCGATGCTCAAATCAGTTATCAGAAAGATTATGAAAGAGCTCTTTGTGGAAAAAAATATTGATTACCTTTTTAAGGTGGGGGGGAGGGGTATTTTGTCATGCCTCGCTTCCCAAAAATACAGAATACGAGTACATAACATTGGCCCAGCGAATGACTAACGTCACCCATAAGCTATTTATCCAATCAACTCAACAACATAATCAATACAGAACAATTGCGCAGGCAATAATAATAATCTCATGAACAAAAAATACTTGGAATGAAGCAATAAAAATATCAAAATACAAAAATAATAATCTAACGTCTGAAAACAATAATAAAATCTGGGACATAAGCCAAAAACAATAATAATCCAATCCAAAATAATAACAAGTCTCAATACATTAAGTTTATTAAAGCAATAAGCAATTAGAAAGCAGTAGTCTTCAGAATGTCTGTTCTATAATTCCAGCAGACAATTCTCCTTCATTACCTGTATACACTTCATTTAAAAAGATGAGAAAAATTTTCCTTACAACAAGTCATGGACAGCAAGTAGAGAAAGCAGGAAACAATGGAATAACGGTATAACAATGAATCAATAGATCAATAAGAATCAATAACATGGCACGATAGTAATAATCATTAACATGGTAATCAATGCAACGGTGTAACGGTGAATCAATATTCGGTAACGGTAATTAATGATCAATAACGGTAACACTTAGCCAATATTCGCTATCAATAGGATCAATAATGAACAATATGCAATATCGATGATGTGTAATCCGTATGTCTATTAATTATTTTAACTCTTAACTAATGTACGTACTACTGTGTCCCATGTGTGCTGTACCACAGCTTTGATGCATACAACCAATTTCGTTTAGACTATAGTGATAGATTTTATAGTTCATTTACTGGGTATGATGATAATAACAGTAATTACACTGGACATGTGTAATTTCTTACACGATGCCGATAACGGTAAAACACTGGACATGTGTAATTTCTTACACGATGCCGATAACGGTAATAATTACTATCTATCATCCGAGTACATTCCCCATATCATCAACTACACTAGTGAATCCCTTAAACCCCGACTTGTTAATTATTTATCAGTGCAACAATACAATATGCAGCTAAGACATGAAATGAGCAATAGTATCAATCGGGAAACATTAGGGTGATAAAATGGATAGGGCAACTAGAATGGTGATAATATCTCATTGGAAACATGCAATGCAATATACATTCATTAATTCATGCAATAAAACAACATAGGAATTATTAATTCATTAAAAAGAGGAATCTAAAATTCTGGACAGCAAGAGCAATCTGTAAAAAATGCATTTTCCCGCTGACTCTAAAATCAAAAGTTGAATCCGTCAAAAAATCTGGAAACTAGACTTCCATATGGTTCCAACGCATATTTAAAGTTCAGTTTCCGACAATAGTAGCTAGGTCAACCACATGGTTCTTTACAGGTTTCATGTTCAAGCAGAAATTCGACATCTTGTTGTTTTAATTTTTGAATCAGCAAGAACTCAATATTAAATTCAGTAAAAATATAATCTAGACTCCTAAATATGTTAAGCAACAATATGGAAATTTTTAGATTATAATTTTATCATTTGACATTTTTACTGTTTAAACATGAAGGGTACGACAATCTGAAAATCTGAAAATAAAAATACAGCTGTAGTAAAACGGGCATAACTTTTGCTACAAAACTCGGAATTCGAAAATTCATGATAATCAGGAAACTAGAAAGATAAGGCTAAAATTCATATTCAGAAAGTATTTCATTTTATGGTCGTTTACTGGTTCGAAAACAGCGGTCAAATTTCAGGTCAGCAAGCATATACGGTTTTTAGGGTATTTTTTTAAAAAATAAATTAATTAAACAATATGTGTATCGATTCTCTAGTCAATAAATTTTGTAATCAACATGATGGGGGGTCAAAACATGATAAATAAAACTAGAACACGCCCATACATCAATTTATCATCAATCAATCATCAATCGATCAAACAACATACAACCTATCAATTGTCTCTACAATAATTTATTTGTGTGTCAATTATATGAACAACCCTATTGTCAATTCTATATGAACTCATGAAAGATCCAAACTTTAGAGTCAAAAGTGGCACGATGTGAAGAATATTGGGGTTAGCTCGTGTAAACCCTCAATAGGCCCAACAAATAGATAAACAATGGATAATACGATAACAAAGAGATCTACTTGCAAGAATTTCAATGAAACTTGAATTTGATACAATTAACAATTCAAGAAGACGGTGACTTGCCTGTTAGATGATGAAAACGAATACCAAGAATAACGGGATAAGAATTCTGAAGCAATGAACCCCACGAACACACAAAATAACATGTGCACAATACGTGTAAAATAGAACCAATTAATCAAGAACACAAAGAGACAGCAACCACAACAGCCAACAAAGAGACAGCAGCAATGTCGGCAATGGAAAAAGAGATCTGGACGGTGGCGACTGACGTTGACAAGCGACCGTGTGGTCACGGTGCCGAGCTGAACAGAGGGGCGGCGACGCCAAGCATCAGGATTGGGGGAGCAGCAAAGGGGAGATCGGGTGGAAACTCTGTTGTGTGGTCGAGGGCAGAGGAGGAGGTCGGGGGGATGTGCTGGTGGTGGCGACGAGGAGGGTTGACGACGAGGGGCTTCGCCGGAGGTCGGGACAGCGCCGGGAGAAGGTGTGTTCAGGGGTTGGGAAGATGAACGGTGGGTTTTGGCGGGAAAAACACAGGGAGAAAGAGAGAACGAGAGGAGAGAGAATAGTTAGCTAGGGTTTTGATTTGTGTGCAAAAATTAGGGTTTGCACTAGAGTTGTATTTATAGGGTACAATTAGGATACTGGATTGATGAATTAGGGTCCAATAAAAGCGGTTTTGGGTCAAGAACACATCAAATTGAGTTTTGGGGTTCAATAAGAGATAGATCAAAATCAAGAGGGTTCAAATCAAAATACCCACAATCCAATAAAATAAAATTCAAAAGATAGATAACCCAACGAGATGGGTTCATGAACAAAAATTTAAATCCACATAGACAAATAAATAATACAATGAAAAGAATATAAACTAGACTTGAAAACAAATTGGAATTCGCAAGGAAAAAAAAACCCCAGATCAAATACGAAAATGAAATAATTCGGTAAATGAAAATAAATTAAATAATCAGAAGTAACAATTAACAATCGTAATAAAATTATATAACAAAAATAGTATTCGTGTTTGACGAACTCATTAAAATAATCCAATAATAATAATATATTGTTTTAGGCTCAAATATAAATGGCCGGTAAATCAGAAATAGAAGTAGGATTAAAACACTCCATTATTCGAAATAATTAAAATTTTCGATTAGAAAACACTTTAATAAAATATCCGAAATAAATTTAACACAAAATAACTTTATAAAAATCAAATTGTAGAAAATACACAGAAAATACTAATTATCGGGAATGGGGGTTACATATTTATAGTCGTCTTTAGAGACAGTTTAGAGATAATCATTTATCTCTATGTCCCGGTGTTTTTGGATAAGATGTAGAGTTTAAATCGTTTCATGAAAATGGATTTAGTTTAAACCGTCTCTTAAGGATAATCTTGAATTTAAATTACTCTTCAAATGGCCTGGGCTAGTTTATAATGAGTTGTCACCCTAATCCAGTAGGACAGACCCGTTTTTTGGTTATTGGGCTTAGAAAAGATCCAGTTCCCATTTCGAACTTATTTGTGGTGGAAATTACCGTTTTACCCCTGGGAGCTTCAAGATTCGTGTCCAATTTAAACGGTCCCGATTTGATTCTATTTTTTTTGTCATATCAATTAGTGACCTATATGTAAAAAAAAAAAATTAAAGAAAGAAAAAATGAAGGAAGAAAAAAATTAATGGGTTAGCTAATAGCAGACAGCCAAATAAGGGTCTTAGTGTATGATTACAGTACAACTGAAAAAGAATTCAAAATTTAATTTAGAGCTAAAGAGACAACAATATGATGTATTTATAGCCTTCCAATAGTTATAATAACTTCTACTTTTTTCCTCTACGTGATTAGGTAGCCAGTTATATATATGATGTATTTATAGCCTTCCAATAGTCATAATAACTTCCTACTTTCATCCTCTACGTGATTAGGTAGCCAGTTATATATATATGATGTATTTATAGCCTTCCAATAGTCATAATAACTTCCTACTTTCATCCTCTACGTGATTAGGTAGCCAGTTATATATTTTTCTTTTCTTCTGTTTGTCTCATGCTAATATGTAATATAGCCAAATCCTGGGGGAGCGGAGAAGAATGGCAAGTTCACGGTTCGCTTCATGTACAAATGCATTCATTTTAGGGGTTGTACTCCAAAGTGGGCTGCCGTCATCTGGAAAACGAAAGCCCCACTAAAATTCAAAGCTTTCTTATGGTTGATTCTAAATGATGTGATCCTGACTAGAGAAAACCTCGCTAAGCGTCAACTGAGTGTGGACTCCCAATGTGGATTCTGCAGCGCCGCCCTCGAGACTAGAGACCATCTTTTTCTTCAGTGTCCTAGGAGTAAAGCGGTACTCGTAGAAGTACTCAGCGCCCTAGGGACAACCCAATACCCTACTACTTACGAGGACCTGTGGGTATGCCCAAAGTTCGCAACGGAGAGGGGTGCAATGAGAGAAGCGTGGTATTTAGCTATCGCTGCAATGACCTGGATTCTATGGCTAGATAGAAATAATCTTTATTTTCGTAGATCTTGCAATAGTATCTCTGCCAATTTGACTCACATTATGCATTTTATTTCTTTTTGGACTAATGTGGCAGCAGCAGGTCCCAGGGGAAAGATTGCAAGTGTTTTCCAGATAAAGGAGTTTGATGATGAGGAGATCGAGATCGGGCTGACGATCGATTGACGGCTACTAGGCTCCTTGGTACCCACCGTCCTAGGGTTTGTTGGGGGGATATGATGTATCGCGGTGTGGCTACTCGAAGTTTATTTTTGTTTGTTTATTTTGTCCCACCCCCCATGTTCGAGGTAGAGTTTATGTTTATTTTGTCCCACCCCCATGTTCGGAGTGGAGGTTATGTAATTTCTTTATGGTTGTAGGATGTTGTAGTTGGCTTAGTATTCTGAGCATGTTTTATTAATTTCTTATTAATGAAACAGGGTAGCCAAATTCCACATTTTCTTCAAAAAATAAAATAAAAAAATATATATGTTATATAGCCTGCAAAGTAGTGACAATAAATGACTTATTCCTTCTTTATTTACGGGACTGTGTCAAAGTTACATATTATGTTTAGAATAGTTGAATAGTTTCCGTCATTTGGTTGTCTTAAAGTTGAACTCAAAGCCGTATAATAACAAAAAAAGTATACACCAGATTAACGCGTGATTAGTGCCTACTTACACTTGATAACTTCACAAACTCCATGCAATAACTTCTCCCTTCTACATTCCTAGAATTGAATCAAATATAAATTCAAAACTATATATTAATCATAGCTTCCCACCTACAAAGTACAAAACAGAAGAAAAACAAGCAGACACAATCCAAGGTAGAGACTGCAAAGAAAAACAAGTGAAAATTACAACAAAGCCATTGTAGTCTAACTATGTGCGCAAGAAGAATGGGGGTTTTCTTACACCAAATTACAACATAAGTAGACATAATCACAATCCCTCTAGGCTCGGTCAATCAGATTCAATTTGATTCCCTTTCTAATCTCGAGATGATGGATCTAGTGATATGGGTAAAACTAGAATAAAATAGGGACCGTTCATATCGGGCACGGATCTTAAAGCTCACATGAGTAAAACAGTATAATCTGAGCCATTTTCAAGACCAGTGATCCGATCCAGCCTGTAATAGAAACTGTTGCATCAGCACTAACGCAAATGAATCCAGATCCATCGAACCCAGTTTAAACCCCCTATTTATAGGGGGGGTAACTGATTCTATTCCTCCACCTACAAGAGAGTTTGAAAAATCTATCACTTCATCAAAAGAGAGCCTAGACTCGATCTCTTTATGGGAAAGGAATAACCGGCTCTATCCAAACACCGGAAAATAGAGATAGATGAATATCTTGAAACTGGGCTCCTTCGGCGACTATATATACCTCGAGACCTCCTCAGAAACCAGGTAACTGACAACTCTGCTCTCAAAATCCACCATAACTTCGAGTTTCTGACTTGGGCATAGGAGGGTCTGTCGCCAGGGCCACCCCCAGTGTTTCAGACTTATCTTGCAGGTCCACGGGAGCGACAATAGCCGTTCTCAGCGATCAGATCTCGAAGTCAAGCACTAGCTTTTGGCGGTCAAAGTTGATGAATAGCGAATGTTCGATCTTTACTTTTTTTTATTTAAAGAATTCACAGATCTGTTTGCTCCCACACAAAAATAAGCAGCAACAGCTAACTTCTCATATGGGGTTTCTTATTCTTCCCTACAGTACCAATGTTTTAGATTATATTCGAAATTCCGAAATTTCTAGAGCTGCTGTATCTTATTCTCATAATGTTTAACATTTCCTGGAATATTCGTGGGTTTTTTGCCCCCATATTCTTGTAGCTATCTCTCAGCTCAATTCTTCTCTCTTTGTGTCCCCTCGATCCAGGAGTCTATTCTGGATTCCTTTTCCCTTTCCTCTTTTCCTCTTTTTCCTTCTACGGTTTAAATGTGTTTTTCGGAGTTCTATTGTTTTGCCCCTCATTGCGGTGTTGCAATTGAGGCCTTTTGTCTTGCGTCCTTTTGCGTGAGGATGCTAGTGTCTATTGTGGATGCAAGTTCGCTCACCTCCTTGTTTGGTTGTTTTGCTGTTCTTTGGATCGTTGTTGATTCTATGCCTGCCTATCTGTGTCTTGGTTGGTTTTTTGGCGTCTTGCGTTCATGTTTTTGTATGAGGATGTCTCTGCTGTTTGAGTGTTGATGTTCTGCCCTTTTTGTACCGGCTACTTCTCAAATTTCTTTTCCTTCCTGGTAGGGCTTCCTCCCGCTATCTCTGATTACTTTGCTAGTGGTTGTGGCTAGCAGTGTGTTTCCCGTCATTCTCTGCCTGCTTCGTTGCTGGTCCTCTGGTTTTCTCCATGCTGGTTGCCTCCATTGAGCCTCTCATTGCATCCACCTCTCCTTTCCTTGTTTGGATGCCGATGCTCCCTTCTCAGATGTAGCGCGGCCTTCTTGGATTTACTCGGAGCAGACTTAGATTGTAGTTTTCCTTTGTAGTTGTCTCGTATAGATCGCTTATCTACTGTAATTTTATCCGCAGCGATCTTCTGGTTTCTTTATTATATTTTTTTTATTTTACACCTTGTAATGTCCTGTGTTTTTCGTATCATGTAAATATTGTTTTTATATATGTATAATTTCTGGCTGGAGTCGTTTGACTCTATCCTATTATCCAAAAAAAATGTGCACAAGAAGAAGACATCGATCCGCTTTGGATGGCAATGCAATCTTCCAAAACTTTGGGGCATGATTAGGAATGGAGCGAAGTGACCATCTTGATTTGGCATGAGCGCATAAGTTCAATAGCCACCAGATTAGGGGAGGAGGGAATAGAAGAGGCTTAAGCTTAAAGACACTGTCGCTGACGATCGATCGACCCATTTACGGAAGGCGAATAGAACAAATTTATCTGTTTCCACATTGATGGGGGGCCATAGTAGAACAACATTAAGTCCCTGGAGAACGAGGTTCGAATTTGGCAACATGCCGAAATAGGTCCATGATGATAAATAACAAATCATATTCATAACTAGTCTGCAAAATAGTTGGACACTCTCTTCTATTAAAAGAGAGAAAAGAAAAAAGTATCCCACGATGGTTAGTTGAAAAATATATGGCCTTGAAATCCTCTTGTTAATTGAGAGAGCATGGAAAATCCAGCTTGGAAAATGGAGCCCATTCTATTCCAATCGACGATTGACAACTGAGCATATGCCATTTTCTCCTAGTTCTCCACATGCAAAAAATTTATTATATCTATCTCAAACTTGACACCTTAATGGTTGTTAGTGAGTGGATTCCTATCGCATTGCCTTATAATTAATGAGGCCATATCCTATTAATGAAAATAGACTTTCCACTTATTCAGATAGTGGACTTGAATCAGTGTCTATTCCAACCTTCGCAATGCGATTCATTCCTATGAATATATATTTTGTCTCTTGATTACTTCAATAGCCATTATTATGTCATCTTATCTTATAGCTATATAGTGGAAGACTCCTTTTAAATTGCATGTGAGCTATAAAGGCAAACAAAGGTTTAAGTTAGAGAAAAAATGAAGCTTAGAAGAAAAAATTTGTGTTTCATCCATTGATAAATTAGAAAAACCAACTCTATTACTCATGCACATGAAGAGTTTAGTGTCATAAACTCACTGTTACTCATTCACATGAATAGTGTAGTGTCATATCAGAAACTAACTCTGTTACTCACACATATGAAGAGGATGCATGCTTTACATGAAGAGTTGGAAGTGTTATACTGAAATTTCTCTACTGCCTTCTCAAAAAGTATACATTCCCTTTTGAGAGAAAGATAGACCATTGAAAAATTTAGATTTTTCGAAGTTCTCGTTTACGAATTTTTTTTTTTTTGGATGTAATAAGTTTTGTTATATTTTATAAATGAAATACACTGAGAAAATTTTCCCAACCTTCAAAACTTTTACTCTCTATTACACTAAATATTACAAAGAGGTACTAGTTTTTCTTTCCATAAATCAGAGTGTACTTTGTTATTCCTTCTCCCTTTTGTAGTGTTTCTTTCCTTTTTAATATTCAAAAACAGAACAAAAAGTGGAGGAATAACTAGTAATACACTAAAGAGAATAAAAGCCGGAGATAAAGAAGAGAAGTGATAGGATAATATCACTAATTCCCATGTCATCTAAAGATCAGATTTTAAAATCATGGTTCTCCAATCCATTGTCTAGTTTGTGATTGGTAGATATTATATTATATTACTCAGTTTAGTCACATACAGAAATATGTATTACTTTAAACTTTACTTCTTTCCTATATATAGGAGATATGATACTCAGTTATAATCAATCCAATAAAGTATTCTTTTCTATCTCTGAATCTAACATAGTATCAGAGCAACCCTAATCTCAAATCTAATTCCTAATCCCTAATAAAAAAATCCCGACATCTAAATCATCCTCGTTGGCAGCATCACCATTATCCCTAATGAATCTAACATGGTATCAGAGCAACCCTAATCCTAAATCTAATCCCTAATCCCTAACAAAAAAATCCTGACCTCCAAATCACCCCCTTCGATAGCATCACCATCATCCCTATCTCCTTTCCCCTGCCGAACCCATCCCCATCATCATTCCCTTTGTCGCCATCACCACCTCCATTCCCAACCTCCAACACAAACAGAGAGAGAACAGAGGCAACAACAACAAAAACCCTACTCCCATCATTCCCAATTCCTGCCTACCTAGCAAGCCCAGCCACCACTACTCCCACTTTGTTTTGTGTGCCATCCAACCGTCGACGTCGCCCCCATCCAATCCTGACTTCTCCCAAATCCCTCCCCCCTCCCCCCGAAACCCCAATCCCAACATCCTTTTTCCCGATCCAGTCGATCTCCAACTCCCACCATCCCTCTCCCGTTCCCAATCATCTCTCCTGACCCCGATCATCTCCAAATCACCGAATTTCCCGACCTCCAGCCTCTTCCCTGCTCCCAAAACCCTAGCCGCTTCTCACTCTCCAAAAAAAAGTGTTTGCCTTCTTCCTTGACCCTAAAACCCGATACCTAAATCCCTAATCTACCCAAAACCGATTTCCAAAACCCAAGACCCGAGACCGCTTCTGATTCACAAAAAACAAAATTCCAAACCCGATCCAAACTCAAACCGACTCAACCATAACCCAAACCCACAAGCCCTAACCCAAAACCCACTCCAAACCCATATCTAAACCAAACCACACCCCAAAACCTCACTTCTTTCTCCTCTAGCTCGATCACTGATTGCCGCCACCGCCATCGACCATCGCCCGCCGTCAGCTTCAACAACAAAATAAAACAAAAAAAGGTACTAGTGCTCCTACATGGACCCTCAGTTTCATCAGTATCTTTCCATCTCCAGCGGCTTTCCAGCTGCCAACTCCTCCCACGGGCTTTGCAACAACCACATGCCTCCTCCTCCTGACCGTTGTAGCACTCATTTCCCTTCACTCATCTCTGATCCCGATGTTAGCAACAACAACACCATCCCAATTCATGCTTCCTCCCTTCTCCCGACGCCAACGACAATAGAAAAATCCTAATCCCCATCACGATCCCAACAACAACAGCATTGTTGTAGTCCTTCCCCAACATCTTATGCCATGACCGTTACTCCATCTTTTCCATCCTTTGCTGATTGGGCCAATCTTCAGCATCGTCTCGTCCAGATGAAACTCAAGCTCTTGGGCCAGTCTACTAATGCTGGTTTCTCTGTCCCTGCATTCTCTATTACTCCCAGTATGAATTTTTTCTAGATTTTAGATTTTGGTGCATAACATCATCTTACTAGTAATTATACACTTCTTACCACTAGCACTGAACTCCCCTCTCACTCTTCATCACTTCACACAGCCGATGGCTCACTACTTCTTACTACACACTAAAGATCTATTAGCTCTCACACTCTCACATCGCCCTATGTTCTGTATGCTCTCCATTTATCCATGAACTCTTTGCGATAGTGGCATTGTCGTTACCTTCGATTCTTTAGGTTGTTCTATTAAAGATCCACTCACTAGAAGGAGTCTGGGCGTGCTAGTCGACATGGTCGTCTATATAATCTAGATTTTCTATATGCACATAAATCACATCCTAGTTTTGATGGTGTCGTATCCTCTGATGCCGATCTGTGGCATAAAAAATTAGGTCATGTTAGTGAGTCTAACTTAAAGAGTTTAACCCGTAGTGGTGCCCTTGGTCATATTTCTTTTACACGTTTGTCTGTTTGTCAGGATTGTAAGTTAGCTAAATACATAACACTTTATTTTCCTAACAAAAGCGCTTCTCAGTCCACTCATCCTTTTCAACTTGTTCATTCTGATATCTGGGGACTCTCTCATGTACCTTATAGCAAATGCTATCTCTATTATGTAACTTTCATAGATGACTTTACTCGATACACATGAGTTTTTCTTATGCATCACCAATCTGAGATTTCTAACATTTACTAGTCTTTACGGCCCTAATTCACACTCAGTTCCGAGTGCGCATCAAGATTTTGTCTCAGACAATGCTCGTGAGTACACTTCCACTACTATGCGATCGATTATTCAGTCCCACGATCATTTTCTAGCAGTCATGCCCTTACGCACATGAATAGAATGATGTAGCAGCACGCAAGCATCGTCACATTCTTGGGAAGACTCGCACCCTTCTACTCTCTTCCTTTGTTCCTCATCTTTTCTAGGCTGAAGCTGTCATGACTTCTATCAGCCTCATTAACATCACTCTCTTGTCTACCCTATCTGGTACGCCTCCTCATGAGGCTTTTCATCACTCTCTATTAGACTATCGTATGCTCCATACCTTTGGCTGCACATATTACGTCCTTCTCCCTCCCACTTAGGGGTGGCATTCGGGTCAACCGGCCAGGTCGGGTCGGGCCCATGTGGGTTGCAGCCAAGTAAGGGTGGGTTCGGGTCGGGTCAGGTCGCGCGCTTAACCGGGTCGAGCCGGGTCGGGTCGCGGGTTGGTACGGGTTGGGTTTTTTTTAATAAGTTAGTTAATATATTAAATTTTATATGAAATGGGTGTGAACAAAAAAATTAATTGCTCACTACCCCACTACTCAATTAGCCCACCTCACCCTAGCTATTTATAGCCCACTTCACTTCCTAAACTTCGAAAACTTTTAGTCCCACATTGGTGAGATGAGAGAAGTGAGGGGGTGGAGTTGGCTATAAATAGTTAGGGTGGGGGTTGTCAAATTGAGTAGTGGGTAGTCATCAATTATTTTTGATATTCACACTCATTTTTATAAAATTTTGAAAATTTTTAGAGTATCTATATGCATGTATACATATATATATACATATATATTTACAGTATATATATACATATATTTTGTAGCAAAAATAAAAGATTAAAAAAACAAACAACAAAAAAGAAATCCAAATGGGTCAAACCCACAGGTCAAATCCAAAAATTCAACGGATCGAAACCCACGGGTCGACCCGAGGGTTGGCGGTCGGGTTTAACTTGGTCAACAGGTTCACGGGCCGGGTTTTGTGAGTCGAAACCTAATTTTTTTCAATCCGGGCCGACCTGATAAGAAATTTGGGTTCGACCCGAACCGGGTCAACGCGGTTTAGGTCGAGATGAGCGGGTTGCGGGTCGACCCGATCCGGTTGCGACCCCTACTCCCACTGAGCACATGAAGTTAATCGCCCGGGCCGCTCAGTGCGTTCACCTAGGTATTAGTTCTGAGCACTATTGTTGTTTTGATCCCTCGGCGCATCATATTTGTATCTCCCATCATGTCTCCTTTGTAGAAGACTCTCCTTACTACCTATCCTCCCATGAGCATATTTGTTTTCTCGATTCCCCGGTTTCCTCGACTACATCACAGAACACCTCTTCATGTTTTTCATTCAATCACACCCCTTTAACTCATCTCCTTTCTCCTTACACCTTGAGACTAGTATCCCCCCTACAGAGGCTCCTTCCACACCACCTACATCACCTCAACCACATGCACCCACATCACCACAGCTGCATGCACCCACACCACCGACCTCCCCTCCACACCCTGCACATCCACCAGCTAGTTGTCACTCCACCCAATCTACTTTGGGCATCATACCGACTCGTTATATACCTGATGCAACTGGCCCTTCTGACCAGTTTGGCTCTGCCACCCTAGCATCTTACTCACCACAGATCTATGCATATCTCACCGCTATAAACTCCACACGGGATACCAGAACTTATCAGGAAGTTATTCAATATTCCGAGTGAAGCTATTGCAGAGGAGTTCGGTGCATTTGATCATACTGGCACTTGGAATGTTGTTCCTAAACCGAGATGTAAAGAAGTAATCGAAATCAAAGAAACACAAACAAATGCAGCCAATAACTTGCAAACGCATAAGATTTTTATCAAGGTTCACACAGTACAATTGCTACTCTCCTGTGCAGAGGCACTCCTGCAAATTTTACTAGAGAATATGAAGAAAAATAGGTTTACAATTACTCAGGATCTCATCCTAAAGGTGTAGGGTTTAGCTCCTCTCTAATCTCTCAAGAACGACAGCCCACATTCTCTCTCAATGTTGGAAATTAACCCTAATAATCGTACATCATTTATACACACACACACACACACACACACACACACACACACACACACACATACACACACACAAAGAAATAGATCTCGGTCGTTGATCTAATTCCCAAGTCTACGTCATTACAATCGACTGCACATAATTGCAGTCGACTGTTAAGATAGTCGAGAAGTCCAACAGCTTCGTTGATAGTTGCGATCGACTGACCTTCTATGCAGTCTAATACTCTCAAGTCGAGAGCAGCCCAGCAGCATTACAGTAGACTGCAAATTAATGATGTCGACTGTCAAGAGCTGTTGCTGCTTCGTGTTGTTGCTACTGCTGCTTGTTGTCGCTTATTCTCCTCCTTCAAACCCTTAATGCTATTGTATTGGAACCATCAAATCCCAACAATCTCCCACTTGGAGACATATATACAAAGTCCCTAACTCGTTTTTAATTTCTATTTTGGCATATTCAAGGATTGTGCCTTTGCGAGTCTCTTATTAATTAACTTGGAGACAATCCGATAGCGGAATAGAAAAACAGATGCTTCTTGCCATCCACTACCTTTGTGAGCATGTCCGTCAAATTCTTTGTGCCACGAATCTTTGATAGCTTCAACCACTTCTTTTCAACGGTCATTCTGATAAAGTGATACCTCTCATTTATGTGTCCAGACCTAGCATGAAACGCTGAGTTATTTGCCAAGAATACAGAACTCTGACTATCACACCATACATCCCCTACGTGTTGCTTTTTACACAACTGGCCTATGAGATTTGAAATCCATAACATGTCCTTCGAAAACTCTGTAAGTGTCATATATTTTGACTATGTAGTTGACTGAATTACAACCTTTTGTAACTGAGAAGACCAAATTACAGACCACCAACTATGAACACATATCATTTAGTACTCCTACAACCATCACAATCACTGCACTAGTCCACATCGACATAACTATGTATCCCAAATGAATCAGCCTCCAAAATTAGAGAACGATCTAAAGTACCTGCAAGATATCTAAAAATCTGCTTCACTGCATTCAAATGCCCTTTACCTAGATTGTTTATATATCGGCTAACAACTCCCACTGCATGTGCGATATCTGACCTTGTAGACATCATCATACACATAAGACTACCAACGGCTAGGGCATAAGGAACTACAGTCATTTCCTCCATTTATGCCTCTGATGTAGGATATAAGTTCATTAACTTGAAGTGTGCACCCAAGGAACAAGACCATCCATATTCAATTGCCTCAATACTTTCTTCACATAGTCCGCTTGTGACAACCAAAAATTCTTACTCTACCTGTCTCTAGTGATTTTCATGCTAGGAAATTGCCTTTCTTTCCCCAAATTCTTCATAGAAAACTGAGAAGCTAGCATCATCTTTTTCACATAATTAATTTTCATCATACATGAACCTGCCAATAGCATATCATCCACATACAAAGCTAAAATTATTGTATCATTGTCACCATACATGTGCACATAGACACAATAATCTGATTCACATCTTTCGAACCCCCTTCCTCGCATGAAACAATCAAAACTCTAAGTATCATTGTTGTGGTGAGTGTTTGAACCCATATAGGATATTCTTCAATTGACAAACCTTGTCTTCTTTTTCTTTGATTTCAAAATATGTGCGTTACTTCATGTACAACTCATCTTCTACATCACCATATATAAAAAGCTATTTTGACATCTAGCTGCTCTAAGTGTAGATTTTCCACTGCCATTATACTGAGCAAAACCCTAATCGAAACCATTTTCACAACTATAATGAATATCTCACTTTAGTCAACAACTTCTTTCTGAGAAAACCCTTTGACATCAAGTCTTGTCATTTACCTTTTGCAACCATCTGCCTCATTCTTAATTCTAAAAATTCTCTTTTTCATAAGAGCACGCTTTCCTGTAGGTAGCTTGATCAACTCCAAGTTTGGTTCTGTATCAAAGAGTTCATCTCGTCCTTTATGGCAGACCTGTTATGAATCTCTGGCTCACCTGACTCTGTGTATAGAACATGCTCATGAATTGTGCTAACTGATGGATCAAATATCTTTGTCGGTCTTCTCTCATATCGATTTTCTCAAACAGATCCTGGTTCACTACCGGTTCAGGTCTCAGATAGCTCTGGCCCTACCAGTTTGTTTTGGATATCCTGCTCAATCCCAGTCGGCTCATTATAAGCCTCCTGTGCTGCCACTGGTATATGAACCTGTCGCTACAATGTAGGGGCCCCATCTCTAAGACTGTCTTCAGAACCTGAATCTGAATCTGGATCTGAAACTGTTTCTAGATCTAAATCTGTTGTGTTGGCCTGACCTATGTGCTTGTCTTTATACAATACCTCTTCAGTAAAAACCACAATCCTGCTGTGAATGACCTTGTTATCAACAAAGTCCCAAAGTCTGTAACCATACTGATTACCATCGTAGCCAATGAAGACACACTATTTGGTTTTTGAATCTAGTTTCCTTCTTTCTTCCTTGTCAATTAGTGAATAAGCAATACAACCAAAAAAATTTAAGTGCGAATAATTAACAGATTTACCTGACCATTGTTCGTGCAGTATGCCTCCATCAAGGGCATTATACGGACAACGGTTGATCAAATACACTGTTGTATCCACTATAGCTGCCCATAAATGGACAGGAAAACCCGCATGAAGCCTCATGCATCTCGCTCTCACAAGTATTGTGCAGTTCATTATTTCTGCTACTCCATTTTCTTGTGGAGTTCTAGGAACTGTCTTGATTCCATGGATACCTGCCGGTGCCAGAAAGTCACTAAACTCTTTAATCGTGTACTCATCACCGTTGTATGATTTTTCTACTTTCACTTTACAACCCGTCTCATTCTCAACTCTGGTCCTTCAAGCTTTTAATATCTCAAATACCTCGAACTTCTCACGAATTGCATAAACCTAAACTTTTCTAGTAGCATTATTGATCAATGTGACGAAGTATCTCTTACCATCAGGAAGAGAATTTATGAGCTGCACCCCACACATCTATATATACCAACTCTAACTTTCAAGCTTCTTCTCACACCTACTCATCTGAAAACTAATTGTCTTCTATTTTCCCATTACATAATCCTCATGGAAATTCATCTTAACATTCTTTAACCCTGGCAACAGATCTCTAGAATAAAGCTACCTGACACTTTCTTCACCAAGATGCCCCAACCTGACATGCCATAAGGCTGAAAGATAATTACATGTTGATGTTGTAGCAAACATATCACCTGAATCACCTCCTCTGAGTAAGTACAACATGCCAACACATTTTTTTTTCCACTAACCTAGCACATGTAGTAAAGCTCTACTCTCCATGTCCAAATGTTGTTGTAAGTGCCTTTGTATCACGTTTGCTAGTGAAGATCAAAATTTTCCTTAAGCTTGGAATGTTCATTGCTTCATGCAAGACAAGTTGTCCCCCACTATGAGCTTTCACAGTAACTGTGTCTTTTCCAACAACTAGACATCTTTGCACATTCCCAACTGTGACTGAATCAAAATTCTCAAAAGCATCACTCATGAATTTATAAGTCAATCACCTTGCATCATATCAATTCCAGAAAATAAAAATAAATTTTCTAAGGGAATGTCAATACTTACCAAATTGGCTCCTTGTAACTCGTTTTGCTTCTTTTGTACTCTTCGCATTTGTCTCTCATGTGTCCCGGCTTATGACAGTGCCAACACACACCCTTGTGACCTCATACTCTAGACTTTGACTTGTGATTTTTGTTTTTCGATCTTCCTATGTTATTGCTTCTCCCACGATTCTTAACTGATAATGCGGAGTTGCTAGAAGATGAAACAGACTCTCCATTTCTCTTCCTTCGCACATCGTTCATGATGCTGCTAACAACATTTTTCAGAGTAGTTGAATCATTCATGGCACTTAGGATAGTTTGTTTAACCAGACCGTAGTTGTCGGGGAGAATATATAGTAGGAACATTGTCTACGCTCTCTCAACAAAAGTCAACCTTGACGATTCCAATTGTATACCATATGGCAAATATTCACATGCTCCGCTACTGAACCCCTTTCTAACAACTTCATGTTAACTAACTTCTTCAAATAAAAAATTTGATTCGATCCAAATAGTTTTTCATACATATCTGTGAGAATCTTTATTGCCTCCTTCACGATTTGTGCCTTCTCAACGTGAATAGCATTATCCTGCTCAACGCCAACTGAATCTACTCAATTGCCTTCTGATCCAAATGATTCCAAGCTGCCAACGCAACTGCATCTACCTTTGCTGCTTTTGGCTTCGTGCCAAACAATGAATCATCTAGATCTTTTTGTCGGAGACGCTTGTGACTATATAGCAAATATTCACATGCTCCGCTACTAAACCCCTGACAACTTCATGTTAAATAACTTCTTCAAATAAAGAATTTGGTTTGATGCAAATGTCTCTTATACATATCCATGAGAATCTTCATTGCCTCCTTCACGGTTTGTGCATTCTCAACATGGAATAGCATTTTCCTGCTCAACGCCAACTGAATCTGCAAAAGTGCCTTCTTATCCAAACGATTCCAAGCTGCCAACACAACTGCATCTAACTTCGCTCCTTCAGGCTTCGTTCCAAACAGTGAATCATCCTGATCATCTGGACCTTTCACAATGAGAGCACAATTCCATCAAAATTTTCAATATTTTCCTTGTTGCCCATCTCAAACCAACCTAAGGCTCTGGTACCACTTTGATGAGTCAAATACCGAGATTCAAATAAGTAATCAAAATCAAAGAAACACCAACAAACGAAGTCAACAATACGCAAACACATGATATTTTTATCCAGATTCATCCAGTGCAATAACTGCTTCCCCACACAGAGGCACTCCTACGATTTTCACTAGAGAATATGAAGAAAAATAGGTTTACAATCACTCAAGATCTCACGCTCAAGGTGTAGGGTTTTTCTTCTCTCTAATCTCTCAAGAACATCAACCCAAACTCTCTCTCAATGTTGGAAATTAACCCTAATAACCGTACACCATATATATATATATATATATATATATATATATATATATATATAGGATTACAAAGAAATAGATCTCAGTCGTTGATATAATTTCCAAGTCCGCGCCGTTGCAGTCAACTGCACATAGTTGCAGTTGAATGTTCGAGAAGTCAGAGAATTCTGTTGATAATTGTGGCCGACTGCCCTCCCATGCAGTCGACAACTCTTGAGTCGAGAGCAGCCTAACAGCATTGTAGTCGACTGCAAATTAATGTAGTCGACTATCAACTGATGATGCCTCGCTTCGTCTCCTTCTTCAAACCCTTATTGCTTGTGTATTAGATCCATCAAATCCCAACAGCTTGCTAAAAAATTATCAAATCATATAAATTTTAGTTGTAGATTATCTTGTACAAATAAATCACATTTATAGAATTGTTTCTGAAAAATTAGATATACAGATTGAATTAGAAATCTCAGCAATATCTCCTTATATCCAATTACGACGATATTACATGGAGGATTTGTTATAAATCCATATGAAGTTGCTGATGAAGAAAGAAAAAATGTTTATTGAATTCTACGACTGCTTTCGGATATATTCGTGTCGGAGAAATCTACTCCCAACTCGTAGTGCTAAAAGCGGAAATACACCACAAGCAATAGAAACTCCTAAGACTTAGATGAACCAAGAACAAGCCACCACAGTATATGGATCTCACAAGAACACAACCAATATGCAGAGATAATCAATACTTCTTATTCCTCAAAGAAACAAAAAGATTACAAAAGAGATTACAACTCTCAATCTTTCTCTTTCACCTTTGAAACACTCGGCACAATCTCTCTTGAAGTTGGACAATGATAACGGCTCACCAAAAAATCATCGAAGATTACTAAACCCTAGAGTTTACGGCTATATATATAGTTCCCAAGCAAACCCTAAAAGATAAACACAAATATAGAAATTGGGCTTTTAAACTCGTAAGCCCAAAAATAATCAGCCACCGATGTCGGTCGACCGCACCCCTAGTGACGGTCGACTACAACATGTAGAACCAACCCAGAGAGCTAACCGGTCGACTGCACCCCCTAGGTTGGTTGACCGTCCCCTCCTCTGTTGGACCTGTACACTCGAAGAACTCTCAGCAGCCAGGGTCGGTCAACCGCACCCCCAGGTCGGTCGACCGCAGCCGTCCAAACTGCATTCTTCTACTTCACTACTTGTCTTCTCTCTTGCTTCTTTATCTCCTCCTCTTTTTCTCCAACTTCAAGTACTGCATGTCCATGTGTATTTGAGGTCACAATTCCCAACAATTCGGACAGCTATGTCGTTGTTTTTGGTTGATGTTTTTTGATCAATTCATTGGTCAAAACCTAAAACATGAAGCAACAAAATTTCGGTGTAAGCTCTCGATTAGATTTACAGATAATTGTCCCATAGATGCAAACTCATATTGTCCAAATCGACTAATGATGACTCTATCGTCAACTCATTGCAGGAGTTAGCTACAAAAAAAAAACACAGCAACAACAACAACATTATTGAAATTGAAAAAATAGAATACACTCATCTTGTTTAATTAAAAAGAAAATAAGGAAAGATTACTTTGACTGGGAAGTTCTCAGTGCATGTAAAAGCAAGCAATAGGAACAAGTGGTGAAACAACCACCAGGTTACAGAAAAGAGCATTACCTCGTACCTTGATTCACGTATATACCTGTTGATCAACACTGAGTAATGCTTACAACCTGCAAAGTCTTGTCGTTATACCTATAACTCGATCTGGAAGAAGCTTGAGTTTTTTCTGTAGGTCAACTGTAGTTCAGTTCAACATCATACTAACCTAATCCATGCAAGTAGAAGTTTTTTTTGTATCTAAATTGGGTAAATATCTCATCAATTAAAAAAAAGATTAAATGATAGCAACATATAAACTGGATCTAGCAGAATGTGGCAAATTAATGCCAAATTTGCAGGTTTCTGCTAGCAGTTTCTTCTAGAAAATTAATTGCCAAATTTTCTTCGAAAGAATACTCTATCTGTCCTTCCGACTTGACTGTTGAAGTATTTATCATTTAAAAATTTAAATACAAAGTGACTTCGTGTGTTATGTATGAGCAGAATACTTTACATCTTTATCATTCAAAAATGTTTATGCTTCCATCTATTTCTTCTTACTCTACTCACTCTGTGGTCGACAGTTCTCTCGAGTCCGTGAACACTTTTTTACCCAGAGCTCTTGACTCTGTTTTGACACCTTAAGGCATTACCAATTCGATTTTTGACTCCACTCACTGCCCTTTACCTTCTTCCTCTCCGCACCCTACTCTATCTTCCTCCTCCTCTTCCATCATTAAAAGGAGGAAAAATAAATTCGTAAATCGCCGTTCATTCGTGCTAGCGCACGCATTCGAGCGAAGAATGATTTTTATTTATCCTCTTCCTCCAAAGCGTCGTTACCTGCGCAAATCCGTAATCTCGAAATTCTGCCGATTGTTTGGAATAAGAATTATTAGATATTATATTAGATGATATATTAGTTTAGTCTCATATTGAATAGTGTATTGATTTAGTCTTTCATTTTCTCTTATATATAGAAAACATATTGTACTCAGTTAATCCAATAATCAATAAATAATTTTTTCCTATTCCTAAATCTAACATGATATCAGAGCCAGGTTGCTCCAACTAGAAACCCTAGATCCAGATTTGCAGCCATGAAAAAAAATCCCAAATCCAATTCCTAATCTTTAAACCCTTAACCCTAACCATTCTCATCAACCCTAATCTCCTCCTCCTTCAACAGCCGCCACTTCTCCATCAACTTCACCACCCATCTTCAACACCCAACACCTCATCTTCTTCATCCCCATCATCTTCTTCAACCTCCTACAACCCAACTCCAAGCAACATCATCAACCCATTGCCACTCCTGTCCTTCATCCCGACTCAATCCCGAACTCCCGACCCGTCGAACTCCAGATCTCCATCATTATTATTTTCTCTCCTTTCTTATAAGAAAACAGAAGAACAAGAAGGTCTATATAATAAAGTACTTGCAAGCCCCACCTTTCCACCACTTCCGAAAACAAAATGTCTTCATTTCAAGTGTCAGGTTTGTTTGTTTGTTTTCTCTGCTTTTAAAACCCCTTGTAATCGTTGCTTTTCCTGAAACCCTAACCAGATCCAAACCAACCCAAACCATATCCACACCAGAAGCCCAATACCTGAATCCCTAACCTAACCGAAACCCAAACTGAAGCCACATCCAAACCCTAACCCGTTTTCTTTTCCACACAAAAAACCCGAAAAAAAATCCAAAAAAAAAAACTTTTTCTTGCAGGTTCTTTGAGCTTCTACAGTCGTCCCGATCCCGAGAGCTTCCGATACTTTGCTGCAAACACTATGTTTGAGAAGGGGCAAACTCACACCGATTAATCCATCGTGAGTTTGAGAGGGGAGTTCCTGACATCACCCACTACTTACGACAACTGTCACAACCCATCTTCATCCCCTCTTCAACAGCAACAACCACATCTTCAACACCCTCTTCAACAACAACAACCCTCTTCAACTCCTCTTCAACAGCAACAACACCGACATCCATCCTTACTACTTCTACTTCAACTACTTTTTCTCAGTTCGGGGGTGAGATCTCAACATGCGCCGCTATCGTGCGCCACCAACACGCTACTTCCTTCCTCCACTTCTTTAACTACTTCTCAGTTCAGGAGTGAGATCCCAACATACGCCACTACCTTGTGCCACTACTTCTTCTACTACTTCTCTATTCGGGTGTGAGATCCTAACTCAGTTCGTCATCTACCGTGCGCAACACCTCCTACAACTTCTCAGTTTTACACCTTTCAAGATCCAAATACTATTACAACTTATTCATTGTCAGGAGCTGACACAAACTCCTACAACTTCCCACTTCTACACCTTTCACGATCCAATAGTCGGATCATCCATGCGCCATAGTGCATCGTCCCATGTGCCATCTACTTCAGCGCCTTCTCTACGCCATGTGTCATCACCAAGTGCATCACCATGACCCGTCTCTGTCAGATGAACATTGTCAGTATTCCAAACTCATGTTGCTTGAACCAATTTGAGTTTGAAAATTGGTGTTAGATGATATATTAGTTTAGTCCTATACCGAATAATGTATTTTTTTAGTCTTCCCTTCACTCCTATATATAGGAGACATATTGTACTCAGTTAATCCAATAATCAATAATGTATTGGCCAAAAATGATTTTCATTTATCCTCTTCCTCCAAAGCGTCTTTACCTTCGCAAATCCGTAATCTCGAAATTCTGCCAATTGTTTGGGATAAGAATAACCCCTCTCCTCTCTTGGTTCAGTGTACCAGATACACTTTGACTCATTATCCAACTCTGATATTCTCGATCTAGCTTCGGGTATGGGCTTGTTTTTTATCCTTGTAGACTAGAGGATCTCGATGCTATACGTAACTTAGAAATTTCAAGAGCTTTTAAGAACAATAGTCGTTATCATTAGCGTGTCTGGGAATATTCGAGGATTAGGTAGCTCCCACAAACAAGAAGCTATATTCCAATTAATATCCTCTTGTCGTTGAAATATAATTTCTATTCAAGAATCGAAACCCAACTCCATCTCTCCTTCTATTACTCGTTCTCATGGTGGATCCTTGATCACCAAATGGATTTCCCTCGACGCGATTGAATCGCGAGGTGGCATTCTCTTTGGTTTCAAAGCCTCCATCTTCAACTTAATTTTGATAAGACGTATGAACTTTTTCCTTATTATTACACTGAACTAGATTGAATTCAATAGTAACCTGATTGTTGTTTCGGTTTACGGGTCGTCCACTTCTCATTCTTTCTGGAATGAATTTAATTCCTTTCCTAGAGGTATAAACAGGTTATGGTTTTTTTGTGGGGAGTTTACTTTCACTAGATTCAGCCATGAAAATTTGGGTAACACCTCCAGTTTGAATGCTTCACAACATTTCAACGATTGCATTCGCTCTCTGGATCTCAATGACCTCCCTATTAATGGGAGATTGTTCACTTGGTCCAATATGCGACTTATTCCATCCATGGCTAAGTTAGACCGATTCATGGTTTCTCAAGATTGGGTGTCTTTCTTCCAAAATTCATTCACCCAGTCACTACCAAATACTTGTTTCGACCACGCTTATATCGCTCTTCATTCTAATTATAACTTTGCAAAACCCTTCAAATTTCAATTTGAGAAATTTTTGTTAGAAGACCAAATCTTTGTCAATCTTATTATTATTTGTCTTTCCCCTATTGCTGGGTCTCATGGCTTGGGTTGGATTCTTCTTAAACTTCATGCAGTCAAATTTGGATGCAAAATTTGGCGCAAAGAAATATTCACCAATATTCAAGTTCTGAAGAATTACTTCCTTTCTACTATTCACTCTATTGATCAGCTTGAAGAAAGTGTCGTCTCTTCGATTCGGTCAGACTGCAAATAAACAATTTTAAAAGAGAGTATGCTACTCTTCTTCATCTTGATCATATTAAATGGGCTCAACGCGCTAAAATTAATTGGCTTAAAATGGGAATGGTAATACTTCCTTCTTTCATAATTTTGCTTCTTATCGTCAAAGATGCAATAGGATCACCTCAATTCTTGACACTAATGTCGAATTAAATTCTAACGCCGAATTTCTCTCCACTTTCCTATCATTCTTGAGAATCTTATGGGTTCCACCGATTCTCATGCAATTAATCTCGATTGGGCTCAACTTGATGGCAATGAATCTCATGATCTACCTGTTGGGGTTTGTGGATCCAATACACAATAATGAGTTGAAGAAGATAAATGGAAAGGATAGACGAAGTGGGAGCAACAGGTCAAGAGTTGCAAGTGGCTACAGCAGAGTTACGATTGACCACGTAGTCGAACGCACCCCCCGACCGCCCAGGCAAGACGACCGGTCAACCGCGCAGTCGACTGTCCCGCTCTCTGACTCAACTCTATACCTTGAAGGAATGACCGTTCGACCGCGCAGTCGACCGACCCGCTCTTTGTTGAATTTCGTGCAGTCGAGGGAGAAGACCGGTCGACCATCCCGACGCTAATTGATGAGCGGCTGAGATGGAAAGTTGTGAAATCCTATATATATTGTATTGTGTACGATTTTAGGGTTAAGTGAAAAAAAAATAGAAATTTACCAGCCGTCATTAAGAGAGAGGAACATAGAAAGAAACTCTACACCTTGGTGGTGAGTTCTTGAGAGATTTGTAAACCTAATCTTCATATTTATAGTGGAAATCGTAGGAGTACCTCTGCGTGGGGAAGTAGCCATTGTTTGGGTGAACCTTGATAAAAATCTTGTGTGTTCTTGTGTGTTGCTTTTGGTTGTTCTTTCTTCTCTTGTTTTGATTCTATAGTTCTTGCATCTCGTCGTCGTTGTTGAGTTTATTCCACGGTTAGAATTCAACAAAGTGGTATCAAAGCTACAGGTTGGTAGTCTTGATTGAGATGGGGGACAAGAGTAGAGTCAAGGAGTTCGATGGAATGGATTTCACGGTGTGGAAGGTCAAAATGATTGAGTATCTCCGACAGAAGGATCTAGATGATCCGTTGTTTGGTGTGAAGCCAGAGGGGGCAGATGTCGATCCAGTTGCTTTGGCGGGCTGGAATAGATTGGATCAGAAAGTGCTTGGGCAGATTCAGTTTTCGCTGAGCAGGAAGGCACTATTTCATATTGAGAAGGCAAGATCCGCAAAGGAGGCAATGAAGATATTGACAGACATATTTGAGAAGCCGAATGCAGCAAATCAGATCTTACATCTAAAGAAGTTGGTTAACTTGAAGTTGTTAGAAAGGGGTTCGGTGGCTGAGCACATCAATAATTTCTGTATGGTTTACAATTAGATAGAACATCGGGTTTAAAGTTTGAGGAGAGGGCACAATCGTTGTTGTTGCTATCCAGTCTTCCCGACAGTTCCGGCACAGTAGAGCAGACTATCACTAGCACCATGACTGATACGACAATCCTAAAGGATGTTATAAGCAGCATTATGAACGAGGATGCAAGGAGGAAAAGGCATGGAGAGACTTCGATGTCATATCCTAACAATACCGTGCTGTCAGTTGATAACCATGGTAGAAGTAACAACAGAGGGAGGTCGCAAAGCAGGAATCACAAGTCTAAGTCAAGAACAGGACATTGCAAAGGTGAGTGTTGGTACTGCAAGAAGCTAGGACATAGAAAAGACCAATGCGAGGAGTATAAGAAAGCACAAGCAGGATCACAGGTAGCCAATGTCGTAAGTATTGAACCCCGTCTAGATGAATTGTGTTTATCTGCTGGATTTAATATTTTGCAAGATGTATAGACTCGGGTGCTTCTTATCATTGTACCCCCATGAGGGATGTGTTTGAGGATTACAAGACAGGTGATTTTGGTGCAGTTTCAGTTGGTAATGGACATATATGTCCAGTTGTAAGTTGAGGCACTGTGAGAGTGAAGGCTCGCAATGGTGGAAAATTTGTCTTGTATGATACAAGACATATTCCGAGCTTGAACAAAAGTTTGATCTCGACTAGCAAACTAGACAAAGAAGTGTATACAACAACTTTTGGGCATCGAGAATGGAAGGTGACTACAGGTGTCAGGTTAGTGGCAAAAGGAAAGCGTGGTGACATGTTGTACTTACTCAGATGAGGTGATTCAGGTGATATCATTGCTACAGCATCAGTAGGTAGTTCCTCTTCAATTATATGGCATGTCAGGTTAGGGCACCTTGGTGAAAAGGGTGTCAAGCAGCTTTGTTTTAGGGATCTTCTGCCGGGGTGTAACCCCCATTCTCGACAATATGTATTTCCGTATATTTTCGATATTTTAATTTTTGTAAATTTATTTTTCTGCTAAATTCATTTCGGATTTTATATTAAAGTGTTTTCTAATCGAGATTTTATTCATTTCGAATAATGGTATATTTGAACTTGCTTTCTATCTCTAATTGATCGATTATTAATATTATTATTATTATTATTATTATTATTATTATTATTATTATTATTTTGTTTTAAGCCCGAACATACTCCGTTTATATGTAATTTATTATTTGATTTAATGTATATATATTCGAACATTTTTAAAACCCTATTTTTCGCTCTTGATTATTGTTTTAATAAAGAATTCCTTGAAAATTTCTGATCTTCTTGTTGGAGCTTTTCTTGTTAATTCCATTATTTTTTATTTAGTTGTGGATATTTTTATTTGAACCCTGTTGATTTTGATCTACCTCCTAATTGAACCCTAAAACCCAATTTGATGTATTCTTGACCCAAAACCGCTATTATTGAACCCTAATTGTACCCTATGAATACAACTCTAATGCAAACCCTAATTTGGCACACAAATCGAAAACTTAGCCATCTATTCTCTCTCCTCGAGTTTCTCTCTCCTCTCTCCTCTTTCTCTCTCCCCAAACTGAACCCACTTCCCGATCACCTTCCCCAGCCAAACTCTGGCTACCCCTTCTTCCGTCAAACCCCCTGGTTGTCCTCCCTTCCAGTCGACACCTCAGCTCCAGACCATCGAACCCCCCTGTCTGCTCCTCTTACTAATCGACGGTGCGCCGCCCTATCGCTGCTCCCTCCTCGACGCCGCCCTGCGTCGATCCGTCGCCGTCCTCACCGCTCGACGCCGTCGTCGAGCCACAACGTCAGACCTGAGCCGTGGTATCTGTTGCTGCCATCTCTTGTGTGTTGTTGCTTTGTCCCTTTGTGTACTAGGTTACTTTGACTCTTTATTGCACGTAGTTTATACGTGCTATTTGTGGATTGGCTAATTCGTGGGTTCGTTGCTTCGGGATTTCCATTTTTTTATTCTTGGCATTCATTTTCACCGTCTAACAGACAAGTCACTGTCCTCTTGAATTGCTAATTGTATCAAATTCAAGTGTTATTGAAATTCTTGCAAGTAGATCTCTTTATTACTTCATTGGGTCTATGGAAAGTTTACACGAGCTAACCCCAATATTCTTGACATCGTGCCACTTTGACCCTTAAGTTTGGATCTTTCATGAGTGTATATAGATTTGACACTAGGCTTGTTCATATAATTGACACACAAATAAACTATTGTAGAGACAATCGTTAGGTTGTATGTCGTTTGATCGTTTGATGATTGATTGATGTTAGACTTGTATATATGTGTGTTTTAAATTTTATTTATCATATTTGGATACCTATCATGCTAGTTACACAATTTATTGACTATAGAATCGGTACCCAACATGTTTAGTTAATTTATTTTCAAGAAAAATACCCTAAAAACTGTACATGCTTGCTGACCTGAACTTTGATCGCTGTTTTCGAACTAGTAAATGACCATAAAATTAAATACTTTCTGAATATGAAATGTATCTCCAAGTGTCTAATTGCTAATAAAATCCAGAATTTTCAAATTCCGAGTTTTGTAGCAAAAGTTATGCCCGTCTTACTACAGCTGTGCTTTTGCATTTCGGATTTTCAGATTCTCGTACCCTTCATGTTCAAACAGTAAAAAGGCTGATCAAATGATATAATTTTGCTATTGAAATTTTCAGATTGTTCCATAACACGTTTAGGAGTCTAGATTATATTTTTACTGAATTTAATATTGAGTTTTTGCTGATTCAAAAATTAAAACAATAAGATGTCGAATTTCTGCCTGAACATAAAACCTGTTAAGAAACATGTGTTTGACCTAGCTACTGTTGTCAGAATTTGAACTTTAAGTATGCGTTGAAACCGTATGGAAGTCTAGTTTCCAGATTTTCGAAAGAATTCAACTTTCGATTTCTGAGTCAGCGGGAAATTACATTTTTGTACAGGTTGCGCTTGCTGTCCAGAATTTTAGATGCCCCTTTTAATGAATTAATGATTCCTATGTTGTACTATTGCATGAATTAATGAATGTATGTTGCATTGCATGTTCCTAATGAGTTATTGTCATTGTTCTAATTTTCCTATTTCATATAATCAACCTATTGTTTCCCTATTGATACTATCGTTCACCGAATTGTCCATTAATTGCATATTGTATTGTTGCATTGATAAATAATTAACAAACCGGAATTTAAGGGATTGACTTTTGAGAAGTGAACAAAGTAGTGACTGTACTTGGAGGAAGGACCTGTGTTTCCCTTATTACCGTTCCGGCTACCATTTTATCGTGTGATTGTGGTTATGGCCGTAACCCAATCTATCGTGTACCGTATCATTGCCGATGACCGTTTCATACACCGAAAGGTGAAAACTGTTTACCGTTACTGTTGCCAAGTACATGATCTACCGAGTGCACCATTTGATTCTAAAATGAAATTGATTGTATGCATCGAACATGTAGTATGGGATGCAGTAGTACATGCATTAGTTAGAATTAAAATGAATAATAGACATAAGGATTGACACATCACCGACATTACATATTGTTCATCATTGTTCCTATTTATATCCAATATTGTTTAAGTGATATTGATATTAACCGTTGATTACCGTTGCCAAATATTGAATCATTGTTACACCGTTGCATTGATTACCATGTTATTGGTTATTATCATCGTGCTATGTTATTGATTCTATTGATCAATTGGTTCATTGTTATACCGTTATTCCATTGTTCCCTGCTTTCTCTACTTGCTATTCATGACTTGCTCTAAGGACAATTTTTTTCCTCTTTTTAGATGAAGTGTATATAGGTAACGAAGGAGAATTACCTGCTAAAATTGAAGAACAAACATTTTGAAGATTTCTGCTTTTAAATTGCTTATCGCTTTAATAAACTTAATGTATTCAGACTTGTTACTATTTTGGATTGGATTATTATTGTTTTAGGCATATGTCCCGAATTTTATTATTGTTTCCAGATGTTAGATTATTATTATTGTATTTGGATATTTTATTGCTTCATTCCAAGTATTATTGTTCATGAGATTATTATTATTGCCTGTGCATTGTTCTGTATTGATTATAATATTGAGTTGAGTGATTCAACAGCTTATGGGTGACGTTAGTCATTCACTAGGCCGATGTCATGTACTCGTATTCCGTATTTTTGGGAAGCGGAGTGTGACACGGGGCTGAAGAAGGTTGAGATAAATTTTTGTGAGAATTGCGTGATGAGCAAACAGAAGTCAGTTAGTCTTCAGTTGGGTGGGCGTGAGAAGAAGCTTGCGAAGCTAGAGTTGGTACATACAGATGTGTGGGGTCCAGCTCAGGAATTCTCTTATGGTGGTAAGAGATACTTCGTCACATTCATCGATGATGCTACAAGAAAGGTTTGGGTTTATGCAATTCGCAAGAAATCAGAAGTTTTTGAGGCATTCAGAGCTTGGAAGGCCAGGATTGAGAATGAGACGGGTTGCAAGGTGAAAGCAATCAAGTCAAACAATGGAGGTGAGTACACAAACAAAGAGTTTGTTAACTATCTGGCAAAGGAAGGTATCAGAGGAATCAAGACAGTTCCTAAGACTCCACAGGAGAATAGTTTAGCAGAAAGGATGAACCGCGCGATACTCGAAAGGGCGAGATGCATGAGACTTCATGCAGGTCTTCCAGTCCATCTTTGGGCCGCTACAGTTGATACAGCAGTATACTTGATTAACCTTGCCCGTCTAGTGCTCTTGATGGGGCCATTCTAGAAGAACTATGGTCAGGTAAAACTGTTAATTATTCGTATTTGAAAGTTTAAGGTTGTATGGCATATGCACTAATTGACAGGAAAGAAAGAAAGAAGTTGGACTCTAAGTCCAGGAAGTGTGTCTTCATTGGCTACGGTGGCGATGAGTATGGTTACAGGCTTTGGAATTTTTTGGATAACAAAGCCATTCGCAGCAGGAATGTAGTGTTCAATAAAGAGGTCATATACAAGGACAGGCACACAGGTCAAGATAGTACAACCAGTTCAGAATCAGATTGGGGTTCAGACTCAGACTCAGATTCAGATTCTGAAGGCGGTCCTAGTGGTGGGGGTCCTATAGTGCAGCAGTAGGTACAGGTACCACAGGCAACATAGAAGGCTCAAGGTGAGCCTATTGAGAATGAACAGGTAATCCAAGACGAACAAGTACAGGCAGAACAGTTCGGGGAACCTGAACTGGTACCCATATTGAGGAGATCGACATGAAAGAGGAGGCCAACCAGGATATTTGATCCATCAGCTAGTGTTGTTCACGAGCATGTTCTGTACACGAGTTCGGGGGAGCTAGAGACTCATGAGGAGGCTTTGAAGGATGAAGCTCGAATTCAGTGGGAGTTAACCATGAAGGACGAGATGAGCTCCTTGGAACAGAACCAGATTTGGGAGTTGACCAAGTTACCTGCAGGGAAGCGCGCTCTTAGGAACAAATGAGTTTTCAAAGTCAAAGATGAGGCAGATGGCAGTAAGATATACAAGGCGAGGCTTGTGGTGAAATGATTCTTTCAAAGAGAAGGTGTCGATTATAGTGAGATCTTTGTACCGGTTGTGAAGATGGCTTATATTAGGATTTTGCTCAGTATTGTGGCAGTTGAAGACTTGCACTTATAGCAGTTGGATGTGAAGATAGCATTTCTCCATGGTGATGTCGTAGAAGAGCTATACATGAAACAACCCACAGGTTTTAAAGCTAAAGGAAAGGAAGACATGGTGTGTCGATTGAAGATGAGTCTTTATGGGCTCAAACAAGTACCGCAGCAATGGTATTTGAAGTTTGATTGCTTCGTGAGAGGGAAAGGTTTCGATAGTTGCAAAACAGATCATTGTGTGTATGTTCGTAGATATGATGACAGTAATATAGTTACCTTGGCGTTGTACGTGGACGACATGTTGTTGGCAGGTGCATGTATGAAAAAGATTAAGAAAGTGAAAAAGGCGCTAGCTTCGAAGTTTTCAATGAAGAACTTGGGTGAAGCAAAGCAAATCCTCGGCATGAAGATCAGTAGAGACAGAAGAAGCAAGAATCTTTGGTTATCACAAGCGGGCTATGTGAAGGTGTTGAAGAGATTCAATATGGATGGTGCGAGACCAGTCACTTGTCCCTTGGCTGCTCACTTCAAGTTATCAATGGACTTGTGACCTAAAACAGAGGCAGAGATGGAGGAAATGACTGTTATTCCTTATGCCTCAGCTGTTGGGAGTTTGATGTATGCGATGGTGTCTACAAGACCAGACATCGCATAAGCAGTGGAAGTTGTCAGCCGTTACATGAAGAATCCAGGTAAACAGCATTGGGATGCAGTAAGGTGGATTCTTAGATATTTAGAAGGTACTTCAGATCACTCTTTTTATTTTGGAGGAGATTCTTCGCATATACATGGTTATGTAGATGCGGACTTTTTGGGCGATCGTGATGGTTGCAGAAGTACTACAGGATATGTATTTACAGATGGTGGAACAACTGTTAGTTGGGCTTCGCAGTTACAAAAGGTTGTAGCGCAGTCAACCACGGAGTCAGAGTATATGGCACTTAGGAAGCGACGAAAGACATGTTGTGGATTTCGGAGCTTATGAAATAATTGGGCAGGAAGCAACCTATAGGTGAAATATGGTGTGACAGTCAAAGTGCAGTTTTCTTGGCAAAAAACTCGGCATATCACTCTAGGATTTGGCACATTCAAATGAGGTATCATTTTGTCAGAATGGCGGTCGAGAAGAAATTGTTGAAGCTAACTAAGATTCATGGAACTAAGAATTCGGCGAACATGCTCACTAAGGTGGTGGATAGTAAGAAACATCAGTTTTTCTATACCACTATCGGATTATCTCCAGGTTAATTGTTGCAGAGGCACAGGCCTAGACTAGGCCAATGGAAGAATGAAGAACAGGTTAGAGACTTCGTGTATATGTCTCCAAGTGGGAGATTGTTGGGGTTTGTATCCAATACATGATAATGAGTTGAAGAAGATAGATGGGAAGGAGAGTCGAAGTGGGAGCAACAGGTCAAGAGTAGCAAGTGGCTACAGCAGAGTTGCAGTCAACCGCACCCCCCGACCGCCCAGGCAAGACGACCAGTCAACCGTGTAGTCGACCGTCCTGCTCTCTGACTCAACTCTGTACCTTGAAGGAATGACCGGTCAACTGCGCAGTCGACCGACCCGCTCTCTGTTGAATTTCGTGCAGTCGAGGGAGAAGACCGATTGACCGTCAAGATGGTCCAGTCGACCGTCCCGACGCTGATTGATGAGCAGCTGAGATGGAAAGTTGTGGAATCCTATATATATTGTATTGTGTACGATTTTAGGGTTAAGTGAAAAGAAAATAGAGATCTACCAGCCGTCATTAAGAGAGAGGGAGATAGAGAGAAATCCTACACATTGGTGGTGAGTTCTTGAGAGATTTGTAAACCTAATATTCATATTTCTAGTGGAAATCGCAGGAGTGCCTCTGTGCGGGGAAGCAGCCATTGTTTGGGTGAAACTCGATAAAAATCTTGTGTGTTCTTATGTGTTGCTTTTGGTTGTTCTTTCTTCTTATGTTTTGATTCTATAGATCTTGCATCTCGTCGTCGTTGTTGAGTTTATTCCGCAGTTAGAATTCAACACTACCTTACCTTGAAGAGCCATTTTCCATGGAAGAGATTAAAGTGGCAGTCTTCTCCATGTGCAGTGATTTCGCTCCCAGACCAGACGATTTCCCAACATAAAATTTTGGGAGTCGCTTAATGAACACATTTTCGAGATGTTCTCAGATCTTTTTTGGGTCATTTCTCTTTTGACTGCATTAACTACGCTCACATTGTTCGCATTCCGAAAATGATTGGTGCTAACAAGGTCACCGCTTTCAGACCTATCAGTCTTCTTAACACTCTTTAAAATTATTGTGAAAGTTCTTTCCAATCGCGTTAATCTAGTGATTTCTCCTCTGATCGATCAGGCATAGTCGGGTTTTATTAAAAATATATTTATTCTCGATAGCGTAGCTTGTGCCCAAGAGATCATATAAGGATGCCATCAATCTAATTCAGAAGAGATTCTTCTGAAATTAGATTTCTAGAAAGCGTATGACTCAATTGGGAGTTCCTGTTTGAAATTCTCATTAACTGTGGTTTCAGTCTCAAATGAATCTCCTGGATTAAGTCAAGTCTTTTTGCTGGTATATCTTCAGTTATTATTAATGGTATGGAAGAGAATAAATTCAAATGTAAAAGGAGTCTCCGTCAAGAAGATCCAATTTCATCGTTATTATTCTCTCTAGTGTTTGATGTTTTTAGCAAACTTCTCCTTAATGCTTGGAATGCTAACATTATTGATGGATTAAGGGGTTTCTATGGTTTTCGTGGTATCCTTACTCTGCAATGTGCAGAGGACACTATCTTTTTTGCAAAACCAAATGGGACCACCCTCCGCAATCTTAAAATTCTTTTATACATCTTCGAAAAAGCCTCAAGATTAACGATTAATTTCAATAATACTTCAGTGCTGTGGATTGGTGGTTCTGACAACCGTCAGCTAGAGATTGCTCAATTCTTCAACCGTGCTTCTACTTCTTTCCCTATTCGGTATCTAGGGATCCCATTGAGATTGGGTAAATTACATAAAATGGATTGGATTCCTATGATTGAGAGAGTCGAATCTAAACTCAATGTTTGGTCTGGTCGACACCTCTCGTGAGGCGGTTGATTGATTTTGGTTAACTCCGTCCTTTCCTCTGTCCCTTTATACATTATGTCTTTTTTCTATGTTTCTTCTTGGGTGATCAAAAAGATTAATCAAATCAGGAGAAACTTTTTTTGGTCCGATTCTGTGGAGTACAGAGTAGGTAAATATCTCTGTAATTGGAAATCAGTTTGCAAATCCAAGAAGGAAGAAGGACTTGGTGTTCTCAATCTCAGACATCAGAACATGGCGCTTCTAGGGAAATAGTTATGGAGAATTCTTAAAGATGATACCCTCTTCTAGGAACGTCTTATCATTCATAAATACAATTCCTGTCACAAAATTTGGGAATTATATCTCACTCTATCTCCTTCATCGTCCCCATTTTGGAAAGGTTGTTGAACCATTCAGGTGTGAAATTTTCAAAGTCGGTGCTAACGGTTCGTCGGTTCTTTTTTGGACCGATCTTTGGATTGGTAATTACAAATTTACTTGTTTATTCCCTGAATTGTTTCAGTTGGCCTCCAATAAATGTGCTACTGTAGCGGATTATTTAGTTTGCTATAACGATATGAGGAACTAGCACATCCCTTTCAGAAGCATGCTTCCCCCGTACTTATCCCCAAATTCATCATTTTACTTACATCGTTACATGCATACTGTCGGCACCCTATTGATGATGTTTTATGGCGATGGTATAGTTCTAGTGAGTATTCTGTAAAATCTTTTTACAACTTCCTTAACTCCAGAGGTGCTCTTTATTCATTTGCAACATCCGTATGGAAAAGCCTAGCTCCGCTTAAAGTCAAAATTCTTTCGTGGCTTGTTATTCAAAACAAATTACTTACGGTAGATAATCTAAACAAGACGAATTTGGCTTTAGGACAAAATTGTTCCTTGTGTCTTACTCATCTTGAAGATGCGAATCAATTATTCTTAAATTGCTCTTTTATTCGTCCATTATGGACGATTTGTATGCATGCCTGACATGTCCATTGTCGTCCAGGCTATATTGACACATGGTGGAGTATATGGAGGTTTCATAGAGTCATGAATTATTTTCTATCATCATGGGATTTATCCATGATGGCCCTTATTTGGATTATTTGGAAAGAAAGAAATAATCGTATATTTGCTAATACTTCACGTTCTATTACTAATTTAATTGAAGACCTTCTTTTCTATACTAAGTTTTGGGCTAGTGCATTATCTCAAAGCTAAGTTTATGCTCTCCAACTTCATCTCGATGTTGCTATGGTTGTTTTCCTACATAATAGCTTCTTATCATCTTAACCGCATTTTAATTTTTTAGTTTTCTTATTCCTATGTGTTGTCTCTTGTTGGTGTGCAAAACTGAACGACATAATAGCTTCTTACCACCTTACTTCATTTTAATTTTCTAATTTTCTTATTCTTATGAGTTCTCTTGTTGGTGTGCAGAACTGGACAGCATCGGCAATCGGACACTCTTTTGGGTTTTCCCTCCTCTTATTTTGCTTACTCCTTCAGCAAGTGTTTTGGCTTCGTTACTCATGGAACTACTTTGCTTATACTGCATCTGGTTTCTATATTTTGGTTTGGTTTGGTTTGCTGCGTCCTCTTCTAATGAGCAACATACTCAAGTTTATCGTGTTACTATAATCTTATCTTTATGTTCTCATATAATCAAGTACATGCATGATATAATGAATGAGTATGCATGTTTCATATCAAGCTTTGAATACTACATTGTCCATCTCAAATATTCCCATCAGAATTTTGGTGTATATTCAAGATACCAAAATCCGTACACTGTCTTCTTCCTCTGAATCATGAGTGAGCCACACTCATGTCAAAATTCCAAACAGTCACAACCATGCACTCAAAACATCCATCCATTTAACGCATTTATTTATGTACTCTTGCATGTTCTTTATGTTAGCTAGTCACCTGTAATTTGATTGGTTTTAAGCCATTGACAGATTTGATCGATTGACACGCTAATAGCATGTCAAATAAGTGAACAATGGTATGTTAATTAACTTGTCCTTATCAACAAATGATAAGTTTTTAATGCATGTTTATATGATATCATCATGCCGATCATTTGTGCTGTTCCTGTTTGAATAATTTAGCTATAGAAGAAGTTCAAACAGGCCGGCTATTGTGTGTATTTTTCTCTTTATCGATACAAGTTGTGTTTTAATAATGCATGGTTTAAAGTAAGGCGACTATAATTAAGACAAGATAACGTAAGCTTAACTGCAATCGATGTAGATTACTGGTACTCCTAGTTGAAAATTGAAGATTGCAGATAATTAACGGTACGTAAGAACAATTTCTCACTTTGATCTATGGATCATCCAATTTCGAGCGAGATCAGTAATAATTAACCTCATTTTAAAAATACTTGGAGCTCAGCTCAGATAAACAAGCGATTTTGATTTCTCTGTTAGGTCTGTGCAGGCCTTAATTGGTATCAAATCAAATAATATTAGGGAAAGAGATGTAACTCGAAATTGACTGATTTTTTTTTTTCTGACACGATTCAACCTCGGATTGGTTTCAGAAAAGAAACAAAGACATCGATAAGCATGTTTAAAATCCTTATTTCTTTCTCTTTGTTTTATGGGTATAGTACATTTTTGAATGAGTAATGTTACATCCACTACCAATTTCACTACTATTGTGTTCACTATCTTAGGTGGCACACACCAATAGGTAGGGGAAGATAGAGTAGGTGGGAGAACTCTCCAATAGAAGTATGCCATTATACTTCTATCGTGTTACTATATTCATTATAATCTTATCTTTATGTTCTCACTGCCATTATACTAAGCAAAACCCTAATCGAAATCATTTTCACAACTATAATGAATATCTCACTTTAGTCAACAACTTCTTTCTGAGAAAACCCTTTGACATCAAGTCTTGTCATTTACCTTTTGCAACCATCTGCCTCATTCTTAATTCTAAAAATTCACTTTTTCCATAAGAGCACGCTTTCCTGTAGGTAGCTTGATCAACTCCAAGTTTGGTTCTGTATCTAAGAGTTCATCTTGTCCTTTATGGCAGACTCAGACTGAATTCGAGCCATACCCTTCAAAGACTCGTTATGAATCTCTGGCTCACCTGACTCTGTGTATAGAACATGCTCGTGAATTGTGCTAACTAACGGATCAAATATCTTTGTCGATCTTCTCTCATATCAATTTTCTCAAACAGATCCTGGTTCACTACTAGTTCAGGTCCCAGATGGCTCTGGCCCTACCTATTTGTTTTGGATATCCTGCTCAATCCCAGTCGGCACATTATAAGCCTCCTGTGCTGCCACTGGTATATGAACCAGTCGCTACAATGTAGGGGCCCCATCTCTAAGACCGTCTTCAGAACCTGAATCTGAATCTGGATCTGAAACTGTTTCTAGATCTAAATCTGTTGTGTTGCCCTAACCTATGTGCATGTCTTTATACAAGACCTCTTCGGTGAAAACCACAATACTGCTGTGAATGACCTTATTATCAACAAATTCCCAAAGTCTGTAACCATACTGATCGCCATCGCAGCCAATGAAGACACACTATTTGGTTTTTGAATCTAGTTTCTTTCTTTCTTCCTTGTCAATTAGTGAATAAGCAATACAACAAAAAAAAATTTAAGTGCGAATAATTAACAGATTTACCTGACCATAGTTCGTGCGGTATGCCTCCATCAAGGGCATTATACGGACAACGGTTGATCAAATACACTGTTGTATCCACTATAGCTGCCCATAAATGGACAGGAAGACCCGCATGAAGCCTCATGCATCTCGCTCTCACAAGTATTGTGCAGTTCATTATTTCTGCTACTCCATTTTCTTGTGGAATTCTAGGAACTGTCTTGATTCCATGGATACCTGCCCGTGCCAGAAAGTCACTAAACTATTTAATCGTGTACTCATCACCGTTGTATGATTTTTCTACTTTCACTTTACAACCCGTCTCATTCTCAACTCTGGTCCTTCAAGCTTTTAATATCTCAAATACCTCGGACTTCTCACGAATTGCATAAACCTAAACTTTTCTAGTAGCATTATTGATCAATGTGGCGAAGTATCTCTTACCATCAGAAGAGAATTTATGAGCCGCACCCCACACATCTATATATACCAACTCTAACTTTCAAGCTTCTTCTCACACCCACTCATCTAAAAACTAATTGTCTTCTGTTTTCCCATTACATAATCCTCACAAAAATTCATCTTAACATTCTTTAACCCTGGCAACAGATCTCTAGAATAAAGCTACCTGACACTTTTTTCACCAAGATGTCCCAACCTGACATGCCATAAGGCTGAAAGATAATTACATGTTGATGTTGTAGCAATCATCACCTGAATCACCTCCTCTAAGTAAGCACAACATGCCAACACATTTTCCTTTTTCTACTAACCCAGCACATGCAGTAAATCTCTACTCTCCAGGTCCAAATGTTGTTGTAAGTCCCTTTGTATCAAGTTTGCTAGTGAAGATCAAAATTTTCCTTAAGCCTGGAATGTGCATTGCTTCATGCAAGACAAGTTGTCCCCCACTATGAGCTTTCACAGTAACTATGTCTTTTCCAACAACTGGACATCTTTGCACATTCCCAACTGTGACTGAATCAAAATTCTCAAAAGCATCACTCATGAATTTATAAGTCAATCACCTTGCATCATATCAATTCTAGAAAATAAAAATAAATTTTCTAAGGGAATGTCAATACTTACCACATTGGCTCCTTGTAACTCGTTTTGCTTCTTTTGTGCTCTTCGCATTTGTCTCTCATGTGTCCCGGCTTATGACATTGCCAACACACACCTTGTGACCTCATACTCTAGACTTTGACTTGTGATTTTTGTTTTTTGACCTTCCTATGTTATTGCTTCTCCCACGATTCTTAACTGATAATGCAGAGTTGCTAGAAGATGAAACAGACTCTCCATTTCTCTTCCTTCGCACATCGTTCATGATGCTGCTAACAACATTCTTCAGAGTAGTTGAATCAGTCATAGCACTTAGGATAGTTTGTTTAACCAGACCGTAGTTGTCGGGGAGAATATATAGTAGGAACATTGTCTACGCTCTCTCAACAAAAGTCAACCTTGACGATTCCAATTGTATACCATATGGCAAATATTCACATGCTCCGCTACTGAACCCCTTTCTGACAACTTCATGTTAACTAACTTCTTCAAATAAAAAATTTGGTTCGATCCAAATAGTTTTTCATACATATCCGTAAGAATCTTCATTGCCTCCTTCACGGTTTGTGCCTTCTCAACATGGAATAGCATTATCCTGCTCAACGCCAACTGAATCTACTCAATTGCCTTCTGATCCAAACGATTTCAGGCTGCCAACGCAACTGCATCTATCTTTGATGCTTTTGGCTTCGTGCCAAACAATGAATCATCTAGATCTTTTTGTCGGAGATACACTATGTGACTATATAGCAAATATTCACATGCTCCGCTATGGAACCCCTAACAACTTCATGTTAAATAACATCTTCAAATGAAGATTTTGGTTTGATGCAAATGTTTTTCATACATATCCATGAGAATCTTCATTGCCTCCTTCACGGTTTGTGCATTCTCAACATGGAATAGCATTTTCCTGCTCAACGCCAACTGAATCTGCAAAAGTGCCTTCTTATCCAAACGATTCCAAGCCGCCAACGCAACTGCATCTACCTTCGCTCCTTCTGGCTTCGTTCCAAACAATGAATCATCTTGATCATATGGATCTTTCACAATGAGAACTCAGTTCCATCAAATTTTTCAATATTTTCCTTGTCGCCCATCTCAAACCAACCTAAGGCTCTGGTACCACTTTGATGAGTCAAATATCGAGATTCAAATAAGTAATCAAAATCAAAGAAACACCAACAAACGAAGTCAACAATACGCGAACACATGATATTTTTATCGAGATTCATCCAGTGCAATAACTGCTTCCCCACACAGAGGCACTCCTATGATTTTCATTAGAAAATATGAAGAAAAACAGGTTTACAATCACTCAAGATCTCACGTTCAAGGTGTAGGGTTTTTCTTCTCTCTAATCTCTCAAGAACATCAACCCAAACTCTCTTTCAATGTTGGAAATTAACCCTAACAACCGTACACCATATATATATATATATATATATATATATATATATATATAGGATTACAAAGAAATAGATCTCAGTCGTTGATATAATTTCCAAGTCTGCGCCGTTGCAGTCAACTGCACATAGTTGCAGTCGACTGTTATGAGAGTCGAGAAGTCAGAGAATTCTATTGATAATTGTGGCCGACTGACCTCCCATGCAGTCGACAACTCTTGAGTCGAGAGCAGCCTAACAGCATTGTAGTCGACTACAAATTAATGCAGTCGACTAACAACTGATGATGCCTCGCTTCGTCTCCTTCTTCAAACCCTTATTGCTTGTGTATTGGATCCATCAAATCCCAACAGTTTGCTAAAAAATTATCAAATCATATAAATTATAGTTGGAGATTATCTTGTACAAATAGATCACATTTATAGAATTGTTTCTGAAAAATTAGATATACAGATTGAATTAGAAAACTCAGCAATATCTCTTTATATCCAATTACAACGATATTACATGGAGGATTTGTTATAAATCCATATGAAGTTGCTGATGAAAAAAGAAAAATTGTTTATTGAATTCTACGAGTGCTTTAGGATATATTCATGTCGGAGAAATCTACTCCCAACTCATAGTGCTAATAGCAGAAACACACCACAAGCAATAGAAACTCCCAAGACTTAGATGAATCAAGAACAAGCCACCACAATATATAGATCTCACAAGAACACAACCAATATGCAGAGATAATCAATACTTCTTATTCCTCAAAGAAACAAAAAGATTACAAAAGAGATTACAACTCTCAATCTCTCTCTCACCTTTGAAACACTCGGCACAATCTCTCTTGAAGTTGGACAATGATAACGGCTCACCAAAAAATCATCGAAGATTACTAAACCCTAGAGTTTACGGCTATATATATAGCCCCCAAGCAAACCCTAAAAGATAAACACAAATATAGCAATTAAACTCGTAAGCACAAAAATAATCAGCCGCCGATGTCGGTCGACCGCACCCCTAGTGACGGTTGACTGCAACGTGTAGAACCAACCCCGAGAGCTGACCGGTCAACTACATCCCCTAGGTCGGTCGACCGTCCCCTCCTCTGTTGGATCTATACACTCGAAGTACTCTCAGCAGCCAGGGTCGGTCGACCGCACCCCCAGGTCGGTCGACTGCAACCCTCCAGACTGCATTCTTCTACTTCGCTGCTTGTCTTCTCTTGCTTCTTTGTCTCCTCTTCTTCTCCAACTTCAAGTACCCCGTGTCTACGTGTATTTGAGGCCACAATTCCTAACAATTCGGACAGCTATGTCGTTGTTTTTGGTTGATGTTTTTTGATCAATTCATAGGTCAAAACCTAAAACATGGAGCAACAAAATTTTGGTGTAAGCTCTAGATTAGATTTACAGATAATTGTCCTATAGATGCAAGCTCATATTGCCCATATCGACTAATGATGACTCTATTGTCAACTCATTGTAGGAGTTGGCTACAAAAAAAAACATAAAAAAAAACACAGCAACAACAACATTATTGAAATTGAAAAAATAGAATACACTCATCTTGTTTAATTAAAAAGAAAATAAGGAAAGATTACTTAGACTGGAAAGTTCTCAGTGCAAGTAAAAGCAAGCAATAGGAACAAGTGGTGAAACAACCACCAGTTTACAGAAAAGAGCATTACCTCGTATCTTGATTCACGTATATACCTGTTGATCAACACTGAGCAATGCTTACGACCTGCAAAGTCTTGTCGTTATACCTATAACTCGATCTGGAAGAAGCTTGAGTTCAATTAGGTACAACTGTAGGTTAGTTCTGTAGAGAAACTCCGATAGTGCTTAGCACTAGCCCTAGACCGTAATACCCGAGAAATCCGAGTGAAACCAAGAGAAGCTTGAGTTCAATGAGGTACAACTGTAGGTCAGTTCAACATCACACCAACCTAATCCATGCAAGTAGAAGTTTTTTTGTATCTAAAATTGGGTAAATATCTCATCAATTAAAAAAAAGATATTAAATGATAGCAACATATAAACTGGATCAGGCAGAATGTGGCAAATTAATGCCAAATTTGCAGGTTTATGCTAGCTGTTTCTTCTAGAAAATTAATTGCCAAATTTTCTTCGAAAGAATACTCTCTGTCCTTCCGACTTGACTGTTGAAGTAGTTATCATTTTAAATACAAAGTGACTTAGTGTGTTATGTATGAGCAGAATACTTTACACCTTTATAATTCAAAAATGTTTATGCTTCCATCTATTTCTTCTTACTCTACTCACTCTGTGGTCGACAGTTCTCTCGAGTCCGTGAACACCTTTTTACCTACAGCTCTTGACTCTGTTTTGACACCTTAAGGCATTACCAATTCGATTTTTGACTCCACTCACTGCCCTTTACCTTCTTCCTCTCCGCGCCCTACTCTATCTTCCTCCTCCTCCTCCATCATTAAAAGGAGGAAAAATAAATTCGTAAATTGCCGTTCATTCGTGCTAGCGCACGCATTCGAGCGAAGAATGATTTTTATTTATCCTCTTCCTCCAAAGCGTCATTACCTGCGCAAATCCGTAATCTCGAAATTCCGCCGATTGTTTGGGATAAGAATTATTAGATATTAAATTAGATGATATATTAGTTTAGTCTCATATTGAATAGTGTATTGATTTAGTCTTTCATTTTCTTCTATATATAGAAGACATATTGTACTCGGTTAATCCAATAATCAATAAACAATTTTTTCCTATCCCTAAATCTAACATGATATCAGAGCCAAGTTGCTCCAACTAGAAACCCTAGTCCGGATTTGCAGCCACGAAAAAAAATCCCAAATCCAATTCCTAATCTTTAAACCCTTAACCCTAATCATTCTCATCAACCCTAATCTCCTCCTTCAACAGCCGCCACTTCTCCATCAACTTCACCACCCATCTTCAATACCCAACACCTCATCTTCTTCATCCCCATCATCTTCTTCAACCTCCTACAACCCAACTCCAAGCAACATCACCAACCCATTGCCGCTCCTCTCCTTCATCCCGACTTAATCCCGAACTCCCGACCCGTCGAACTCCAGATCTCCATCATTATTATTTTCTCTCCTTTCTTATAAGAAAACAGAAGAACAAGAAGGTCTGTATAATAAAGTACTTGCGTGCCCCACCTTTCCACCACTTCCGAAAACAAAATGTCTTCATTTCAAGTGTCAGGTTGGTTTGTTTGTTTTTTTTTCTCTGCTTTTAAAACCCCTTGTAATCGTTGCTTTTCCCGAAACCCTAACCCGATCCAAACCAACCCAAACCAAATCCACACCAGAAGCCCAATACCCGAATCCATAACCTAACCCGAAACCCAAACTGAAGCCACATCCAAACCCTAACCCGTTTTCTTTTCCACACAAAAAAAAACCCGAAAAAAATCCAAAAAAAAAAAACTTTTTCTTGCAGGTTCTTCAAGCTTCTACAGTCGTCCCGATCCCGAGAGCTTCCGATACTTTGCAGCAAACACTATGTTTGAGAGGGGGCAAACTCAAACCGATTAATCCATCGTGAGTTTGAGAGGGGAGTTCCTAACATCACCCACTACTTACGACAACTGTCACAACCCATCTTCATCCCCTCTTCAACAGCAACAACCACATCTTCAACACCCTCTTCAACAACAACAACCCTCTTCAACTCCTCTTCAACAGCAACAACACCGACATCCATCCTTACTACTTCTACTTCTACTATTTTTTCTCAGTTCGGGGGTGAGATCTCAACATGCGCCACCAACACACTACTTTCTTCCTCCACTTCTTTAACTACTTCTCAATTCAGGAGTGAGATCCCAACATACGCCACTACCGTGTGCCACTGCTTCTTCTACTACTTCTCAGTTCAGGTGTGAGATTCTAACTCAGTTCGTCATCTACCGTGCGCAACACCTCCTACAACTTCTCAGTTTTACACCTTTCAAGATCCAAATACTATTACAACTTATTCATTGTCAGGAGCCGACACAAACTCCTACAACTTCCCATTTCTACACCTTTCACGATCCAATAGTCAGATCGTCCATGCGCCATAGTGCGTCGTCCCCTGCGCCATCTACTTCAGCGCCTTCTTTACGCCATGTGTCATCACCAAGTGCATCACCATGACCTGTCCCTGTCACATGAACATTGTCAGTATTCCAAACTCATATTGCTTGAACCAATTTGAGTTTGAAAATGGGTGTTAGATATTATATTAGATGATATATTAGTTTAGTCCCATATCGAATAATATATTTATTTAGTCTTTCCTGCACTCCTATATATAGGAGACATGTTGTACTCAGTTAATCCAATAATCAATAATGTATTGGCCAAAAATGATTTTCATTTATCCTCTTCCTCCAAAGCGTCTTTACCTGCACAAATCCGTAATCTCGAAATTCTGCCGATTGTTTGGGATTAGAATAACTCCCCTCCTCTTTTGGTTCAGTGTACCAGATACACTTTGACTCATTATCCAACTCTGATATCCTCGATCTAGCTTCGGGTATGGGCTTGTTTTTTATCCTTCTAGACTAGAGGATCTCGATGCTATACGTAACTTAGAAATTTCAAGAGCTTTTGAGAACAACAGTCGTTATGATTAGCGTGTCTGGGAATATTCGAGGATTAGGTAGCTCCTACATAAAGAAGCTATATTCCAATTAATATCCTCTTGTCGTTGAAATATAATTTCTATTCAAGAATCGAAACCCAACTCCATCTCTCCTTCTATTACTCATTCTCTAGGTGGATCCTTGATCACCAAATGAATTTCCCTCGACGCGATTGAATCGCGAGGTGGCATTCTCTTTGGTTTCAAAGCCTCCATCTTCAACTTAATTTTGATAAGACGTATGAACTTTTTCCTTATTATTACACTGAACTAGATTGAATTCAATAGTAACCTGATTGTTGTTTCGGTTTACGGGTCATCCACTTCTCATTCTTTCTGGAATGAATTTAATTCCTTTCCTAGAGGTATTAACAGGTTATGGTTTTTTTGTGGGGAGTTTAGTGTCACTAGATTCAGCCATGAAAGATTGGCTAACACCTCCAGTTTGAATGCTTCACAACATTTCAACGATTACATTCGCTCTCTGGATCTCAATGACCTCCATATTAATGGGGGATTGTTCACTTGATCCAATATGCGACTTATTCCATCCATGGCTAAGTTAGATCGATTCATGGTTTCTCAAGATTGGGTGTCTTTCTTCCAAAATTCATTGACCCAGGCACTACCAAATACTTGTTTCAACCACGTTCATATCGCTCTTCATTCTAATTATAATTTTGCAAAACCCTTCAAATTTCGATTTGAGAAATTTTGGTTAGAAAACAAAATCTTCGTCAATCTTATTATTAATTGTCTTTCCTCTATTGCTGGGTCTCATGGCTTGGGTTGGATTCTTCTTAAACTTCATGCAGTCAAATTTGGATGCAAAATTTGGCGCAAAGAAATATTCACCAATATTCAAGTTCTGAAGAATTACTTCCTTTCTACTATTCACTCTATTGATCAGCTTGAAGAAAGTGTCGTCTCTTTGATTCGGTCAGACTGCAAAGAAACAATTTGAAAAGAGAGTATGCTACTCTTCTTCATCTTGATCATATTAAATGGGCTCAATGCGCTAAAATTAATTGGCTTAAAATGGGGATGGTAATACTTCCTTCTTTCATAATTTTGCTTCTTATCGACAAAGATGCAATAGGATCACCTCAATTGTTGACAATAATGTCGAATTAAATTCTAACGCCGAATTTTGCTCCGCTTTCCTATCATTCTCGAGAATCTTATGGGTTCCACCGATTCTCATACAATTAATCTCGATTGGGCTCAACTTTATGGCAATGAATCTCATGATCTACCTGTTGGGGTTTGTGGATCCAATACACGATAATAAGTTGAAGAAGATAGATAGGAAGGAGAGTCAAAGTGGGAGCAACATGTCAAGAGTAGCAAGTGGCTACAGCAGAGTTGCGTTCGACCGCGTGGTCAAACGCACCCCCTGACCGCCCAGGCAAGACGATCGGTCGACCGCGCAGTCGACTGTCCCGCTCTCTGACTCAACTCTGTACCTTGAAGGAATGATCGGTCGACCGCGCAGTCGACCGACCCGCTCTCTGTTGAATTTTGTGCAGTCGAGGGAGAAGACCGGTCGATCGTCAAGATGGTGTGGTCGACCGTCCCGACGCTAATTGATGAGCGGCTGAGATGGAAAGTTGTGAAATCCTATATATATTGTATTGTGTACGATTTTAGGGTTAAGTGAAAAGAAAATAGGGATCTACCAGCTGTCATTAAGATGGAGAGAGATAAAGAGAAATCCTACACCTTGTTGGTGAGTTCTTGAGAGATTTGTAAACATAATCTTCATATTTCTAGTGAAAATTGCCGGAGTGCCTCTGCGTGGGGAAGTAGCCATTGTTTGAGTGAACCTCGATAAAAATCTTGTGTTGCTTTTAGTTGTTCTTTCTTCTCTTGTTTTGATTCTATAGTTCTTACATCTCGTCGTTGTTGAGTTTATTCCATAGTTAGAATTCAACAAAGTGGTATCAGAGCTACAGGTTAGTAGTCTTAATTGAGATGGGGGATAAGAGTAGAATCAAGGAGTTCGATGGAATGGAATTCACAATGTGGAAGATCCAAATGATTGTGTATCTCTGACAGAAGGATCTAGATGATCCATTGTTTGGTGTGAAGCCAGAGGAGGCGGAGGTCGATCCAGTTGCTTTGGTGGGCTGGAATAGATTGGATCAGAAAGTGCTTCGGCAGATTCAGTTGTCACTGAGCAGGAAGGCGCTATTTCATATTGAGAAGGCAAGAACTGAAAAGGAGGCAATGAAGATTGACAGACATGTTTGAGAAGCCGAATGCAGCGAATCAGATCTTACATCTAAAGAAGTTGGTTAACTTGAAGTTGTCAGAAAGGGGTTCGGTTGCTGAGCACATCAACAATTTCTGTATGGTTTACATTCATATGGAATCGTCGGGTTTAAAGTTTGAGGAGAGGGCACAATCGTTGTTGTTGCTATCCAGTCTTTTCGATAGTTCTGGCACAGTAGAGCAGACTATCACTAGCACCATGACTAATACGACAACCCTAAAGGATGTTATAAGCAGCATTATGAATGAGGATGCAAGGAGGAAAAGGCATGGAGAGACTTCGGTGTCATATCCTAGCAATACCACGCTATCAGTTGATAACCATGGTAGAAGTAACAACAAAGGGAGGTCACAAAGCAGGAATCACAGATCCAAGTCAAGAACAGGATATCGCAAAGGTAAGTGTTGGTACTGCAAGAAGCCAGGACATAGGAGAGACCCATGCAAGAAGTATAAGAAAGCACAAGCAGGGTCACAGGTAGCCAATGTGGTAAGTATTGAACTCCGTCTAGATGAACTGTGTTTATCTGCTGGATTTGATATTTTGCAAGATAATTGGTGTATAGACTCAGGTGCTTCTTATCATTGTACCCCCATGAGGGATGTGTTTGAGGATTACAGGACAGATAATTTTGGTGCAGTTTCAGTTGATAAAGGGCATATATGTCCAGTTGTAGGTAGAGACATTGTGAGAGTGAAGGCTCGCAATGGTGGGCAATTTGTCTTGTATAATACAAGACATATTCCGAGCTTGAAGAAAAACTTGATCTCGACTAGAAAACTAGACAAAGAAGGGTTTACAATAACTTTTGGGCATGGAGAACGAAATGTGACTATAGGTGCCAGGTTGGTGGCAAAAGGAAAGCGTGGTGACACGTTGTACTTACTCAGAGGAGGTGATTCAGATGATATCATTGCTACAGCATCAGTAGGTAGTTCCTCTTCAATTCTATATGGCATGTCAGGTTAGGCCACCTTGGTGAAAAGGGTGTCAAGCAGCTTTGTTCTAGGGATCTTCTGCCGGGGTGTGACCCCCATTCCCGACAATATGTATTTTCGTGTATTTTCGATATTTTAATTTTTGTAAATTTATTTTTCTGCTAAATTCATTTCGGATTTTATATTAAAGTGTTTTCTAATTGAGATTTTATTCATTTCGAATAATGGTATATTTGAACTTGCTTTCTATCTCTAATTGATCGATGATTATTATTATTATTATTATTATCATTATTATTTTTATTGCTATTATTATTGTTATTCTTGTTATTATTATTGTTGATATTATTGTTATTCTTATTGTTACTAGTAATATTATTATTATTATTATTATTTTGTTTTAAGCCCGAACATACTCCGTTTATATGTAATTTATTATTTGATTTAATGTATATATATACGAACATTTTTAAAACCCTATTTTTTGTTCTTGATTATTATTTTAATTAAGAATTCCTTGAAAATTTTCATTCTTCTTGTTGGAGCTTTTCTTGTTGATTCCATTATCTTTAATTTAGTTGTGGGTATTTTTATTTGAACCCTGTTGATTTTGATCTACCTCCTAATTGAACCCTAAAACCCAATTTGAGGTATTCTTGATCCAAAACCGTTATTATTGAACCCTAATTGTACCCTACGAATATAACTCTAATGCAAACCCTAATTTGGCACACAAATAGAAAACCTGGCCATCTATTCTCTCTCCTCGAGTTTCTCTCTCCTCTCTCCTCTCTCCTCTATCTCTCTCCCCAAACTAAACCCATTTCCCGATCACCATCCCCGGCCAAACTCTGGCAACCCCTTCTTCCGTCGAACCCCCTGGCTGTCCTCCCTTCCCGTTGACACCTTAGCTCCAGACCATCGAACCCCCCTGTCTGCTCCTCTTACTGATCGATGGCGCGCCACCCTATCGCTGCTCCCTCCTTGACGCCGCCCTGCGTCGATCCGTCGCCGTCCTCGTTGCTCGACGCCGCCGTCGAGCCATGATGTCAAACCCAAGCCGTGGTCTCTCTTGCTGCTGTTTCTTGTGTGTTGCTGCTTTGTCCGTTTGTGTACTGGGTTACTTTGACTCTTTATTGCACGTAGTTTATACGTGCTATTTGTGGATTGGCTAATTCGTGGGTTCGTTGCTTCGGGATTCCCATCCCGTTATTCTTGGTATTCATTTTCACCGTCTAACAGGCAAGTCACCGTCCTTTTGAATTGCTAATTGTATCAAATTCAAGTGTTATTGAATTTTTTGCAAATAGATCTCTTTGTTATCGTATTATCCATTGTTAATCTCTTCGTTGGGTCTATTGAAGGTTTACACGAGCTAACTCCAATATTCTTGACATCGTGCCACTTTGACCCTAAAGTTTAGATCTTTCATGAGTGCATATAGAATTGATACTTGGCTTGTTCATATAATTGACACACAAATAAACTATTGTAGAGACAATCATTAGGTTGTATGTTGTTTGATCGTTTGATGATTGATTGATGTTAGACTTGTATATGTGTGTGTTCTAAATTTTATTTATCATATTTGGACACCTATCATGCTAGTTACACAATTTATTGACTATAGAATCGGTACCCAACATGTTTAGTTAATTTATTTTCATGAAAAATACCCTAAAAACTATACATGCTTGCTGACCTGAACTTTGATCGCTATTTTCGAACTTGTAAATGACCATAAAATGAAATACTTTCTGAATATGAAATGTATCTCCAAGTGTCTAGTTGCCAATAACACCCAGAATTTTCGAATTCCATGTTTTGTAGCAAAAGTTATACCCGTCTTACTACAGATGTGCTTTTGCATTTCAGATTTTCAGATTCTCGTACCCTTCATGTTCAAACAGTAAAAAGGCTGATCAAATGATATAATTTTGCTATGGAAATCTCTATATTGTTGCTTAACACGTTTAGGAGTCTAGATTATATTTTTACTGAATTTAATATTGGGTTTTTGCTGATTCAAAAATTAAAACAATAAGATGTCGAATTTCTGCCTAAACATAAAACCTGTAAAAAAACATATGTTTGACCTAACTACTCTTGTCGGAATTTGAACTTTAAGTATGCGTTAGAACTGTATGGAAGTCTAGTTTCCAAATTTTCTGACGGATTCAACTTTTGATTTCTGAGTCAGCGGGAAACTATATTTTTGTACAGGTAGCGCTTGCTGTCCAGAATTTTAGATGCCCCTTTTTAATGAATTAATGATTCATATGTTGTACTATTACATGAATTAATAAATGTATGTTGCATTGCATGTTCCTAATGAGTTATCGTCATCATTCTAATTAATTGTCCTATTTCATGTTATCAACCTATTGTTTTCCTATTGATACTATCGTTCACCAAATTGTCCATTAATTACATATTGTATTGTTGCATTGATAAATAATTAACAAGGCGGAATTTAAGGGATTGACTTTTGAGAAGTGAACAAAGTAGTGACTGTACTTGGAAGAAGGACCCGTGTTTTCCTAATTACCGTTCCGGCTACCGTTTTATCGTGTGATTGTGGTTATGGCCATAACCCAATCTATCGTGTACCGTATCGTTGCCGATGACCGTTTCATACACCGAAAGGTGAAAAGCGTTTACCGTTACCGTTGCCAAGTACATGATCTACCGAGTGCACCACTTGATTCTAAAAAGAAATTGATTGTATGCATCGAACCTGTACTATGGGATGTAGTAGTACATGCATTAGTTAGGATTAAAATGAATAATAGACATAAGGATTGACACATTACCGATATTGCATATTGTTCATCATTGTTCCTATTTATATCCAATATTGTTTAAGTGATATTGATATTAACCGTGTGATTACCGTTACCGAATATTGAATCATTGTTACACCGTTGCATTGATTACCATGTTATTGATTATTATCATCGTGCTATGTTATTGATTCCTATTGATCCATTGGTTCATTGTTATACCGTTATTCCATTGTTCCTGCTTTCTCTACTTGCTGTTCATGACTTGCTCTAAGGATAATTTTTCTCCTCTTTTTAGATGAAGTGTATATAGGTAACGAAGGAGAAATGCCTGCTGGAATTGAAGAACAAACATTTTGAAGATTTCTGCTTTTAAATTGCTTATCGCTTTAATAAACTTAATGTATTGAGACTTGTTACTATTTTGGATTGGATTATTATTGTTTTGGGCATATATCCCGAATTTTATTATTGTTTCCAGACGTTGGATTATTATTATTGTATTTGGATATTTTATTGCTTCATTCCAAGTATTATTGTTCATGAGATTATTATTATTGCCTGCGCATTGTTCTGTATTGATTATATTATTGAGTTGAGCAATTAAACAACTTATGGGTGATGTTAGTCATTTACTGGGCCGATGTCATGTGCTCGTATTCCGTATTTTTGGAAAGCGGGGCGTGACACGGGGCTGAAGAAGGTTGAGACGGATTTTTATGAGAATTGCGTGATGGGCAAACAGAAGTTAGTTAGCTTTCAGTTGGGTGGGCATGAGAAGAAGCTTGCGAAGCTAGAGTTGGTACATACAGATGTGTGGGGTCCAGCTCAGAAATTCTCTTATGGTGGTAAGAGATACTTCATCACATTCATCGATGATGCTACAAGAAAGGTTTGGGTTTATGCAATTCACGAGAAATCAGAAATTTTTGAGACATTCAGAGCTTGGAAAGCTAGGGTTGAGAATAAGACAGGTTGCAAGGTGAAAGCAATCAAGTCAAACAACGGAGGTGAGTACACAAGCAAAGAATTTGTTAACTATCTGGCAAAGGAAGGTATCAGAGGAATCAAGATAGTTCCTAAGACTCAACAGGAGAATAGTGTAGCAGAAAGGATGAACAGAACGATACTCGAAAGGGCGAGATGCATGAGACTTCATGCGGGTCTTTCGGTCCATCTTTGGGCCGCTACAGTTGATACAGCAGTGTACTTGATTAACCGTTGCCCGTCTAGTGCCCTTGATGGGGCCATTCCAGAAGAACTATGGTCAGGTAAAACTGTGAATTATTCGCATTTGAAAGTTTATGGTTGTATAGCACATGCACTAATTGACAGGGAAGAAAGAAAGAAGTTGGACTCTAAGTTTAGGAGGTGTGTCTTCATTGGCTACGATGGCGATGAGTATGGTTACAGACTTTGGGATTTTTGGGATAACAAAGTCATACGCAGTAGGAATGTAGTGTTCAATAAAGATGTCATATACAAGGACAGGCACATAGGTCAAGACAGTACAACCAGTTCAGAATCAAATTGGGGTTCAGACTCAGACTCAGATTCAAATTCTGAAGGCGGCCCTAGTGGTGGGGGTCCTACAATGCAGCAGCAGGTACAGATACCACAGGCATCATAGGAGGCTCAAGGTGAGCCTATTGAGAATGAACAGGTAATCCAAGACGAACAGGTACAGCTAGAATAGTTTGGGGAACCTAAAACGGTCGATGAATCGGTACCCACATTGAGGAGATCGACACGAGAGAGGAGGCCAACCAGGATATTTGATCCATCAGTTAGTGGTGTTCACGAGCATGTTCTGTACACGGATTCAGGGGAGCCAGAGACTCATGAGGAGGCTTTGAGGGATGAGGCTCGAATTCAGTGGGAGTTAGCCATGAAGGACGAGATGAGCTCCTTGGAACAGAACCAAACTTGGGAGTTGACCAAGTTACCTACAGGGAAGCGTGCTCTTATGAACAAATGAGTTTTCAGAGTTAAAGATGAGGCGGATGGCAATAAGCGATACAAGACGAGACTTGTGGTGAAAGGATTCTTTCAAAGAGAAGGTGTCGATTATAGTGAGATCTTTGCACCGGTTGTGAAGATGGCTTCTATTAGGGTTTTGCTCAGTATTATGGCAGTTGAAGACTTGCATTTAGAGCAGTTGGATGTGAAGACAGCATTTCTCCATGGTGATGTTGAAGAAGAGCTGTACATGAAACAACCCACAGGTTTTGAAGCTAAAGGAAAGGACGACATGGTGTGTCGATTGAAGAAGAGTCTATATGGGCTCAAACAAGTACCGCGGCAATGGTATTTGAAGTTTGATCGCTTCATGAGAGGGAAAGGTTTCGATAGATGCGAAACAGATCATTGTGTGTATGTTCGTAGATATGATGACAATGATATAGTTATCATGGCGTTGTACATGGACGACATATTGTTGGCAGGTTCATGTATGAAAAAGATCAAGGAAGTGAAAAAGGTGCTAGCTTCGGAATTTTCAATAAAGGACTTGGGTGAAGCAAAGCAAATTCTCGGCATGAAGATCAGTAAAGACAGAAGAAGCAAGAATCTTTGGTTATCACAAGTGGACTATGTGAAGAAGGTGTTGAAGAGATTCAATATAGATGGTGCAAGGCCAGTTACTTGTCCCTTGGCTGCTCACTTCAAGTTATCAATAGACTTGTGTCCTAAGACAGAGGTAGAGATGGAGAAAATGGCTGCTATTCCTTATGCCTTAGCCGTTGGGAGTTTGATGTATGCGATGGTGTCAACAAGACCAGACATCACACAAGCAGTAGGAGTTATCAGCCGTTACATGAAGAATCCAGGTAAACAGCATTGGGATGCAGTAAGGTGGATTCTTAGATATCTAGCAGGTACTTCAGATCACTCTCTTTGTTTTGGGGGAGATTCTTTGCATATACATGGTTATGTTGATACAGATTTTTTGGGCGATCGTGATGGTTGCAGAAGTACTATAGGGTATGTATTTACAGTTGGTGGAATAGCTGTTAGTTGGGCTTCGCAATTACAAAAGGTTGTAGCGTAGTCAACCACGGAGTCAGAGTATATGGTACTTACGGAAGCGACGAAAGACATGTTGTGGATTTTGGAGCTTATGAAACAGTTGGGCAGGAAGCAACCCATAGGTGAACTATGGTGTGATAGTCAAAATACAGTTTTCTTGGTGAAAAACTCGGCATATCACTCTAGGACTCGACACATTCAAATGAGATATCATTTTTTCAGAATGGCGGTTGAGAAGAAACGGTTGAAGCTAACTAAGATTCTTGGTATTAAGAATCCGGCGGACGTGCTCACTAAGGTGGTGGATAGCAAGAAACATCAGTTTTGCTATACCACTATCGGATTATCTCCAGGTACGCTCACATCAGATTTTTTTTGGGTCATTTCTCTTTTGACTGCATTAACTACGCTCACATTGTTCTCATTCCGAAAATGATTGGTGCTAACAAGGTCACCGCTTTCAGACCTATCAGTCTTCTTAACACTCTTTAAAATTATCGTGAAAGTTCTTTCCAATCGCGTTAATCTAGTGATTTCTCCTCTGATCGATCAGGCACAATCGGGTTTTATTAAAAATAGATTTATTCTCGATAGCGTAGCTTGTGCCCAAGAGATCATATATGGATGCCATCAATCTAATTCAGAAGAGATTCTTCTGAAATTAGATTTCGAGAAAGCGTATGACTCAATTGGGAGTTCCTGTTTGAAATTCCCATTAACTGTGGTTTCAGTCTCAAATGAATCTCCTGGATTAAGTCAAGTCTTTTTGCTGGTATTTCTTCAGTTATTATTAATGGTATGGAAGAGAATAAATTCAAATGTAAAAGGAGTCTCCGTCAAGAAGATCCAATTTCATCGTTATTATTCTCTCTAGTGGTTGATGTTTTTAGCAAACTTCTCCTTAATGCTTGGAATGCTAACATTATTGAAGGATTAAGGGGTTTCTATGATTTTCGCGGTATCCTTACTCTGCAATGTGTAGATGACACTATCTTTTTTGCAAAACCAAATGGGACCACCCTCCGCAATCTTAAAATTCTTTTATACATCTTCGAAAAGCCTCAAGATTAACGATTAATTTCAATAAAACTTCGGTGCTGTGGATTGGTGGTTCTGACAACCGTCAGCTAGAGATTGCTCAATTCTTCAACTGTGCTTCTACTTCTTTCCCTATTCGGTATCTAGGGATCCATTGAGATTGGGTAAATTACATAAAATGGATTGGATTCCTATGATTGAGAGAGTCGAATCTAAACTCAATGTTTGGTCTGGTCGACACCTCTCGCGGGGCGGTAGATTGATTTTGGTTAACTCCGTCCTTTCCTCTGTCCCTTTATACATTATATCTTTTTTCTATGTTCCTTCTTGGGTGATCAAAAAGATTAATCAAATCAGGAGAAACTTTTTTTGGTCCGATTCTGTGGAGTACAGAGTAGGTAAATATCTCTGTAATTGGAAATCAGTTTGCAAATCCAAGAAGGAAGAAGGACTTGGTGTTCTCAATCTCAGACATCAGAACATGGCGCTTCTAGGGAAATAGTTATGGAGAATTCTTAAAGATGATACCCTCTTCTAGGAACGTCTTATCATTCATAAATACAATTCCTGTCACAAAATTTGGGAATTATATCTCACTCTATCTCCTTCATCGTCCCCGTTTTGGAAAGGTTGTTGAACCATTCAGGTGTGAAATTTTCAAAGTCGGTGCTAACGGTTCGTCGGTTCTTTTTTGGACCGATCTTTGGATTGGTAATTACTAGTTTATTCCCTGAATTGTTTCAGTTGGCCTCCAATCAATGTGCTACTGTAGCGGATTATTTGGTTTGCCATAACGATATGAGGAACTAGCACATCCCTTTCAGAAGCATGCTTCCCCCTTTACTTATCCCCAAATTCATCATTTTACTTACATCGTTACATGCATACTGTCGGCACCCTATTGATGATGCTTTATGGCGATGGAATAGTTCTAGTGAGTATTCTGTAAATCTTTTTACAACTTCCTTAACTCCAAAGGTGCTCTTTCTTCGTTTGCAACATCCGTATGGAAACGCCTAGCTCCGCTTAAAGTCAAAATTCTTTCGTGGCTTGCTATTCAAAACAAATTACTTACGGTAGATAATCTAAACAAGACGAATTTGGCTTTAGGACAAAATTGTTCCTTGTGTCTTACTCACCTTGAAGATGCGAATCACTTATTCTTAAATTGCTCTTTTATTCGTCCATTATGGACGATTTGTATGCATGCCTGACATGTCCATTGTCGTCCAGGCTATATTGACACATGGTGGAGTACATGGAGGTTTCATAGAGTCAAAAATTATTTTCTATCATCATGGGATTTATCCATGATGGCCCTTATTTGGATTATTTGGAAAGAAAGAAATAATCATATATTTGCTAATACTTCACGTTCTATTGCTAATTTAGTTGAAGTCCTTCTTTTCTATACTAAGTTTTGGGCTAGTGCATTATCTCAAAGCTAAGTTTATGCTCTCCAACTTCATCTTCTAGATGTTGTTATGGTTGTTTTCCTACATAATAGCTTCTTACCATCTTAACTGCATTTTAATTTTTTAGTTTTCTTATTCCTATGTGTTGTCTCTTGTTGGTGTGCAGAACTGAACGACATAATAGCTTCTTACCACCTTACTGCATTTTAATTTTCTAATTTTCTTATTCTTATGAGTTCTCTTGTTGGTGTGCAGAACTGGACAACATCGGCACTCGGACACTCTTTTGGGTTTTCCCTCCTCTTATTTTGCTTGCTCCTTCAGCAAGTGTTTTGGCTTCTTTAGTCATGGAGCTACTTTGCTTTTACTGCATTTGGTTTCTATATTTTGGTTTGGTTTGCTGCGTCCTCTTCTAATGAGCAACATACTCAAGTATATCGTGTTACTATAATCTTATCTTTATGTTCTCATATAAATATATACTTAAGTGTTCACTTTTAATTCCCTGTGTTTACGATTTGCCTCTGTTTGATTGGTGTTGCCTTGACATTATATGCTGTGATTTTCGCTTGTAGTGCCTATGCTTGGATTTTGTGCACTTTGTGCGATTTCTGTATTTTGCAGGATCAGGTTGTTGTGCGTTTTGGGGCTGCTAATATGTTGCACCCTTGTGTTAAATGCTGTTTGCAGCTCCTCGTTCCTGCATAGTGGGGTGTGTTTGGTGGTGGTTGTTGCCGCCACTGGTTGCTGCCTTTTCTTACTCTCCTTGTTCTGTCGATTATTTTGGAGTTTTTGTGTCACCTGATGAGCTACTCGATCCTCTGTTTTTGTCCTTTTGAGTTTACTAAGCTTTTGTTGTATATGCCGCAAATTTCTTATTTGCACTATTACCTCATTTATTATGACCTTTTAACTATCGAATCTTTTTTCTTTTCTTTGTGTTACAGTTTTACTGCTTGTAAATCATGACATTATTCCTATTTTTTTTGCAGTTTTACTGCTTGTAAATCTATGTTTTGTAAGCCACTTTTGCTATCTACCAATGCTTCGAGATGTACATCGTATCATGATGAACAGTTAGCTGATGCACTAGATCAACAATTTGTCCGAGTGTAATCTCAAAGACGTGTAACATGGACCATCTATTGAATATGGTAGTATAGGAAGAGAGGGAATGAAGTGAAGGGAGGTAGAAGGGTTATTGCGGGCTCTTAAATGTGATTACGACATTTCAGCTCGAGATTTAAATTAAGAGCTCTTCTCACAAACTAATTGTCCTTTTAAACTGAATTTTTTTTTTTTTTTTTTTTTTTTTTGCTTCCATCTTATTAACCTGTGCGGTTCCTCCTAAAAAGAAATCGATCTCATCAAAAAACATATTTAGATGATTAGTCCATTCAATGCACATTTCCCTTCCTATCATCATTAAGAGAGCATGGATCTTCTACTTCGTCGATTTATTAAGATCGGCTTATTTAAGTTAAGTATAAACTAATAATAGACACGTATTATTTTTTTTTTAAAAAAAAATTAAAGTAAAACTCTGATTTACACTTGCGATGCATGTCTTAACAAATATGATTATATATTTTTAAAAATAAATGTAAAGAATATAATGGAAGAGTTGGAGTTACACATAAGTAGCTAGATTGACAACTCCAACTCTTCTATTATAATAGTTATTATATACTACTCTCCCCGTTTCACTTTAAGTGATATTTAGGGTTTTTTTCTTGCTTCACTTTAAGTGATATTATCCATTTTTTTTCCTTTATTTTCCAAGAAAACCCTTATTTATGTTGAAATTTTGTCTTAAGTACTCATCTTAATCCTATCAAATATTCTTAGAAAATTGTAGTTTCAACTTTCTAGATTTTATTTTCTCCAAAAATTTAATGCCAACTGTATTGGAAAAAGAATCAGTAATTCTATTTTATCTTGAAAACAAAATTTATATTGAGAAAACATTAATTACAATTTCTTGAAATCAGAATCTTTATTGGAAAAAGAATTAGTAATTAAATCATGGAGACTTATTAATAAGGGTGTAGAGGGAAATAAATGTTTATCTCACTCTTCCTTAATCTGTGTGCAAAACTCCTGAATATCACTTAAAGTGAAACGAAGGGAGTATACTATAGATAGATAGATAGTAATTTACATTTGTGATATTAGAGATATTAGAGATTATAGATAGATAGATAGATAGATAAATAGATATTAATTTACACGTATGAGTATGATGCACATTTAATATATATTAAAAAAATAAAGTAAAAAATCTGATATAGTGAGGACTCGAACCTGAGACCTCCTTCATATTAGCTGTGCACGTGCAATACACGTTGGTAGATTAACAAATTTACAAATAACACTAAGAACTTCTCCCATTATAGTATTAGAGATTAGAGATAAAAACAGAATGTCAATGGTTCATTAATTGCTCGGAATTAGGAACCAATCTGGCTTTCAAAAACTATTTGGTGAAGTCTTGGAATTAGGTTTACTATCTTTCTTAGATTAATTCTTAGTTCATTAGCCCTAGAATCTAATTTAGTAAAACTCGAAATAACCCAAGCATGAGACAAAAGAGACTTTAATTAATTAGATAACAGTGTCCCTTATATCCAACTAGCTATGACTCAATAAATCCCAATTAAAATTCCTAATTTATTTAGGACTTTACCAATGGACACTTGAGTTCACATATTAGGTACAAATAGTTATCATGCATTGAAATAAAGGACACTCTTACACTCTTGGGAAAGGAAAGATACAATTTATCTTTACCATTTATATTACAAGTCATATCTAAAGCTTATCTATATTAAGGCGCATAAAACCAATTAAATCCACCCTTTAAATATATTCATGAGAAACTTCAGTGTTGTATCCATATTTTCATTAATTATTATTTTCACTAGTTTAATTCCAAATCATTTCTGAATCCACCACCATCAACGAAAATAAAATATTATAAATATTGCAAGCATAATTTCTATTGATAATTACCATACTTTTTATAATTAATTTTTACCATATATATCTCAATATATACACCTGTATGAGGCCAAAGATAGAGTGGTTGAACTCAATTTACACGTGTGAATTTACCCTTTCTTCTAAATAGTAAACACATTAAATACTTTATGCAATTGTAATAATCGCAAATCTCAAATATTATAATGGGAGAAGGTCTTAGTGTCATTTGTCATTTTATCGTTCTACCAAATGTGTAACGCATGTACATAACTAATGTAAAAGAGATTTCCGGTTCAAATTCTTCCTACGTCAGAGTTTCTATTTTTATTTTTTGAAACTATTAAAACGTGCGTCGCCCGTGTAAATTACTAGCAGAGATAAATAAATCTTAATTTCCCAAAAAGGATTATTTTTAAAAAAATGCATTCTTATATCAACAAAAATATATAGATAAGCACTACCTAGCCTACCTGCCACGTCATCATCACTTACGAAGGCTAAACTGCTGCCGCGTGTACGATTTTTTTTTTTTAATTTTTCTAATTTTCCTATTTTTTTCTTTTAAAAAATTCATACTTAAGTTTAAAAAATTTCACCCTACATTACTTCAACGTAACGGCACCATTGTATATAACGGTTTAGTCCCTAATAAGGTTATTGTATTCACTTTATATTCACACTTCTGCATCTATATAATACAATGAGGCTGTTTCAATAAATAATAAACAAACATGCCTTCTGTTCGTTGTCACATTTCCTTTCCATTTTATCACACTTCTCTCTCTTCCTTCCTTTGATAATAATTTTAAATAAAAAAAACTTCAACACTACGCTATTAACTAATGTATTTAACCAATTTTTTGGAGAAAAAATAAATAGAAGAGTCTAAGGAAAAAAGATTACAAAGCTAGTTTGACTATTTTGACGAAATGAGAGTAATCTACTTAAAAGTTTTTTTTTTTTTTTTTTTTTTAATTTTTAAAAGTTTGTTGAACATAATTTTCATAATATCACACTTAGACATTAATCACTTTCAGGGTGGGGATCGGGATTTGTGGAGGATTTTTATGGAATTCTAAAAGTATTTTGGGAGAACTTGTTTGAAGAAAGAAAAAAAAAAAAACTCCTATGTAATGTAAGTGCCAAATGACCATCTAACCCCCTACCTTCCACCATTTAAACGCCTGCATCACCATAAAGATTTTCCCCACCTCAACTCCAAACTTGGCATTCTCTTTCCATGCCCCTGATAACCCTCACCTTCTCTTTCTCTCAAAATTCACCCCTTCTTTTCACCTCAAAATCACAAACACCCACACTTGTTCTTCTTCTTCTTCTTCTTCCTGGATATTGAAAGATGGGTGAAGTTGCCAAAGAAATTCCAAGAGGAGGGAGCAAGATGCAAAAGAGCTACTTTGATGTGTTGGGTATTTGCTGCCCTTCTGAAGTCCCCCTAATTGACAAGATATTGAAGCCCATGGATGGGATTCACAAGGTGACTGTGATTGTTCCTTCCAAAACTGTCATAGTTGAACATGATCCTCACCTCGTTTCTCAGCTTCAAATTGGTAATTACTTCTTCCTTTAATTTTTCCTACTTTGATTTTCGAGCTTGGATAGAGATCAGAGTTTTTTAATAAACGTACCTTCACTTTGTTCACAATTAAAAAAGGATGAGTGTACAAGAAAACAAAAGTTGGTGTTTTCAGTGATGGCCCTATAAACAAGTAGTGATCATAAAAGGTGGCACCGACAAAAAAAAACAGTTTGTGATGGGATGGCGGGTTGTAAAGGGGAGCAAATTGACACATGTGATAGACCAGACCACCCAACATTAGGTTATGATGTTTGTTTTCCTAACATTATAATCATGATGATAATGGGATTATTGTAGGAAAGGTGAAATTGTTTCCGTACCCGTATTTTGAATCCTTCTATTTTTTCTTCCTACATCTACTTGGTAAATTTGAAATTATAGGGGGTTTGGTACGCGGGTTGGAGGATTCGTGGGGATGAGAGGATTCTGGTGAATGTGTTGGTGGGAATGAAGATTTCCGGGAAAGTTGCATTTCCGTGGTTGGTATAGCATAATGCTATTTTAAGAGTCTTTGAGTATTCAAGAAAATTTCCAAGAATCATGATCAATTATTCAAGCATATTTGTTTTTAGTTCTATTTGATGAGGGAATCCAGAAATCCTACAGTTCTGGAGGGGAATGCAATTCCATGGACATAGAGGATTCTTTCTCAACCTATTGTTTAGCCAAACCAAGTAATTCTGTCAAAATAAAAGATATGCTATTGCTACATATATCGTCGTCATCGTACCACTTATCTTTTGAAATTATTCCAAACAAGATTATCTTGGTATAAAAGCTGTGGAATTTAAAAGGAAAAGGCGCCATAGAAATTGGCTTTATAATCTATGTTCACTTTTCGCATTTTGATATCTTTGTGTGTACGCACCACAAAACACTTTAAGTCACCAAAAAGCCACTTTAAAATAGTGAAAGAAGGTAGGATTTTAACATTACTCTATTAATTTATTGTGTGGGCTGCACTTTTAAGTAGAAGTTATTGTACAGAGTCCACAATTGATAGCTCACATGCTTGTATCTGATCGTAGTTTTAGAACAACGCAATAAGCTTTTTCCTATCGATAAGAGCATCTGTAGTCGTCTTGAGTCAAATTTTGGGTATTTGGCAAATGAAAATGGCAAAAGTGGCTTTGCACTACAGTCGTTGATTGCCAAAAAAATAGGTATTCGAAATTTTCAAAATCTGAGACGGAAGGCAAATTTTCGTTTGACGTTGAAAAAAAAAATTTAATGAAATTTTGGAACGGACGGGAATTCTTTTCCCGTCCATCCATTTTTTTTTTTTAATCAAAAAATCAAAAACTGCAAAGACAGCAAACCTTCTTCCGTCCTTCAAATGTGGGGATTTTGTTTTTTTTTTCCTTTTTTTCGATCGGACGGGAAATCCTTTCCCATCCATCGATTTAATTTTAAAAAATTGTTTTGGGACGGAAAATTAACTTTCGTCTGATACTTCTTAGAACAGTCAAATTCTTCTGAACGAAGTTTTTTTTTTCATCCGATGCAACAGACGATAAACCTTCTTCCAATTGCTATATTTTCCAAAACCCCAAATTTTTTGCCATATTTGGCAGTCTACTGTTCACCAAGAACCCAAATTTTGGGTTTTTGGCCAACGACTACGGCGATTCTTTTCTCATTTTTTGGAAAAAATGCAAAAATAGCCAACGACTACAAATGCTCTAAAGATGATCTAAACAAGGGTATTAAATCAAGATAGATACAGTGATCAATTCTTGTTAATTAATTGTGCTGCGTATAGCTGATGACCTGATAAAAGCTAAAGCAGTGATAGTGACACTGTCTATTTGCTTATCTCATAAAAACCCAACTTTGACCATCTAATTTGTGGTCCACATCATTTATTTTTTAGTAGTGTACGATAAATTTTTTGGAACCCAGGACTGTACTAATCAGTGAAGAAAAGTAATCCATAGGTAACTCAAACAACAAAAGTAGACCAAGATAATTGATGAAAATATTGAATAAGTAAACTTATTTATAATGAGTAACTAACTTCCAGGTGCATCTAATTCTCAAATTCGTCAAGTTTAAGGAATCAAGTTCTATTTACTTATTTATTTAAATAGAATTTTATCACATTAAAAATTATTTAAACATAGTAAGATTGAGTGCATCGACATAAAGCATCGATTTGGTTGTTTGTTTGCCGCACCCATTATATATATATATATTTTTTTTTCTTTCATTCGTCCTATCCATTTTTTAAATTTGTCGCCTCCTAGAGTTGTTCCATTAACTACTTGTTAATGGAACCGGATGCTCCAATTTCGGTCATCTTTTACTCACTAAGATAAATCAACAAGCATCATTTGAGGCCGATCAATGTTTGTAGCTGTATTGCTCATGCATCAATCAAGAATTCGTTCGATTTATCCAGTCATAAAATAATCAAAGGCCGATCTGAATAAGGTAACATAAAATAGTGTATGCAAAAGTGAAGTGACGTAAGTGGGTGTCCTATCTCTTTCAGGACAACGTTGCAGAAAAGTAGGCTTCACAATCAAAGCTCCGTAAAACAAACAAACAAACTACTAATGCTGTCCTACTCGTCAAAGACATGGAAAAAGAAAAGTAAATGGATAAATCCTAACTATTCCATGAACCCCTAATTTATCTATTTTCCGATGCCAGTAGGTTTAAATCTTTAATATTACAACCCAATAGCATTTGAACCTGATTTCATTCAACATTGTAAAACCATCCAGCATCTGCAATTCGCACTAATAATTAGGCCTCCCTTGTGACACTTGCATCACATGTGCTCATAAATCAAGTCAGTATTACCGTGTCTAGCAATATAAAAGCATGTGTATGGCAAATTGACAATGTGCGAACATGACTTCTGAAACTTGTGTTACACAGTCTATAGACCATCATGATTCACATTATTGTTTCTTCAACAATAGACTAGTTCATGTAACACAAGAAAAGGGGCGGATAACTTTGTTAAATTTCTGATTCGTGCAGTGAAGGCATTGAACCAGGCAAGGCTTGAAGCTACAATCCGATCATATGGCAACAATAAAATCATCAACAAATGGCCAAGCCCATACATACTGGCCTGTGGGATTCTGCTTTTAATATCATTATTCCATAAGCTTTTCCATCCCCTTCAGTGGTTGGCCTTAGCAGCTGTCGCCGTAGGTCTACCTCCGATTGTATTAAGAAGCTTTGTTGCCATTCGACGGTTCACTCTTGATATCAATATTCTCATGTTAATTGCAGGTAAAAAAAATTTGTTAATTACATTTAAATGCTATGTTACAAACTTAATAAGGGAGAGATGACCGTGTGTAGTTATCACACTGAATGTCTTTTATACTATTCATATTTTATGCCATTTGCAATGATTTTTTTTTTCCATGCCTTGTTAAGATAACCTAACGTTATATATCTATTCTATAATAAACTAGATTAATTTTCACATGCTCATAATATGTGTTTTGTCTTTTATACTCTAATTAAACATAACCTTTAATCTATGCTCCCTCTTTGCCAGTAATTCCTCATTTTTACAACACATGCAATTTTATTAACCGAAGTTAGACCTTGTACCCTCCTGAGATAGTATAGGGGGACAATCTTAGAAATCTTTAAGGGGGTTTCTCGTGAAATCTTCATAGAATATGGGTTTTCTACAATTTCCCTAAAAATATAATGAGTCAAATGAGAAGATCAAATGCCAGTCACAAATATACAAAGGTTTGATGTATATCTTAGCAATGGAGCACATGTGATGATATAGTCACATGGAGAAGTTCTTATGTCAGGATTTGCTCAGCTTTAGAAAGCATAACTAAATAAGTAGGATTCCCACTACAGTGCTTCATATAATCACTTCCCACTACAGTGCTTCATATAATCACTTCATATAATCAGATGAATATATTGGGAATAAAGTGGTCCAGATTGTACAATGGATTGGCCTACATCTCTGACCACAATATTGTGTACATAAAATGATAAAATCAAGTTGCATGTTTTCAAACTCATGTTGTTAAAGGGGCCATCACTACTTTCTCCATCCCGTGTAACCTTTGCTATTCCATCCTATACGTTTGGGATCATGTTTGTTAACTTAGTTTCGACAAGGATTAGGGCTTAGTAACTCCGAACTGTTCTAACACCACAACCAAGCAGGCCCATAAATTTCTCAAATTGACTCAAATTGACAGTGCACCGCAAATTTAGACTTATAACTAAGCGAGGTTCGATTCGGTAACAAAATAGCTTGGATTAAGTCGGATAATTAATATCCTATCAAAAGATCTAATGAGGTGCCAGCAATATTAAACTTAAGGTTATTCCAATGCCAAATAGAAGCTTAGCTCATTCGACTATATTAGTAAATTTTTTAAATTAAAAAAAAAATACAATATGGAATCTTGATTGAAGTTTCATACTTCCAACAGAATCATTCAAATCTCATATTCAAAAGGTGTATAGTCTATTGATTGTTTTATATTGCTTGTGAGGGGTGTGTTGTATTATATTTTGCTCTTTTGTTAGATAGTAGATTCTCACATGAGTCATATGTTAAAACGGTTGCCAGCTTTTGGATTGTTGTGGTGTGTGTACCATACTTATATATATATCCCCAAAAAAATTCACACTTGGTTCTCACCGAAGGAGTTCTCACATTATATATATATATATATATATATATATATATATATATATATATATATATATATATATATATATATATATATATATATATATATTGGTTGCAGTACCACACCGATAATATTAATTAAGTAGTCGATATTTTAATTTAGATATATTATTATTCTCTTCCACTTGTCTTTTTTGGGCAGTCGGTGGGGCATGTGCGCTGAGGGACTTCTCGGAAGCAGGGTTCATTGTGTTCCTCTTCACAATAGCTGAATGGCTTGAAACAATGGCCAGTCACAAGGTCTCTTTCTCTCATTCCCTCTTTCTCTCTACTCTCTGTTTCATTTGACCTTTGTTACAATAAGTCGGGTTGAGCCTTTTTACATGATCTATGGTGTTTTAATAAATTTGCACTCAAGTCATCACACAAAACGTGTGGAAGTTCATATCGCCTTCAACAGTGTAGTGTCTTTAGTGTTAACCAGAATATGAGGAACTTCCCTATTGTACGAGTATATATGAAAGAGAGATCATAGCTTTAGATTGATTCCTGACAACTGAAGCTGATTGCAAGTATGTTCACACTTCAAACATACACGCATACATACATATGGTATTATATATAAACTAGTAATATACACGTGTGATGCACGTATTAATTTTTTTTTAAAAATTAAAGTAAAAATTTTGATTTACAAGTGCGATGCATGTCTTAATAAATAGGATTATATATTTTTTAAAGTAAATGTAAAGACTATAATGGGAGAGTTGGAGTTGCACTTGCGCTGCATGTAAGTAGGGTAGATTTAGAGCTCCAACTCTTCCATTATAATAGTTATTATATATTATATTATAGATAGATGGATAGATAGATAGATAATAATTTACACATGTGATGCACATTTAATTAATATATTAAAAAAATTTAAGTAAAAATCTGACGTAGTGAGGACTCGAAATTGAGACCTCTTTCATATTAGTTATGCACGTGCAATGCACACGTTGGTAGATTTACAAATGACACTAAGGCCTTCTCCCATTATAATATTATTATTATTAGAGATTAGAGATTAGAGATAGTGGCAACACATTTAAGAAAAGCATGGGCCCTTTTGTTTTTTCCGAGGTTTCCTAAAACTAATATTATTTCAATGGTTACCATATGCACTCACAGGCCACAGCTGGAATGTCTGCTCTGATAAACATGGCCCCTCAGAAAGCTATAATGGCTGAAACAGGCCATGTTGTCGATGCCAGAGAAGTGAAAGTTAACTCCATCCTAGCTGTCAAGGCTGGTGAAGTCGTCCCTATTGACGGCGTCGTTCTTGAGGGTAAAAGTGAAGTCAATGAGCAAAGCCTAACGGGTGAATCTTTCCCTGTTCCTAAACAACCTCAGTCTCTTGTTTGGGCTGGAACACTCAACATTGATGGTATTACTACTTTCCTGCTATTAACACATCTCTGTGTTTGATAAGTTGGTAGCCTATATTGACTAATAAGGGGGTTGCAGGTTATATCAGCGTGAGGACCACTGCATTAGCTGAAGACTCAGCGGTGGCCAAAATGGCAAGACTGGTGGAGGAAGCACAGAACAGTAGGTCCAAGACACAGAGACTGATAGACTCCTGCACCAAATACTACACACCAGGTAAGAGAAAACCTAACTTGTAGGAGCCTTGAAAATAAACTCATAGGTAGAGTAAGAGTCAGATAACCAGATAATAGGTATCTTGATAGACGACAAAGAGTGTTAGATAAGAACAAAAGTGGATCTGATGACAGGCCAGCATTTCATGACCCAAAATGAGCGGTCAATCCTTGATCTGTTGAGGAGGACCTGATTAGTTTCCGAGTTTGCTAACTCTTCGACCTCTTAGATTTTAAATCTTATCGTTAACTCTTCGTCTTTTTAGATTTTAAATCTTATCAGTGACTAAAGAGGTAAAGGTGAAGGAATGTGGTTGTCTCCCCTCATTACACATTCATCACTAATTTAAGTAACAATACAAGAACACACTTTATTCAGGTGCTTTATATGTGCCAAATACTCTAATATACTAAAAGGCCAAAAGACATTGTGTTCGGATGGCTAGATTGTCATGATACATATTTCAAATTGATATGGGCACACAGGTGCATATATAGGTTTGATTTATAACCGAACAAAGTTATGGTGCATAAATACGATGATGAATGGGTGTTATCTTGAGTGGATCTTTATGATGCACGTGCGTTGCATGTATGATAAACCCAGTCATTTAAAAAAACTAAAAACACTTTTCCAAACAATGGTGATAAACATAGAAGATAATATCCATGCAATCAGCTATAAAAGGCTGTGAACAAGTGCAATTTTCCTCAACCCTTCTACAACTTCAAAGTTTTAGCATAGTAGCATGGACTTTCACATGGTATCAGAGCAACCCCTCCAAGTTCGAATATCATCGCCTATGTAATTTAAATGCGGATTTTAAAAAATATACCGCTGCGTATTGTACAGGTCTCGGCCTATAATTTGTTGGGTATTTATCTCGTTTCTTTGGCCCATAAAAAATGGGCTCTCGACTTGAAGGGGGGTGTGTTAGAATACAAGTGCAATTTTTCTCAACCCTTCTACAACTTCGAAGTTTTAGCATAGTGGCAGGGACTTTCACAGAATTGAAATATTGTTATCACCAATTATTAACTAATTTTACCTAATGCACCTTGCAGTTGTGGTGGTGATAGCAGGCGGTGTGGCAGTGGTTCCTCTCATACTTCATGTTCATAATCGAAAGCACTGGTTCCAACTAGCACTGGTACTGCTCGTCAGCGCATGCCCTTGTGCCCTGGTTCTATCCACACCAGTCGCAACCTTTTGCTCGCTTTTATCTGCAGCGAGAATTGGAGTACTCGTTAAAGGAGGGGACGTCCTTGAAGCCCTCGCAAGCACAAGAGTTGTGGCTTTCGATAAGACTGGAACCATAACCAGAGGAGAGTTCACTGTCATGGATATTCGGGCCATAAACTGCAAAATAACCATGAATAGTCTTCTTTACTGGTATGAGTTTTTATTTTAATGTAGGATATGGAAATCATGCTGAAAAATGGTGCATACAGTTCTAGGAGATTAAAATGATGTTTAAATAATGTCCAAGCTCGAAACATTAAATGAACTAATATTCAGATGACTAACTTAAGAAGATTTCCAAGTTCAACTACCTTTTTAGAGAAATAGAAAATAGAAGGGTGTTAGGGTAATAAAGGGAAAGGTGCAAGTAGCTACAAGGCTAATAATGCATGATTGAAAAAGATTCATACAAATGATCTCATTGATTCATACAAAATGATCTCGATAACTTGTCAACATAGAAAAATTTACTGAAATGTCATAACGATGCTTCTATTACAAACTTAGAACTGCAAGTTGATTGAATTATTCATCTTCTTCCAGTCATGGAATCTAAATTGATGATCGTACTTCAGGATTTCAAGCATAGAAAGTAAATCAAGCCATCCAATGGCTTCAGCACTTGTAGACCATGCTCGCTCAAATTCCATCGAGCCAAAACCAGACAAGGTAACTGAATTCGAAATCTATCCAGGAGAAGGAGTTTGTGGAGAAATAGATGGCAAGAAGATCTATATAGGGAACAGAAGAATTGCAACCAAGGCAGAGAGTGCATCAGGTACAAAGATAATATCATGACTTTAAGGGTTAATAGTTTTATGACATGAACTTATTCTTGAAAACCCTCGATCTACTCCTTAACCATTAGTTTTAATTCCTTACTTCAAGGAAAAGCATTCAGTATTATTTCTTAATTTTGGGTAAAGTTCCTTCAAAATTATAATAAAATCTGCTAGTGCTATTTAGGTGTATAGCATGAACACCAATACATTCTATAGTATCGGGAATATCCAGCTTCCACCAAATAATGGGGTCAGCTATGAAGTAAAAGACCATGAAATATTTGAAACATCATGTTTTACATGTATTCAGTCAAAGTTAAAGGTTAAACTCTGTGAACCAGGGGGTAATCAGGCAATACCAAGAGAAAGAACGATATAGGAACATATTATTATACAATTGCTCTGGATATTGACTTCATCTCTAAGACACATGAAGCCCAAGAAGCAAGCCAAACTCATTATTTCATTTGATACTATAACATGTTGATAAGTTTTTGAAATATCCCTACTGAATTTTCTTGCTTTTCAGCAATTTAAAAGGTTTGGTTGGCATTACAGACATTTTTCAAGCCACTCGTTTACCTGTAAAAGAACTTTAAAAATATATTCAATCTCACCCATGCGCGCTCACACACATCAAGTTTAGATATTCATGTATGTTGTATTCAGGGATTTCATATGTTATATGGGTTTATATTTGCAGTTCCAAATCCAGGCGAGGAAGGAATGAAGGAAGCAGTCACCCGTGGGTACGTGTTTTCAGGAGCAGAACTAATTGGAATATTCACTCTCTCAGACAACTGCCGAACAGGGGCAGCTGAAGCAATTAAACAGTTGAAATCTTTAGGTGTGAAAACTGCAATGCTCACCGGAGATAGCACTACCGCAGCCATGCATGCTCAGAATGAGGTAAAATCAAGTTGTAAGAAATCCTATTGTTCAGATGTTAGATTTAATCACTTCAAACCACATCCTAGAGAGGTTTTTTCTATTCCTAGTCAAAACTCCATGAAAGGAAACTAATACTATTTGTTCCCAATTTGACAGTTAAAGGATGCCATAGAAATTGTGCACGCAGAGCTTCTACCTGAGGACAAAGTACGAATCATCAATGACCTCAAGACCAAAGAAGGACCGACAACAATGGTGGGTGATGGAATGAATGACGCACCAGCACTAGCTGCAGCTAACGTTGGGATCTCAATGGGCATATCAGGCTCTGCAGTTGCAACAGAGACCAGCCACATAACCTTAATGTCCAATGACATCCTAAAGATCCCAAAAGCCATCCGGATTGCCAGGAGGACCAGCCGCAAGATCATGGTTAACATTTTCTTATCGGTAGTCACAAAGATTGGTATTCTCACACTGGCAATTGCTGGCCACCCACTTCTATGGGCTGCAGTAGTAGCTGATGTCGGTACGTGCCTGGTTGTGATACTTAACAGCATGATGTTGTTAAAAACAAAGGCCCCAAAGGAGAAGAAGGTTTGCTGTCGTTCTTCTCATGCTTCAGGTACACACAAGCACGCGCATAAACATCATTGCGGTTCTGCTCGTACTTCAGATACAGACAGGCATGGCCATGCAGATCATTGCTGTTCTCTCCATACTTCAGATGAACATCATTGTGGTTCTCATACTTCAGATACACACAGGCATGGCCATGCAGGTCACTGCTGTTCTCCACCTACTTCAGATGACGATCATTGTGGTTCTCATAATTCAGATCCACACAGGCATGGCCATGCAGATCACTGTAGTTCTCCCCATACTTCAGATTCACATGCACACGAGCATGAAAATAACTGTAGCACTGTGAACCATGATCACTGTTGTCAAGAAAAGGTCGTGCATGCAGATCACCACAGCACTGTGAATCGTGATCACTGCTGTCAAGAAACTACTGTGAATCATGATCACTGTTGTCAAACAGAAGTCACAGAAAGACACGAGGACTTTGGAGAAGCTCAATGCAGTGATCACAAAGATCATTGTTCAGGGAGTGAGTGTGGTCAATCGCCAGATAAGGGAAATTGCTGTCAAGATTCAGAAATACATACAAGAAGCACGAGCCACAAGAATATTGTCACAGCTGTGGGTAGGGAAGAACACAATTGTGAAGGTGCACAAAGTATGTGTGAAGAAGATAGCATTGGACGTCATGTACATATCCAGTGTACTACAGAGCACGAGGTCAATGGAAAGCATACTCGAGAGATAAACAATGTAAATTGCTGTAACGAGATTGTAGCAGAGAATGCTCTCTTTATTGGGTGCAGGAAGCAACATCATGGCCATGGAAGCAATGCGTTGAAGAAATGCAACAGCCACACAAGCCACAGGGGGAAGAAAGAAATTAGCGGGTGTTGTAGGAGTTATCTGCGAGAGTGTCGAAAGAGAGATGGGTGTTGTGATAGAATAGAGTTAATTATAGAGTAGGAGTTGTAAGCATAAATTACTGGTGCAGGAAAGAAGAGAGCTTTCCTTAGAAAGGGAAGAAAAGAGTATGTAACAAATTAATGTTAGAATATTAACAATGAGGTAAAACAAAACAAAACTAAACGAAAATTTGATATAAACCAGGGAAAGGACTTGTTCATATTATGATAACAGAACCATGATCCAGTAAGCAACCAATGCTAGCATGAACATAAACCGCCATCCTTAAAGAAGAAATTGCTCGGCAAGACCTGCCCAGGATAAAGTGGTCTCCTTGTTCGTGTAGGTGCATACAAACCTTCATCATTTCAAAACTACGACGGCGCACTAGGAGATCCATATGCGCTCATGCCAAATTTCTCTAAATCCTTTACTTCTATAAACTATGCACCAGATGGCAATGCACATTTAATCCACATGTTCTCCAATTCCCGCTAAAATGTGGGACAACAGACAACTCCTTCACATAATTGAGAATGCAGATTTGTTTCAATCAGCTATGAAGCACGAATATAAGTGTACTCGGTGCGCGGATACGCCGATTTCTCAAAAACTAGAACACGGATACATTAGGATACGCTAAATTAAAATAATTTTAAAAATTTTAATATTATAGATATTTAAATAGTAAAGTAAAATATTCAATTCAATACGAACATGAAAAAATAAGAAACAAGAACATGGTAATTAAAATTAATACAAACCAGTGTCAAACAAAATATACTAATGGATCATTCAAATTTTCAACAACATCAATACCAATATTACATGACCGAAATGTTCAGTAAAAAATAGGCTAGTCTTAAACTTATTCAATAGAATCAATATCATAACTACATCTATCATTTTTTTACGTCCTTTAATCAAATGAAACAAAAGAATATCTTTTAATCAAATGAAATTATATAATTTAAGAGGAGACTACAAAGAGAGTAGAATATATATATATATATATATATATATATATATATATATATATATATACACACCCCCCTCCACGTATCTATCTAAACAGTATCCAAAGTATCTCGACGTATCCGAGAGTATTCCAAGAGTGTCCAATCTTTTTTTATCTTTTTTATTAAAAATAATTGTTTGGATACGTATCCGGCGAATATCCTACCGGACAAATATGCAATATGAGATACGCATCCCCAGGAGAGTGTCTGTACTTTCTAGTCAATAAGAATCCAAAAGGGATAGGTTTTCCTCTTTGTTTTCATCTCTATGCCAGAGAAAGAGGGAGAGAGAGGTATCAGGTACAGTGAGCAGTAGCTATTTCAATGAATGATCAAACCAGAACGTAGCCCATGGAAATCTTGGGTTTAGCGTCTAGTACAAAATACAAAAAATTTCCCTAGTAATCATAAAATTGATATTAATGTAGCACGAGACTAGTGACATCTTAAATACCAATTAGTCAAAATCACGAACATATGCTCAAATCCAAGAACAATAAGACTCAGAAATATCGCTGTTAAACACAGGAGCCAATACATATTCAGCAAAGAAGAGAAGGGACACAACTCGAAACAATGAACTGAATAGATAAGGGGAATAAAAGTTTATAAAAAGCTTATATAAAAGTAAGGATTAAAATTAAAAGGAAAGACAGCTATATTACAATATCGATAGCAGCCGGTAGGCTTGACTGCGTCTAATTCCTTCTAAAACAAACAAAACATGTAGAACTCAAACAAAAAGCAAGAGTCCCTCCAATCTTCTTTCAGAATGCATTTACCCTCATCATATGGCGAAGAGGCACTCGCAACAAGTGGCGAAGAAAAAGTTCTGGTAACCGGACAGCAAATGAGCCAACTGCTGGTTGATAACTGAAAATGATATGTTGTTTTTCATTGATTCACTAAACTGAATACAATGTCTAGTGTATATACAAGATACATAAGCACGGGCTCTACTTAGAATATAACAACTAATACAACTACAATAATATATTTAATATTCCTCATCAAGTTAGAGCATATATATCATACATGCACAACTTGTCATTGATGAACTGTATTCTAACTCTGGCAATGACTCTGTGAGAGCATCGACTAGCTGGTGATCGATGTTTATATGTCTAGCCTCTATCTGCGGATGCTCATATGGAGTGCCACTAATTTTATTGCGAACGACATGACAGTCAACTTCAATATACTTGGTTCGTTAACGAAACACAGCATTAGTGGCTATATATATGACAACTTGGCTGCCACTATACAGACACATTAACTCATGTTGGAAAACTCCCAACTCACTAAGCAAAAGTTTTACCCAAGTCATCTCACACGTGATCAGCCATAGCACGATACACAGATTCTGTACTTGAATGAGATACCACATTATGTTTCTTGCTCCTCCAAGAAACTAAGTTTCCCCCAACAAACACACAATATCCTGTGGTGGATCTCCTAGTGGTCAGGCAACCAGCCCAATAGGTATCTGAGATGCCGGCAATTCGACAATATCTATCATCAGTTTACATCAATCCTTTGTTTGGAGAACTGTTCAAATACCGAAGAATTCTCTTAATTGCATCCCAATGGCTCGAGCGAGGTGAAGTCATGATTGACTCACTATACTCACGAAATATGCAATATCTGGACGAGTAACCTGGATCTTCCAACAGGTCTTCCTGATCTGGCAATAACTTAGAGTGGGTCCATCGGAGTATGTGATGGCTAGCACCCTAACATATCGCTCTCAGTAAATATGTCCAACACAATTTCTCTGTGGTAAGGAAATTTCATCCTTAGATCGAGCAACCTCGATGCCTAAGAAATACTTCAATCGTCTGAGATTCTTAGTCCGAAACTTTTGTTAAATATATAGCTTCAAATCTTGAATGTCATTCTGATCATCTCTTGTAATCACAATGTCATCAACATAAACAACTAAAATGATTCTTTTCCGGTGATGATATTGATAGAACACAGAATGATCATTATCACTCCTTCTTAACCAAAGATTCTTGACAACCTCAGTGAAACGGCAAAATTGAGCACAGAGAGACTGTTTTGAGTCCATACAAAGATCAGTTCAAGCAACATACTTTTGTAGGCTCAACTTTGCTAATAAAACCGGGGGTTGTTCCATATAAACCCCCTTCTCAAAATGCCATTGAGAAATGCATTATTGACATCAAGTTGGTGGAGCGGCATAGGTAAACGAGCAGCCAAGGCAACAATGATCCGAACATAAGGCAGTTTGGCCACAAGAGAGAATGACTCATCATAATCAATGTCATAGGTATGTGAATAACCTTTAGCAGCCAATCGAGCTTTTAGGCGAGCCAGAGAACCATCTGGGTTTACTTTAACAGTATACACTCACTTACAACCAACACAATCTTTGCCAGATGGAAAGAAAACAGGATCCCAGATACCAATTTCCTCAAGAGCAATCATCTCTTCCCGCATAGCCTGGTTCTAACCAGGGTGTGATAGTGCCTCTGATAATGACTTGGGAACATGGTAAGTATTCAAAGTAGAGATGAAGGCAGAATACGCATACGATAAGTGAGTATATGAAAGACGACTATATAAAGATCTGTAGTGGAGCGGTTCCCTTTGCGTATAGCAATGGGACGATCAGGATCAGAAGGTTCACCATCATGGGGAACAGTAGGTGTAAGAACAGTGGATTTAATGGGGGATGTATTTGTAGTCTCAGGCAATGGTGTATCAGTAACCGGAGGCGAGGGAACAATAGGCACAATAGCGTGAACTAGGTTGGAGGCGGTGTTCTTACATCGCTGGAACACTTGAGGGATTGCAGGCCTTGTGGGCAGTGCTGAAGACCGTTGTTTCACAGATACTGAAGAAGTAATGTAACCCTTGATTTCCCAAAAATGTATTTTCTGTACTTTAAAATTTTCGCAAACTAATTTTTTTTTTTCGATTTTCAAATTCTTTTGTCAAGATGTATTCTGGACTCTTCTATTAAAATCTATTTTTCGATCAATAACTTCATTTGTAACTATTTGCCATGATCTTGATTCCTATTATTATTATTATTACTGTTGTTGCTATTATTATTTTTATTATTATTATTAGCCTGAAAGTACTCTAAATTATCTAAGATTTTTATAATTATTTTCAAATAGATTTTAAACCCTATATCCTATTTTAAACCCAAACCCATTTAATATCCATTAACCCTGTTTAAAAACCCAACCCAAGATGCATTAAGCCCAAACCCAATTACCCATTAAATCCTATAACCCATACCCGTTTACACTACCCTACCCGTACATCCCCAACCTGTTTAACCCTAAATTCTCTACCCTGTATATATACACCCGCATTTGCCCGTTCATCTTCCCTGTATCCCTTAAACCTAATAGCCGCACCCATCTGCCTCTCGTCTTCCCTCTAATCCTCTCTCCCTGCATCATCTCTCGTCGACCAGTCCCCTCTTCATCCCTGTGCTGACCTCCACCTCTCTTTCCCGACCTTCCCTGTGTCGTTCCCTCCCGCACCGCAGCGAGCCTGTAGCGACGCCGCGGTGACGCCATCGTGACCACCTGAGGCTGCGCCGCCCTGCCGTTCCCTTGCGCTGCCAAACCCCATCGACAGCGCCCCACAGCAACAAACACCCAGCCAGTCGTCTCAACCCTGTGCAGCACCCCGTAGCCACCTGCAGCGATGTCGATCCGAACAGCCAGTGCAGCGCACCCCCATGGTTGCTGGTGTTGTTGTTGTCGCGACAGCCATCAACCGGAACCACCACCAGTCCTCCGCCTTGCCGCCACCCGCTGTCGGAGCAGCCAGTTCAGCCATTGCCATGGGTTGCCATTGCTGTTAATGTGATATTGGCTGGGTCATGGAGTTTTGTTCTTGTTAACTTTCGGCCGTCCGATCTTCTTGATCATCATCTTTGTCGTGGATCGTTGATCAACATCTTGATCATCATCATCTTGGAGTTCTTGATTGCTTTGATTATGGACTGTCCGATCGTCGATCTGATCCGATCATCATCATCATCATCAAGATACTTGACCTCGACCGTCGGATCTCCCTTGATCATTGCGATTGTGACCATCATCTTGATCTTGATCTTGATCTTCGATCAGAGTTGTCTGATCTGATCCGTTCCTTTTGATCTTCATCCCTTGATCTTATCCGTGCCGATCTGCCCGGTCGTTGTTTGATCATCTTGTTCTTGATCTTTGATCTCAGCCATTCGATCGTGATCGTGATCGTGATCATCTCATCCAGATTCGTTGTTCGTGTGATCGTACTTGGTTTGTGATTCGTTCATTGTGTTTGTATTCGTGCCCCGGGATCCGTTCCCGTTATTCTTGATCATTGTCATACCCGTCGTCGTCTTTCAGGCAAGTAACTTGTACTCGAATTCCTTTGTATGATACAAGTCAAAAATACCGCTTATAGTGTAGTTGGGTTCTAGAGACAACTCGTGTGTGTGTTATCTTTGATGGGTTTGTCTCTATTGTGCTATTTGACCATAGTTGCCTCATGACACAAAATTGACATGAAAATAACTAGGTTTGACCGCTCTAGATCTATTCATATATGTGAGATGATTAGGTGAAATTATGTGTTTGATGAGATTCATGTGATATGATGGTTGTGAATATGTTATATACTCTATTTAATGATGTTTGGACACTTAGTAGACTCTATACCATGTTTGATTGTGATTGGAACAAGTTTCGTATGATTTATGTTGGTTTTGTTGTTAGAGAAAAATTTGTATTTGTCGATGATCAGTTTTGATTTGTATTTTTGACCATATTAAGGTCAGAACTCTTAATTTTTGTATTAGACATGAATTGTAGAGAAATCTGTCTTCTTTCCAAATTTTCTGACAGAGATCGATTTTGTTTTCGTATGAGTGAGTTATTGCTGTTTTACTACAGAGGTGTATTATATTTCCAGATTTCGTTTCTTGATGATTTCGATGACTAAACTAATTTGATACTTGTGATCACTACATTATTTTGATCTGAAACTTTGCACAGTATTTCTATACCTATCTAGGGATTACCCAGAATTTTGGTAGATTTTATTGATGAGTTTTATATGTTGTTTCATGCTTGCTTACAAAAACTATACTTGCTGTATTTTGCTCGCTGTTCTGTAAATAATCGTATTTTCACCCTAATTCCTTTTACTGTGTGAAAAATATTTATGAAATATGAAAGTTAGCTTATTTTGTCTATTTACATCTCCCTTTGACGGATCTGGATTTCGTTTCACGGTTTGCGAGATATTACTGTTTTCGTACAGCAGTGTTGGGAATTCCAGATTTGCCAAACTATCGTTTCTTATTGTTTTCTGATTTTGTTGACTAAACTAATCTTACTGAAAAATTATGAAACTTTATATTCCGATACTAGGCATATAGGGGAATACTCCAGATTTTTTCTGAATTTATTTGAGTTTTAATGCTGTTTTTCTGACTGAGAATTCGTTTTACTGATTTCTGGCTGAACGTATTTTCTGGATTCAAATCAGTTTTGAGTTATAATTTTGTGAAATACTATATGACTTATATATAATCGCTGGATTCGTGTGGAAGTCTATTTTCCAGATTTTTAGACGGATTCATATTTTAATTTCTGTAGTAACGATAATCACTGTTTTAGTACTGTACTGTCATGCTGTCCTGAATATGAACATACACTGTTTTGCTCATTTATGTGACTGTATATCACCTATGCATGTTTATTTGTTTCCCTGAACCTGATACTGATTGTATCATGTTAGTTTGACACTATTTTATGCACTACCATATCTGTTGATAACCTAATAAAAGTAATCAAGCAGGGATTTCTTAAGGGAAGATCTAGTAGTGGAAAATATGAAAAGTGTACTTGGAAAGGAACTAGTGTTCCATACTGTTACTGTTACTGCTACTATTACTGTTACTTTTACTACTACTGCTACCGTTACTGTTACTGCTACTGTTACTGTTACTGATACCTAAGTACACTACCCCATTATGGTCCACTATGAAATCTAAAAGCAAAACTGTTTGTTGTAACAACAATGTAGTAAAAACCGGAATGCATGAAATGCCACCTAGCTAGTAATACACACAAGACTGTAAGAACATAAGACTGATACTGTTAGACTGATACTGTTGGACTGATACTGTTATACTGTTACACTGATATACTGAGCTTACTGTTACTGGACACTGTTAGTTGCCATATGACACTATACATGACACATTCATTTGTACTGTTAGTATACCATGCTAGTTGACCTTGTTTTACTGATTCAAGCTAGTTATCACTGTTGAAGCATTATTCCATGCTATTTGTTAGTTTTCCATGTGCTTGTATCCTTCATTATAAGTGACCCGTAACTTGCAATTGACGGGTACTTGTTTTCTCTTTCCTTCTGCAATTTGTCAAATTGCAGATTTTGGTGATCAGCTGCCCGATGGAGTATGTGATCTAAAGTTCTAGTTAGCTGGAGCTTTTGCTATCTTCATTTATTTTCTGTTGCTCATATTGAACAATGTATCTGTTACTTGGATTCTTTGCATTTGGGCAGTATGACCCAGGATTTTTGACTTGTTCAGATCTGAATTATTTAAGATTAATACATTTTGTTTCAAGTAAATTTTGTTGGTATATTGATTCAATTATGCATGTGTGGTTGATTCCCTTGCTTCCGACTCTGATTATTTTGTGAGATGTTGTAAAGATTCCTGAACAGCTTATGGATGATGAAAATCATTTGTTGGGCCAATGTTACGTGCTCGTATTCCGTATTTTTGGGAAGCGGGGCATGATAAATAAAAATCGACAGATCAAGGTAGGTAAGGAATTCAATATCACTCTCATCGAATGGAGGTGGAGTCAGACAAAATGAAATGGTAGAGAAAACAGATTGAGACTCAAGAAATGTGACATCAACAAAAATAAAGCAACGATGCAACTTTGGACTATAACATTTATAACCTTTCTGGGAACGAGAATACTCTAAAAAAATACATTGAATAGAACGAGGATCTAGCTTATAACGATCAGGATGGTGATCATGAACAAAACTAACATAGCCAAAAAAAATTGGGATGAGTAGATGAAAATAACATAGAGAATGGTGTCTGATCATCTAACATGGACGAGAGCATGTGGTTGATAAAATGATATGCAGTAAGGACTGCATCCCCCCAGAAATATTAATGAACATGCCTATGAAGGAGCATGGTCCACAACCTCCAACAAGTGACGGTTCTTGCGCTCTGCAACACCATTTTGTTGAAAAGTGTAAGAACAAGGAGACTCATGAAAAATACCACAAGATGACATAAAACTAGTGAACTCAGAAGTAAATACTCTTTGGCATTATCACTAGTTCACTACATAAAATTTGAACGGAAACATCAAACCGGGTTCTTATCTCAGCACGGAATCGTTTAAAAAATAGGTAACTTCATACCGATATTTCATTAAATATAACCAAGTTACTCGAAAGTAATCATCAACAAGGGTAACAAAATATCTAAAACCACCACCAAACAGAGATTGAATATGACAATGTCCTCAAACATCAGAATGAACTAAACCGAAAGATTAACTCGACTTTTTACTAAATCTAGGAGGGTAGGACGTACGTAGGGGTGGCAATCGGGTTGGGTCGACCCGCGACCCGCTCACCTCGACCCGACCCGCCTTGACCTGGGTTGGCAAAATGGTGATTTTGACATGTAAAACCCGGCCCACGAACCTGTTGACCAAGTCAAACCTACCCACCAACCCGCGAGTTTCGATCCGTTGGACCCGAACAAGTCGACCCGCACGAGTCCAACAGTCGAAACCCGCAAGTCGACCGTTTGGCAGCAGCTCTCTTGCTTTTTTTTTTTTTTTTTTTGGGGGGGGGGGGGGGGGGGGCCTATAAAAAACCCCTAAATCCCCTATACTCAATTCAATCAAAAAATTTCAACAAAGAAGTGAACAATTTCGATATTATCGAATTCGTATCGATTCAACACTCTCAACTTTGTCTCCTACAAACTCTCTCATCAAAGAAGCTCTCTCTCTCTCTTTCTACGACTACAAGACTACGTTTACTACACTTCTCAATCGACTACGTCTACTTCTACTATTATTTTCTCTTTCATTTATATATGCGATTATTCCCGGAGTACGGTATCAAAATTCACAACTTTCTCAACTCTTTATTTTTTTTGTAGTTCTAATTTTTTTTGTTATGAATTGTTTGTTGGTTTTTTGCATTTCTCTCTCTCAACCCTCCTATTGTTTTTAGATTTTTTTTATAACATATCTCTCCGAGATTGTTTTTTTATTTTTTCACATACACTATTAGAACACTATAAATTGTTATTTTTTCACATACACTATATTCACAAACATTATTGTCATGTCTAGATCATGAGGTAACAACCGTAGCCAAAGTGAACAAGATTCAACCGGTACTTCACGTCCCCCTCCAATAGTCCGACAAATAGAGCTCAAATTTACACCAAATCATATGGTAGGATCTCACGATGTCCCTCTATACGACATGGAAGAAGAAATGCATAATGTTGACACAAACACAACAAACCGAACCCACTAGTAGTAGAAAAACTAGAGAGAAAACTAGTGATTGGCACAAATATTATTACTATATCCCCGAAGAGGATAATCCGGGTGTAGGATATAAGATTTGTAAAACTTGTTCTAAGAGTTACAAATGGAGGAAGGGTGAGAGAACAGGTACAATTAAACGACACATTCAAAATATACACAATGATCTATTACAAGACCAACCCGGCCAAGAAAAAATCCACCTTATAACCGGACATGTAAATAGCCACACATACGATCCCGAAAATGTTCGACGGAAAATGGTACGACTAGTTTTTAAGAAAAAGTTACCTTTTTTTCTATTCCGATGGTAGGAACGTAAATGAATTTAACCAAAATGCACTAAATCCACATTTTAGAAGAATTCCTAGAAATACACTCAAATCCAATTATTTTAAACTTTACAACGAAATGATAGATGGTTTAAGTGCACTTTTGTATAGTTTAACTTATAGAGTATTGTTAACTTTCGATTGTTGGAAATGTTGTAACAATATTCCAATGATGGGCATAACTTGTTATTGGATCGATAGTGATTGGACGATTTGTAAAAGATGACTTAGACAGGGTGATCCTATCTCACCTTTACTCTTTGTCCTTGTTGTTGATGTTTTCAATTGTATGCTCTCTAAAGCTTGGGATAATGGTTTTATTCAAGGTCTTAGTGGCTTTCCTTCTTTCAGAGGAATTCTTAATTTACAATATGCTGATGATACTATTCTCTTTTCTTCTTGTGATGGGATTATGCTTAGAAATCTTAAATTCCTTCTTTACTATTTTGAAAGTGTTTCGGGTATGAAAATTAATTTTTCTAAATCCTCTTGTATGTGGATTGGAGGTGATGATAATAAACAGGTTGAAATCTCTGCTTTCTTTATTTGTCCTAAAGGAACTTTTCCTCTCAATTATTTAGGGATTCCCTTTAGAGTGGGTAATCTTCATAAATCAGACTGGTTTCCAGTTATTGATAAAATTGAAAAGCGGCTTAATAGCTGGGCTGGTAGAACTCTTTCTAGAGCTGGTAGACTCATCCTCATTAATTCTATTATTTCTAGTATTCCTTTATACCTTATGTCTTTCTTTTATATCCCTGTATGGGTTATTAAGAAGATTGATCTTCTTCGTAGGAGATTCCTATGGGTTGGATCATCTTTGAACTCTGATCAGGGGAAATGTCTTATGAGTTGGGCAAGAGTTTGCAAACAAAAGTCTGAGGGTGGCTTAGGTGTTATTAACCTTCGACACCAAAATCTAGCCCTTCTTGGTAAATGGCTTTGGAATTGCCTTATCTCAGAAGATAAGGTCTGGATTAGAGTTGTTAAAAGGAAATACTTTCGTAGAAGAATCCTCAGTGATTTTCAATATATCCCTTCTTTTGTGGGTTCTTCATTTTGGAAAGGTATTTGGAAAGCAGCAGCTCCTTTTAAATGTGGTATTCGGAAAATTTGTGGTGATGGTAAAAATGTTCGTTTTTGGACAGATATTTGGATAGGTAATTGCAGCCTGTCCTCGAGATTTCCTGCTCTTTTCAATATTGCTTGCTGTCCAAATGCTACTGTTTTCTCTCTTTATACTACCAATCGTTTTGGCAAAGTTTGGAATATTGAGTTTCGTAGGAATCTTTCTCTTCAGCAATCTCATGATTTGAATGAACTTCTTCATCTCATTAGTAATTATGATTGGAAACCTCATGACAAGAATGTTTGGAGGTGGACTAATTCTGGTTTATTCACTGTTAAATCCTTTTATAATTTTTTGAATGCGGGGGGTATGATTTGTCCTTTCTATAAGTTCATTTGGCAAAATGTCGCTCCTCTTAAAGTTAGAATTCTTGTTTGGCTCACTATTCATAATCGTCTTCTCACTGTTGATAATCTTAATAAGAGGCAGTTAGCTTTAGGGCAAAAATGTGTTCTTTGTGGCTCTGGAAATGAATCCGCTTGTCATCTTTTTCTGAGATGTCCTTTTGTCAAGCAAGTGTGGTTTATTTTCAAAGTTGCCTTCAACTTTAGAGGCTTCCCTCCTTCTATTAAGGCTTGGTGGGGTATTTGGAGGAAGAAGAGGATTAGAAAGAAAAAACTTCTTCTTTGGGACATGTCGATGATGGCCTTGATTTGGGTTATTTGGTTAGAGCGTAATAATCGGATTTTTGTTAAGAAATCTGTTGATATTATTAAGATTTTGGATTCCATTTGTTATTTTGTGTCTATGTGGACAGATATTCTTCCCCCTCTAAAAAGATGAAGACGGAGGTGAACATTCTACTGGATGCCTGCAAAACTTTCACTCCGGTTGGTAACAATGCTGCTTCTTCTGCTATTCAGTCTGGGTTTAGCCCTTCTACTATCCCTGGTGCATCCCTGAATACTGCCATCCCGATTGATGATGATGAAGATGTTTTTGCAGCTGACACTCATGTTCAAGATGATCAAGTTGAAGAGGATGTTTTAGTCTCCAACACTCTTGCCACAATCTCTAACATGTCCACTTTTCACCAAGAGTTGGTCACTGGAATCCTGCTGGTTCATAACCTTCAAACTGCAGCGGATCAGGAGTCGTCGAGTTCGGGGTCGGCTGGATTGGCTTAATGTCTTGGATGTTCAATTATGTCTTTCTATTTCTCTTTTGTCTGCAACTTCATGTTCTCTGTTTGGGTATACTTCTGGTTGTGTTGGTGGTGTTTTGTTCCTCTGTTAGAGGATATTTTAGGGCCTTTTGTGACCACCGCTTAGTCTTGTGTCTGTATGAACACTGAATCTTTTTTTATGTTAGTTTGGCTGAAGTCGTCTGACTTCATCCCTTTTATCAAAAAAAAAAAAGAGGATCATATCACTTGCGACTTTGACGTATCCCCACAATGGTTTAGTAATTGCACATCGTATTTTAGAAGTTTGTCATATCTTTCATATTTGTGATTAAAAAATTTGTATTAGTTTGATAATGCACTAACAACAATGCATCGATTACTACATTAAAAACACAATTAGATCCTCCATGTTTAGAAATTTTTCATGTTAGATGTGCATATCATATTTTAAATTTATGTGTTCAAGATGTGTTGAAAATAATTGAACTATTTGTGCATAACATTAGAAATTGTATACATTTTATCGCTTTAAGTATGCTTCAACAATTTAAAGAATGATGTACGCTTAAGGGTACACATTTTAGAAAATTTTCTAAGGATGTTAAACACCGATAGAACTCTACTTTTGATTTATTAAATGTTGTTACTCAATATAAAGCTTGTATAAATAATTTTTGTCTTGCAAAAAATATGAAAATTTTTCAAATAAATGAACAATCATGGTATTATGCCGAATCCTTATTACAATTTTTAGAACTTTTTAAAACCCCAACTTTGAAATTTTCAAAATCTTATGATTCTACTTCTAGTAGTATTTTTATTTCACTAATTACTATAATGCATACTTTTCAAGAAATGATTGATGGCATTTACATTGGTAATATTGTTAAACCCGCATACACTAAATTTTTGAAGTATTTTACTCATCCTCCTATGTTGCATCTACTTGCTACTGTTATAGATCCTCGTATCAAATTAGTGAGTACGAAAAATTTGATTGAAATGTATTTTACTTTATTTGGAGATGAATCTGAAATTAATTGTAACACATTTTTAGCTTTCTTTGAAACGACATTGAACAACTTGTATGATTATTATGATAGAACTTTTGCATCTAGTAGTAGTTCTAGTATTGTTACTTCTTCTTCTTCTACTTCTAGAGGTAAGGGTAAGAATAAATTAAACGATGCCACTTTTAATTTACTTGCTCAAATTCAATAAAAAAACCTAAGACTAATCAACCTAATGAATTAAATTGATATAATCAACAAGACAGTGAAAGTTTTAGTGCTAAGATTGATGTGTTACAGTGGTGGAAAGAACATGAACATGTTTATAATATTCTTAAACATATGGCTAAAGATCTACTAACTTCTCATGTCATTACAGTTGCTTCCCATCCCATGTGGCAATTGTTTTTCCCATCCCACGTTCCTGAAACACATCTCTACTATTATAATGGGAGAAGGGCTTAGTGTCACCGGCTGTCATTTTCTCACTTTGGTAAATATTTTCGGAAGTGGGCCAGTTTGGTAAATATTTTTCGCAGACGGATCAGTTTGGAAATTATTTTCTTCGAGTTATGGTCTACGTTTGGTAAATATTTTCAAACGTGGACCGGTTTTGTAAATATTTCCGAAGTTGGATCAGTTTGGAAATTATTTTCTTTTCATCCTTTCTCATTGTCCCTTCAATTTTTACCACGTGCACGTGTGCACGTGTATAGCAATTGAGGTTTGAGGTAGGACATAAAGTAATAACCATTCCTCAAAAAACGAAGAGATGCAAAAAAAAAAATTCCAAATCAATAAAGAAGAGAGAGAACCAATTGTTTTGTTACAAGTATACTAATAAAGTTCACAAATAATTCATCAAATTTGCGAATTATTCGCGAAAAATTTATCTAACGAAGCAAAACGCGATTTAATTGCCAATTCCTGTTTAAATTCAGCACTTCACGAATTATTCACGAAGGCATGAATTATTCGCGAATTAAAGGAATTAATCGCTAAGTTTGTTACTATTTTTATATTTATGGGTTTAAATGTGTATTTACTTAGGTGATGGGTAATGGGATGCATTAAATTTTGTATTTCTTTCTTTCCAAATTTTTGCCAAGTTTTTTCCGAATTTACCGAACTTTTTGCTGAATTCCGAATATTAAATCTATTAGTGATAAAAGGTAACAAAATGATTCTGTGTTTTTGTAATTTTGGTAATATATATTAGGCTAAAGAAAAATTTTGGCATATGAAGAACATAACTAAGTGGTAAAGTGGAAGGAAGGTTTACATTCCCCCCCCCCCCACACACACACAAACTGAGGAGGTATACCATCAACAAGTTTAAAAAGGTGGATGATAGGACTTACTAACAGAGGACAATATACATGGATTCCAAGTCATATGATCAGAAGCGTTTAAATCTATTACTCATGATGTTGGAGATGAAGTGGTTAAGCATGTGATATCTGACCTTACTAATGTAAATGAAGAAGAAGACTACTATCGCGTGATAGTGCTGGACAAAATGATTCTCTCCTCATTTAACTAGATGCTAACTGAACTAAGGATTGGACTGCGATGGCGGAAACTACCACGTGAGTTGTGAAAAAGTTCAACTCTCCATCCCTTCTTGCCATCTAAATCACGAATAGCATCAAGAGCATCCCTATGATCATCAAAGTCAATGAAAGCATAAATTGGTGGCCTTCTTGCAACCCATACAGTTTATAAAACTCCAAAAGCCCGAAATTCATCTTCTAGTTCTCTTTCAGACACTCGTGGATCTAAATTGCCCACGTAAATACGAGACATCCTTACAAACACAACTTGAGAGAATCTTGAAATTCCATATCCAAATCTTAAATTCCATATCCAAATCTCCCCCAAATTAAACTAAACTTCCCCCAACTTCTCTCCCTTCTTCTTCAACCCATCACTAAGATTTCGCCATGGCTTCCCAACCCGACTGGTGAACAAGTTAGATCTAGGGCAACAGCAGCAGCAGAGGCAGGTGCGGGTTTGACTGGGGTTAAACAAGTCAGGTCCCACTTCAGGTTTTGCTCGAATTGGCGAGCGCAGCCCGGTCTCAAAGCGAGTTAGGTTCGGACTCGAGTGCAGCCGAAGACCAAAGAGAAGAAAAGAGAGAAGGCGGCGCCCACAAGGAAAGGCTAGGGCTTTGTGCCTAGTCGACAACGGCGACGTGGGAGGAGGGGGGTTGTCGGAAATAGGGTGGACCCCACTGACGGCGACTACGACGTGGATTTGTATCTCAAGAGCAGCGGGAGGGACAGCAGCAACCGTCGAGCGCGGTGGCGATCGGAGGAGCTGACGGCGACGGGATGACAGCGAAGGCTACGACTGGTTTGGGTGGTAGTGGCAGCTAGCTAGGGTGAGGAACCTCACTCTAATACCATGAAATTGATATGTTGTTTCTCATTGATCCACTTACTGGATACATGTTAGGAAAACTGAGGATCTTGTTGAGTCTCTGACACAATCAACACAAACCACCAAGCAAAACTCGATCGCACCAATCACACAAAGCACACAAAAATTATCCCGGTTGGGGGTATCGCCTTAATCCGGGGGAGGAAGAACTGAGATATTATTTTAACTAGAGAAGATACAAGAATATTATAATTCTCACCACGACCCTCTCTCAAGCCTAACTGGAACTTGGTTGCTGCTTACAATGGAGAAACTCTCACCCTCTCATATGAAGTACTCTCGTCTTCTATTCGGCACTCAATAATCATCTTGTTCTAGGGGTCGTTTACAATGTATTTATAGATCTAGAGAAACCCTAGTTTAGATATCTTGATACAATAGCCATCTGATGTATACTGAAGAAATAAACATACAATTAGAGCCATACGGCCTAATCAGAAGACAAGTGGGCTTCAATCGAATTAACTAAGCCGCACCCAAAAAAACCATCAGCGCCGCGCACGGTCGACCACACATAGTTGCGGTCGACCGCAACTTCTAGACCATCAACCCGAGAAGGTGTCGGTCGACCGCACAGTCGACCGTCTATTTCTTTGCTGGCTGCTACTGCTGCTCACTGTTTCTCCTTCTCTTCGATCCTTCGCTTCGAACCCTCTACTTGTATCATCATCTTCTCTTCACACCGAACAAGTATGCAAGACATAAAACCCAACAATACAATGTCTAGTGTATATATAACACCTAAGAGCATCTGTAGTCGTTGGCTATTTACCCAAATTTTGGAGAAAATAGGAAAAAGTATACTGCAGTCGTTGGCTATATACCCAAATTTTAGGTTTTGGATGAACAAGGATCTGTTATATTTGGCAGAAGATATAGGAATTTGCAAAAAATAGCCAACGAAATATGATCTTTCGTCTGTTCAACTCGACGAAATAACATCTTTCATCCCTATACAAAAAATATTGGATGGGGAATCATTTCTCGTCCCTTTTTTATTTCATTTTAAATGATTAGACGGGAAATCATTTCCCGTCCAATCGATTTTTTAAAAAATTCAATCGGGCCGATAAATGATTACCCATCCCAAAAAATAAATCCCCAAAAAATATGGGACGACGGATCATCTGTCATCCATCTCTATAAAAAAAAATAATTCTTTATTGAATTACATATATACCCTCCTCAAATGTTCACATTTCCTACTCCAACGACTATTTTATTCAAACGATGCAGAACGGCTATGAAAAATCGACTAGCTATAATATTCATCCTCAGCGTGTGTGGTTTTCATTTGATTTCCAGACAATTTTAATCAGTCTACATTTGATTCTCCCCCCATATGAAAAAACGCTATCAGCTTGCATTATCAATTATTTTCTTGACTAGTGGGACACCAAAATATATTTTGTATGCTTTGATTGGACCAGTCCACTTCACCTAAATGCACAAAATCCACCGCAAGATATTTCAGTAATATGCTTACAAATATGAGGCCGGTCGTCGACTACTCGTTTCCACATTATCGGATCACTTAAATCTATATATGGAGTATCTGATTCAGGTTGTTTGCTTGTATTGCCGTGATCCGAACTGGCTTGACTCTTTAATTTTATCCTACCAATAAATCTTCGGATCGACATTATATATGAGATATGTTAATTTGTAGAATGGAGTAAGATTTAAGCAAAAAAAAGAGTTGGGACAGAGGAGAAGTGGTTGTTCTAAATGAATGAGTGTTAGATGAAATTTATAGTGTGAGAAGATATGTCGAAGGGCAATTTAGAAATGAAAATAGAAACAAAAAAGATGAAAAGAGATCGACGGGAAATGATGTGCAGTTTTTTTTTTTTTGAATTTATCCAATCAAACGAACTATGATTGTTTGTCCCGTGATTGGATTTTAGCACAAAGTATGGGACGAGCTATGATTCCCCGTCCCGATTTTTTTATATAGAAAAATTGATGGACGGGAAATCATTTCCCGTCCCTTCAAAAAAAAAAAAATCGACGGCCGTTTGTTTGAAATTTTTTAAAAATTTTCGGCCAGACGAGAAATCATTTCCCGTCTTTTTGATTATTTAAAAAATAAAATCAACAGACGAGAAATCATACATTGTCCGTTCAATTTCTTATTTCAATTTTATTTTATTTTTGACGAGAAATTATCTATTGTCTGTCAATTTTAAAGTTTGAAAACCCAAAGTTTGGGTTTGAACGACTCTGCAGCACAAACCCAAAATTCCTATTCCTATATGTCAAATACTTAAAATTTAGCATTGAACGACTACAGATGCTCTAATACAACTGCAACAATATATCTAATAATAACTATTTGCATCTTGACTTAAGGACTCAGGAGTAAATCATGGCATAAACCACTGGCGAAATCATATTGGATACATATATTTGCGTACCGGGAAATCATATTGGATACATATATTTGCGTACCGGCAATACCGAATTCTAGTAGCTCAGGAAAATCCACACCAAGTTGTGATGGTTTTTTTACAAGAGTTAGATGAAAAGAGGGTCTTCTCTTGAATAAAATCTTCAATAAAAAAGGGAACTGCACGAGGTTAAGTTGGACTGGTGTTGTTAATGTTACTAGGAAATGAGACATGATGGCTTTACTCGACCTTTTTCCTTAAAATTACTGGTAATTTACACGTGCAATGCACGTCGTAATTATTTTTTTTTTTTAAAAACAAAAACTTTGACACAGTAAGGACTCAAACCTAAAACATCTTTCATATTAGTTATGTACGTGCGTCACACGCATTGATAGATTTACGAATGACACTAGGGTAGTGTTTGGCCCAGCTTAAAATTAGCTTAGCTTCTCCTTTAGAAGCAGAAGCTGGGCCAAACACATATTTTGAAAAGCCCAGCTTAAGTAGAAGTAGCTTTTTTTTATTAAGAAAAGGAGCTCCAAAAGAAGCCCTCCAGATCTACTTCTGGCTTCTGGCTTCTCCTTTTCTTCTTTTTTTTACCCAAAATCAAAGATCAAAAAAATTCCCCTTCCCCTTCCTCCATTCCCTCGCCGAACCCTGCCATCAACCTTCTTTACAGCCGAAGGTACGAATCAATCCTACCATTGCCCTCATGGGTCATCTTCAACTCTTCCCAAGGCAAATCTGTGACATTTGTCAAATTGCAGAATGTGGAAACCCTAGATCTCGAGTATTTGATCGCGGGTGTGTTCCTAGATCTATTTCAATCACTGATTGTTGCTGAGATCTGGGCAGCTTGGTTGGGAGCCAAAAAAGTTGTTTTATGTATCTATCCTCAAGCTTTTCTAGGGTTAAAACATCAGTATTTGGATAGGTTGCTTTGATGTATCCTCTGTTATTTGAATTTTCCAAGTTTGTTGATGTATCCTATGTATTCTGTAAACATTTGATTTCAGATAAGAGAATTTGAATAAACTTACTTTCCGTAAACATTTGATTTCTGACGAGTTTGTATTCTGTAAACATTTGATTTCAGACGAGTATGTATCGCTTTCTAAACTTACTTTCCGCTATTTACGTCTCATAAATAAATTTTGGAAAATTTTCGATAAATTTGTAGACTTAACTCTACAGATTTGTAATTGGATAATTTTGAAGAAATTATGATCAAAAAATTTTGACACTTCATGCTCTATCTCCAAACAATTTCTAGTTTAAAAGTAGCTTTAAAGTTAAAAAAAAAGCTGACTATCCAAACAGCTTCCGCTTTTAATTTCAAAGCTATACTTTCTAGCTTCTCCTTCTGAAGTAGCTTTAAAGCTAAAAAAAGCTAGGCCAAACGCACCTAAGACCTCCTCTCATTATTGACACTTATGTAAATAATTATCTTGTAAATAAATTTAAATTTTGAGAGTATTATGATAACTAACAACAATTGAGTAAATGAATGGTTAATATAACATCCACTTAAAAATGAATGGTTAAGATTAGATGGTTGAATGTCTACAAATTAGAGGTTGCCTACTAAAGACAACCCCAACTCTCCCATTATAGTATTAGAGACATATGTTCAAATCAATAAATATTTAACTTCTCATAACTAAACTTGGCGAACATTTTGGTAAATTACCCAAATTGTTGAAAATTTGATGGTGCAACCGATAAACAGGAAAAGTTCATGGAGGGGTCATGCATGAGCAAAATCACAACTTCCACCAATAAAGATTCTAGTCTGTATAACAACCTAACAAACTCTATCCCTTACTCTACTCCCATCTCTTTGTCCACCTTTCCTGGTTCTCCCAAAGCTACCACATAAATAGAAAAGGAAATAAAACAGAAAAAAAGCCTAAATGGCATTTGAATGGTGGGTCCCCTCTGTTCTGGAAAGGCCTCCTAGGTTTGAAGGTTTCATTAGGAATACATCTATAAATACAACAGCACAAGGAAGATGGAAAACAAAGCAAAATAAAGGAGAAAGAAGGGAGGGTATAATGTTAACAGCTCATGGCAGGACCTTACCTGAAGAGGCAGAGAGGAGGATGAAGCCAAGGATGACTTGCCGAAATTGACAGGAGAACTTCAAGCTTCGGCAAGCATCTGAAGCTACATTTGCCCCTCTTCTTCTCATGTAAGATTCCTGCATGACCTAATCAAAGCAGGGACTTCACCGATTGGAAGGTAAGAGATTAGTACCTTTATTCTGTCATTAAAGGAGCAAAACTTTAAAAGTATAGGCGCATACAATTGTGACTTCATCTTGATATAAAGGTATTATTAGTTCATGGCTGTCCTGGTTTCTTGGACATGGTAAGCGATTATATACAATTTAGGATGTTCGATCAGAAGTGATACCTACATTATCAGTATGGTTTATTAGTTTTCAAATTGTTCCCTACTAGGAAAGCACTTACAAAATGGAATTAACACAACAGCTATAAGGATGTTCATTAATCTCTAAGGCATGAAGCAGAGGAGATGAAGAAAATTCATTCAATACGATATTCATCCCTATCCTAATGTGGAAGATTAAAGAGTATTCCATAAATTCTCTCTCTACCTTTAGCCATTCCCAAAGAAGATGCAAGTTCAATAAGAACTCTGTATAGTACAAAATGTAAGAGCTTCTGTAGTCCTTCCCTATATTTCCAAAATTTGAAAAATATTGGGAACGAACCGCCCTAGTCGTTCCCTATATTTCCAAATTTTGAAAAATTGGAACAGGAGGCTTCTACATTTGAGAGACCATATAGAAATTTTCCAAATATAGGAATCGGAAGATCATCTTGCGTCCGTTCTATAAAAAATTCCCGAACGCAAGATGATCTTGCGTATGAAGAATTTTACCAAAAAAAAAACAACAACAACAACAAACAGGTCGCCGATCATTTTTTTAATAAAAAAATGTGTCGGACGCAAAATCTCTAACTAAAAAAAAATCGCTGAAGAAATCGGACGCAATTTCATCTTGCGTCCGAGCGATGCGAAATTTTTTAAAAAAAAGGACGGGCGCAACATGACTTGTCCCCCATTTTTTATTTTTTATTTCTATGGAATATAGCCTATAGGATTATTTATGCATATAAAGTTAATTTGAGATTGGTTTGATTATTTGATCAAGGGATGAGATGGAATGGACCTATAGGAATTATTATGTGTTCCTATGCATAAAAAAAAAAATTCAAATGTTTTGGACTGATTTTTTTTAATTTTAACCAATGTTGAGATTCAAAATTAAAACGACCATCCACCGTTGGACCAAATATTGGATTTCAACGACTACAAGCCCGACTCAAAATTTCTATTTCTAAAAGCCAACTATGCAAATTTTGAATCTAACGACTACAGATGCTCTAAGTAAAGGTCTTTTTTTTAAAACAGATTCCACCTGAGCGTGTGGGATTGGGGTGACGAACATTGTATCCTTACCAATATTAACAATCTATAAATCAATAAACTAACCAATTACACATTTAAAAAATTTGTTTGCTCCGGTTTGTATTTCCTTTCCAAACAAGGCAGACTGCATATGCTTGTGTATAATAATTAAAAGTGGACTGACAGTCATTGACACGAACCTTTATTTCAGCAATAATTTTTTTTTTTTAAAATAAAGCATAAAAATAATAATCACATATGCATACAAACTATAATCATTAAATGTACATTTTATTTTATTTCTATCAAGTATTTATTGGGAACAAAAAATAGCATGTAGCCTACCATTCATTACAATAACGCCATAGCTAAGTTGTTTCCAACTGCAATGATACAAAGAAAATAACAGAACATAAATAGCTAAATTGAGAAACATGAGAGCAAATATCTTTAGAAGAATAAGAAGAAAAAGTCAGTAAATGAATAAGAGAAAGAATTGAGTCGAAAACAAACAATAAGAGAAAGAAAGAAGAAAAAGAAAAAAAAATTACCGGCAAATTTTTTTCTTCTTCATGCTTTCTCCTTTTATTTCTAATTCAACAACAGTGAGATTCTCCGAACTCCCATCCTCTTTCCCCTAGGTAGAGAATAATTATAATTGTGTTAGAGGGTGTTGAACCTGAGACCAACCCTTCACAACTTAAATATACAAAATTGTTTTGCCACAACATTACAACTGGTAAAAAAGCGACAGAAAGGGCAATGGGATAAGAGGACAATGAGAAAGACATGCATTTAAAATGCAAATCTACATCTGATGAACAATATTTACTCCAGAAGAGAAGATTATGTTGGCAAATAATGTGTTTGAAGGGAAAGGCTGGAGTTGGAATATTCTTTTGATAGACAAAAAGACTGGCTATACCATGAAACTTTTACAATCCAATGTACTACTGGCCTATGATTTTCTCTAATTCTCTGGATAAGATTAAGAAACTTTAGACATAGTTTTGTATAGGAAGCTTGATGAAGGAACCTCTCAAATTCTGATCCTCACAACTTCATCCAGTTTGTATAATGTGAGATGAGATCCTCAATACAGAATACACAGCCTAATTGAGATAGTATTCAAATGACAACAAAAGTAGCCAAAATTAAATCTTCCCGGAGAGGCCATAGATAACCCTACATACAATACTTTGCAAGAAAATTCACACTATCAGTGCCATATCACACCTTTCTTGGCACCTATTGCCAAAATGTCCTCCTAATCTAGCCCTATTAGCATACTGTAGCTACATTCATATAACAAACACTGATGATTATTTGGTCAACTTAATTGTGGACCAGGATCCATAAAATTGATATCTACTATAAATTATCAACGCTCCATTCAGGTTGCATTTGGCCTAGCTTTTTTTGAGCTTTAAAGCTACTTCAGAATGAGAAGCCAGAAAGTAGAGCTTTGAAATTAAAAGTTGAACCTGTTTGGATAGTCAGCTTTTTTTTAACTTTAAAGGTACCTTTAAGCTAGAAGTTGTTTGGCATAAGATATCAATTGTAAGCTACTTTTATACTCAATTTAAGCTTTTGATTTTATTTAAGAATAAAATATAATTTATCAAATTACAAAAAAAATCTTTATATTACTAATAAATGAAATATTTATAGAATGTCTGTACTGCAAACATGCATAACTAAACTGTTAGCCTTTGAAATTGTTAAGATGAAAATATCAAATGCGATATTATCTAAATCTTCCATGTTTAAATAGATTAATCATCTATTAACAAAATGCAAGTAGTCTGGCACAAGAAACAAATACAGTCTGCATAAAGTAATGGAAGAATATAACGAAATCCTAGCTAAAAGTCCATCAGTTGGATTTAAAAAATGGGCACGTGATATAATTAGTGAAATTAGTAGTAACACTTCTACTACAATTATTTAAATGGCTTTACTTGATCAAACACCATTACCCGTGAAGAAACTCGGAATATAGATAAATAGAAAAGTTTACATATTGCAATGGTATGAGCAATCTTCAAGAAGAAATTTGAGATATTTATCCTATATATATTTAGTTACTGGTACCAGGGTCTTTCAAAAAATTAAACAACATTTTTAATATATATATATATATATATATATATAAGGGCGACTCTTCGACGGTGACTCTTTGACGGTGTTCGACGGGGGGGGTTCAACGCCGGTGTCTCCCGGTCGCGAGTGTTCGGCGAGGAAGGGGAAGGGGAAAAATTTTTGTTGTTAGGGTTTGATATGTGGGAATGGCCAAAAAAAAAAAGCCAGAAGTTGCTCCTGAGGGCTTTTTTGAAGCTCCCTTTTTTCATTAAAAATAAGTTACTTCTCCTTCTGTAGAGCTTTTTAAAATATGCGTTTGGCCCAGCTTTTCTTTCTAAAGGAGAAGAGAAGCTAATTTTAAGCTGGGCCAAACGCTAACAGACAAAGGTATAAATAATTACATGTATTAAAATATTTAGTCACTTCTAATTCATGGTCTAACTAAGCCAGTCAATCTCTCCTCTCCAATTTTCTATTGGAATTTAAGATAAATGACTAAATCAGACATTTATCCGATTAATACTACATGCAGCTTGGTGACTGAAGTATTCAAGATGAATGTTGTGGGAATAAAATTGAATGAGTGATATGTTAATTCTGCTTCTCTTATCGGATAACTAGACTGACTTTAACTCCAAAGACAAAAGAAAAAAAAAGTTGAACTGAGATATGGCCACTTTGGATGAAGGTGACTAGTTAGCATGCTTTGTCTTGTTCTCCAAGACTTTATGGGTGTTGTTATTTCAATTCCGTCTTCTACTTTCATGTTCAGACCTCGTTCTTTTTTTAGAATAATTAGTGAGGTAAGCGCTGTTTTGGACCTGTTATACAACTTGATTCTATCAGACATATAATTATGAATTATATATGTTTCTATGCTTCTGCTTTGTTTCAATATTAAAGCCTAATGAATCTAATTACTTGCATTGAAAAAAAGAGATCTGACCAGTAACTGAATAGTCATAATCAAGTCACTCCAACTACCGCTACTCAGTAACCAGATGATACCGCTGATTAAATCATTTCTCTGCAACTAATGAGAGCATGTGAGAGAGGTGTTGTTTTGTGCTGTGGAAATGGTGTGCGACCAATCAACCAAGCCCTACTCTCAAACAAACATTTAAACAATTACATAATTAGTGGAGAGGGGCATCGTGAGAAAACGATAACTCTAACTAACATCACCAAAACTCTAAAAATTATCTTTTAACTTGCATATCATCCCTTCAAACTCCAAGCCTCATTTTCATAAATCCATGTCTATCAATAGGAAGTTGTTTACAAGTAGTCCACCAAGCCAAAATAAACATCCACTCTACCGGTTCGCCGTGTAGGTGCCAAAGATGTCTTCCACATGAATCAATTGAGCACTTGGTGGGGGGCCAACAACGACCGGATGTGGACCGCATGGTAGCATTTCCATTTGCTTTTGTTCTTTCATATTTGGATGTGTTTATTTCAAACGTTATCGCCTTGCATAAGAATTCTCTATATTTGCAACCACGACCGCGATTCCGCCTCAAAATTACATTTGAAAAGTAATCCATATTCTTAACTACAACATCTAATCTCTAATATTATAATGGGAGAAGGCCTTAGTGTCATTTGTAAATGTTTGTCATTCTACCAACCCGTGCAACGCACGTGTTAGTAGATTTTTTTTTGTCCTTTTCATTCCCCTCCCCATTTTCTCCACGTGCAACGCACGTGTATAATACTAGTCTTGCATAAATAATAAGTCCAGATCCAACCAAAAGTCGCTAAAATAACTTTCAAATCCAAACTCTACCATTCAATTAGCTAAACTTATTCCGTGTTAGTCCGATCCTAAACCTATGAATCTAACGAGATTCACCCCCAACAAAATTATTTACAAAAAACACAAAACTAAACTAAAATTAAGCAATTAGTAGAAGAAATATGAATCAAAACACATATAGCGATCGATACCTTGGATTTGAAGGTGATGAAGAAGATGAAGCAAGTGTGGAATTTTTTTTGCGATTTTTTGGGGCAATTTTTTTGATTGGGTGAGTTTTGATTTAGGGTTTTAAAAGAGGGATTTGGAATTTTCGCGCCATTTGGTTTTATGGTGTGGCCCTTGGATTTAGTTATGGGCCGGGCTGCGAACACTTACATAGACAGCTGGCTTTCGTGTTAGGCTTTGATATGTTTTATTACTCATCATTATTGTTTTTTTGTCTCCTTGGATAAGCAAAAAAAAATATTGTTTTTTTCTTTTCTTTTTGTGGAGATTGGAATGGAATGATCCTAATTATTTATAATAATAATCAAATTATTTTAGAATTAATAACCATGTGTTAAATCGTTTAACACGAAATTTTGCAGGTTGGGTGTTGGAGCTGCTATGACGGGATCAAAATGGAAGATTGGCAGAGCCTTCCAGGTCGAGGAATATGACGATGATGATATCAATATTGGCAAGATTCTTGATTGTGTGGTGCAACTATTGCTGGATCCCCATCCCCTAGGGTTTGTTGGAGGAAACTCTTAGAGCTGTAACAGCTGTTAGCTGTTGTACCCGTGCTAATATTTTCATGTGTTTTTTATGATTGCCTCACTCTCCCATATTCGAAGGAAGAACTATGCTATAATAATTTCTGTTGCGTATGATTTTATTTTTTGCCTAGTACTCTGAGTTTGTTTTATTAATTTATCATTAATAAAACTAATAATTTACACGTGCGATGCGCGTTTTAATCATTTTTAAAAATTAAAAAAAAAAACTCTGACGTAGGGAGGATTCGAACCAGAAACCTCCTTTACATTACTACTACTGCGTTCCTTCCCCCACTTGAATGCGGGACTGATGATATTTGAATTATAATTTTTTTATTTTCATTATTAATTTACACGTGCGGTGCACATTTAAATAATTTTAAAAAATAAAAATAAAAACTTAGAGGTAGGAAGGATTTGAACCGGAAACTTCCTTTATATTAGTTATGTACGTGCGTCGCACATGTTGGTAGAATGACAAAATGACAAATGGCACTAAGGTCTTCTCCCATTATAATATTAAAGATTATTATTATTATTATTAGATATATGGTGGTCATACTTCAAATTTTGTTCTCGACAATTTTTTTGGCAAGTTATCGGACTGTATGCAGGGTGTATAAACTCATGAGTATCACATAATGTAAGGGTGTTGGAGATTAAATTAATCGGCAACGAAAATTTGCTAAATATTATTGAATATCGAGCAATGCAGGATATTATTTGAAGCAACTGTGACTCGGCCATCATAATGCATAAAATTGTTAAGACGGGGTTTTGAACAGAAATCGCATCTCATAAGTTGAAAAATATGGTAGAAGGGTGATTACGTGCAGGACCGGTCCTACCCTTGAGGCCAATGAGACGGCAGCCTCTGGCCCTGAATAAATTGCAATTTTAGGGACATCCCAATTTGTATCCCCTTGTAAATATAACCATGTATTTTGCGCATTTTAAAAAATGTTATTAGGAGCTCCAACAAAAAAAAAAAATTAAATTAAATTAGTAGATTTGGGCTTGATTGAATTTGATGCTTTAAATTTGGGTGATTTAAAAACAAATCAACATTTAAATCAATAGAAACTCAAACCAGAAACCCGCATTCAAATTCAAACCCGAAACCCTTACCCTCAACCCAAATCCCCATTTAAAACAAATCCTCTTTGGTTCTTTCTTCTCAGTTATTCGATGATATATGTTTTGCATATTTCAGTTTGAACAAGGTGCAATTTTTTGTTTACATGTTTTTTTTAATAAATATATGGAGGGCCCATTTCGGGAGTTCGCTTTTGGCTTCCCAAAACTCATGGCTGGCCCTGATTACATGGCAATCAAAAGTCGTTATTTCTTGTAAAATTAAATAATGAAAATTGAGGCTATTTGGATTTGTGGCAGTAACTCTCAAGCCTTTTAATTCGCTCATATTAGAGAAATGTTGGATAAAGCATGTGAAAAACAATCGAACCATAAATTTATTTGGATAAAACAATCCAATTACGAGTTTCATCTCCCTTCACCTTTTCCTAAGAAACTGTAATTTTATTATAAATGTTGTAATCTATGAATGTGCAAGTTAACACCTAGAACAGAACATTTACCCTGCAACTTCTAATTTATTTTATTACTATTCTCTCCCTCTAAAATATAATAAATACTAGGTTTGTCCGTTGACACGTGCCTACGGCACGTCTTCGGAACGGTGCATCTTCTTTGACCATATAAAATTATTTTGGAGGTCCAGCAAATTAATTGAAGTAGCAAACATATTATATGAGAAACTTTTGGGGTCTAAAAAAAACATATTATATGATTTTTTTTGAATTATTTTAAAAGTTTTTAAATTGCTAATTTTTTTAGTTTTTAATTTTTTAATTTTTTTTTAAAAATTAAAATTTTTATTTTCTTAATTTATTGAATAGGAGAGGGAGGGAGAGGGAAGGGGAGAGAGAGAGAGAGAGAGAGAGAGAGAGAGAGAAATTAATTAGATGAATATAGGAGTTGTTTTGGGTGGGGGATTTGAATTTGAATTTTAGAGGGAAACTTTTTGGGGGGGGGGGGGGGGGGGGGGTGGGGGGGGGGGGGGGGGGGCTAATATCTTGCCTTTATTTGATGTAAATTTTACATACTATTTTCCATCAAATTTTTTTTTTATTTTTTACATACTATCAAATTAGTATATGATTTGATATTAATTCAATAACCAAAAAACAACCCTCATATATATTACCATATATTCTACATTCAATTAGAAATTAAGCCCAAAATCCAGACTCAACCAAACAAACCTGGACTAAAAACCAAAATATAATGAATATATCTCTAATATTATCTCTAATCTCTAATCTCTAATATTATAATAGGAGAAAACCTTATTAGTGTCATTTGTAAATCTACCTACACGTCCATTGCACGTACATAACTAATATGAAGAAGGTATCAGGTTCGAGTCTTCGCCACGTCAGTTTTTTTACTTTAATTTTTTTTATATATTAGATGTGCATCACCCGTGTAAATTAGTATCTATCTATCTATCAATCTATCTATAATATAATATATACTAATCTTTAATTAATCTCTACCATTTTAATGGGAGAGTTGGAGTTTGTAACAAATAAACCATAACTTTGTAACTATATGAACACGTATAATACACGTTCAAACTACATCCAACAAATACAAATGTGCACCACACATGTAGCCCAAATCAAAACATTCAAATACATTTTTTTTTTCTTATTCGATATATATTCATTTAATTTGATGACTTCACCTTTTTTAGACGTGTATCGCACGTACATTATACTAGTAATATTATAATGGAAGAGTTTGGGTTATCATTTGTAGACAACCTTTAATTTGTAGATATTCATTCAATCATCTAATCTCATCCATTCATTTTTAAGTAAGAGTTATATTAACCATTCATTTACTCAACTGTTGTTAGTTATCATAATACCCTCATAGTTTAAATTTATTTACGACATAATTATTTACAAAAGTGTTACTCATATAAAATAAAAGTTTGGGACACTAGGATAATTTGTAAAGAGTATGTGATGGGAAAGGGATGTCTTATTATATACTATATATAAAAAAAAATAATTAGAACGTGCATCGCACGTGCAGCTACTAGTTGTTATAATGGAAGAGGTGGAGTTGTAAATCTACTTACTTACCTGCAACTCCAACTCTCCCACTATAGTCTTCACATTTACTTTAAAAAATATATAATCCTATTTATTTAGACATGCATCGAACAAGTAAATCAGAGTTTTTACTTTAATATTTTTTAAAAATAATACGTGCATCGCATGTGTTGTTACTAGTTATTGAAAATGGAAAAAAAACCGAATTATATTTGTTTTGTTCGCTAATTCGAATTATATCGGATTGACTTAATACGAATTATAACCGTAGAAGAGACCGACATTTAGGTACTGTTCTTTTTCTTCTCTTATAAGCGATTCACATCTTACAAGAAGAGGTGGTCCACCTCTTTTCCCATAATTTTTAGCATTTTTTTTTTACCTCTTATAAGCAATTTCCCAAAAAACCGCTTATAAGCCTAAATGGCTTATAGTAGTCTCTTTCAAATTTATATAAGCCTTCTATCACTTAAAAAGTGTATATTACCCAAAGTATGAATAGAAATTATATAGTACGGACAAAAATGCGTAAAAGCAGCGAAAAGACTATTGCAAGAGGTGAAAAAAGAACAGAAATCGTTTTTATAAGAGGTTCTTATAAGAGATTATTTTTATATAAAAAGAATACCTCAAAAAGAGGCGCTTTTACAGTCAATCTCATCTTATAAGAGGCAAAATAAATAAATAAATAAAAATACCTTAGTCTTCCTAATCAACGGCTGACCAACTGCCACGTTTCACACAATCGTCCGTCAAACCCCAAAAACAGCAAAATATATAGCACCGCAATTTCTTCCCATCTTCTCCCGCTTTCTTGTCAAGAACAGGAAGACTTGAAGCTTTGAAATTCGTGCAAATGGCGATCTCGAACCTTTTACAAGTTTCGATCGCCATCGCCGTCGCGCTCCTACTCGTCGGAGTTCGATCCGAACCTTCGATCAAATCGAAGATCGCGGAATCGGAATCGCCGCTTCGGTTGGAACTCGACGGGCTCCGATCCAAGATTTCCTCTCTAGGTGAGCGATCGATTCTTGTTGATTTCGAATGCTAGGGTTTCGATTTGAGTTTCAGTGCGATTTCTCTGGTTTTAGGGTTTTGGGGGAAAAAGGAAGAATTTTTATGAATTTTAAGGTTTTTATGTTTGAAATTGTTGGTATTTAGTTAGGGTTTACAAATGTCTCATTTGGAAAGTAGTACGTCTACCGCACGTGTAATTGAATTGTTATTACGAGTGCGATTTGATAGGGTTTTGGGGGAGAAAGCAGGGTTTTTGATGAACGTAGGGTTTTAATGTTCTAAATTGCTGATACTTAGTAAGGGTTTTGAGTGTCTGCTCTGGGAAGAGTATTTGTTCTGCACGTGTAATTGAATTGTTAGATGGTGAGTGTTTTCTTTGTATTTTTACTGTAGAGCATAGCATCGAGGAGCGAATTCGAGAGATAAAGGTGAAAGAGGAGAGCATTTTGCAGTTGAATACTGTTATTGAAGAGAAATTGTCGAGCATTGTGAATTTGGAGATTGAGATTGAATCTTTTCAGGTGATTTCAGATTTTGTATCTTCAAAGTTATTCGCTGTGTAAGTTCTTTGTTAGAGTTCATAACTGGTTATGTTGTTTGTTAGAAAAAGGGTAAAATTGATGCTGAAAAGAAGGCGGGGAAGGCTGATACGAGAAAGGGTGAACTCGAGAAGCAGGTAAATGAGTGGTGTTGAGTATTGGCCATGGTTGGCGTAATACATTTATTAGTTATTATTTATCGTTTTTTGTTGCAGATCGGCAAAGTTAGGGAGGAGATTGAAGCACAATCCAGGAGGAGAAATGTTTTGGATGCTCGAGTTCGTGAATATGAGAAGAAAGCCCAGGAACTTGATATGCGACTGCAAAGTGTAAGTCATTTAATTTGTAATGCAATGTTGGATGTTGCAGTTAGTTACTCTTTAGTTTGTTGTTTACATTGCAATGTGATCGTTCATTCTTCAAATGCACATCATTCTTCAAATGCACAGCTGTTGTTTTCTGCTTGTTGTATTATTTTTACATGCACCATTTTTGTGGTCTAGACCAATGTGGAGGGTTTAAACTTAGTAGCTTGAGATTGAACACATGCATAGGTTTACGGTATTTTGTAAATACGTAATTATCTTGAATTTATCAACCATTTCTTGATTTTCTGATCTCCTAGAAGGGACAAAAGAAACATCTTTTTTACTATCCACATCTGGTCAACAAAATTTCATCACAGCTTCCTTTTTTGCTTATAGTTACCTTGATAAATTTACACGATAAATTTACACAAGAAACCTTGTGAATTTTTTTTGTTTTGTTTTTGTTTTTGGTGTAACAAGGCCACATCCACTCATCTCACCCACCTTTGCCCCATATTCATATTAGTTGGGGAAAATAAGTGGTGCAAGTGGGACACAATCTCCCGAATCCCGACCTCTTGTTCACTAGACCCTAGTGGCACTCACAAACCTTGTGCCTGGTGTTTGTACTCTGTAGGTTGACCAGAGGTCTTTAAAAGTATGGTGAGTATTTTTGGAACTGTATCTATATCAACTCCTGATCTTTAATTAACTCAATTTTGTCGGGGAAAGGTCCCAGTTGCTGATATTTATAATATTGCTATTAAAAAAAACAAGGAAATAGTTTTTTTCTCCCTGTTTTCCTTGGTATTTATATTATACAACGGACACGTTTATTCTTTGCTATCATATCTTTTTTAGTTAGCAGTGGATTAATTTCACCCTAAATGCATAATGATGAAATTAACTGTAGTTAAAATGAATAAAAATCTAAATTTGCATTTCAGATGTTGAACTTCTTACAGTTAGTACGTCGTCTGATTGTTTTCTTTTTTCCTTTTCATGGTGTGGTAGCTTGTTGTCCAGGTTCCATATCTACAATTATTGTTTTGGTTGTATATGCACTTATTCTGTCAGCAGCCCAGCCCATATGGTGTTTTATTTTTATTCTTCCTTTCATAAAGTCAAATCTAGATAATTTGTTTCTCTTTCATTGAGTTGCATTTGCTTGCAAATTAAATAAGGGGTTTTACTTTTTGGCCCTTAAATTATCATTATGTGCTATTAGATCCCTGTTCCCCTAATTGTGGTGTTTTCTATTAGGTCCATCAGATGTTCTCATTACTCGCAATAGGTCCATCCAGTTCTCAAGCTTAGATATTGTTGCCGCTAATTTTGGTGTGGGGGCAAACAGATAGTATTTGTGGATTCTTAGGGAAACTGAATAGTAAACCTGTATACCTGTTCCGTCGGGGTTCGATCGTCGCTCCCGCCGCGGACCTGCAAAAAGTGCGAGACACCGGGGTTGTTCCCGGCGACGCACCCTCCGACGCTCAAGTCAGTAATTTGGAAGACTATGAAAGAGCGCAAAAACTGGTGAAAGATTGATTACCTCTTAATGGAGATGGTTGGGGGGTATTTATAGGCGTCTTAGGGAACAGATTAGGAATGTGATCCCCGTGATCTGATAAGGAATATTCTCCTTATAAACAGACTAGGAATGTAATCCCTAATCCCCAGTGGAGGGATAGGCATGAATCAGGGCCGTTGATTAGGATCTAATCAGGAGCCTTGATTCTATCCCTCTGATCGGGCTTTATCGCTGGTTAAAACCCGCGCCCGGTTGAAACGGATCCGTTTGTGGGTTATTGGGTCTTCGACGGAGAGACCCAGTACCCATCTCAGACCTTATTTGTAGGTGAAATTACCGTTTTACCCCCTGAGCTTCAAGATTCGTGCCCGATTTGGACGGTTCCAATTAATCTCCATTTTTAGCCATATCAGATATAAAACTCTCTCGAAAATTAGCCAGAATCACTGAATTTTTTAACTACTGGTCTTCCTTTGTTCTCTTACATTTGAGTTGATTAAGCTAGGGGAGCGAGCATGGTGGAAGTTGCGTCATACAGAGGAGGGACGGAGGGATTTGGTTCACATGGAATGTATGGGAGATGGGAGGGGGGAGGAAGAGGAAGGTGGAGGAATCTGGTTTGGTGGGTATATTTAAAGAGATAATGGGAAATAGAGCATGTGAGGGCATATTAGTAATTTCCCATCTTTAGTCCATCTTTTGTTAGGATTTACTCAACTAAGGTTGAATTATTCCTTAATTGAAAGACTTGTTGCAAGTTGCATAGAACCAATAAATTAGAGGACTTGTAATCTGGGAGATCTATTGACAAATTACAGTAATTTAAGCCATCATTTTAGGTAAAATCTTTTATATAGAGACGCAGCTCAACACTCAACAGTATTAGCACGGTTAGTGAATCAAGCAGTTTTTCTGTGGATAGGGACCCAATTGGATATGGTTCAACCTTTCTGATGCTTTGTTTGTCTTTTTCTCCTGCAGCTCCAGAAGACTAATGAAGATCAAAAGCTTAGAATTAAAAAAACTCAACTTGCCCTGGAACTGGCAGAGGTTTGTGATATTTGGTACACGTCAAATAACACTCCTTAGAAGTTGGTATTTAAAATTTTATATTCTTACAGGAACAATTGATGAAGGCACAATTAGAAGCAACATCTAAGGTGATTGAACTGACAAAGGTGAGAATTTCAACTCAGCTTTTTTTTGCTTTAGTTTTTTGTCACATTAGCTTTCAGTTTCAAGCATGACAGCTTGAACAATTTGTGACAGCTTGAATGATTTTGTTACTTTTTTCGGAACTCTCTGTTTGTTTCTAACACACTAGTATTATACACGTGCTGTGCACGTGGAGAAAATTGGGGGAATGAAAAGGGCAAAAAAAATCTACCAGCACGTGCGTTACACGGGTTAGGTTAAGGACAAATTACACTAAGGCCTTCTCCCATTATAGTAGTAGAGATTAGATGCAAAATTTTACCTGTATGTTCTTTGAACCTAGATAGATTGCAGACAGTTGCAATAGAGATTTTTTCGCAAAAACTGCCAGAGGAACTCTGAGATTTTGGAGTTGACAGTTTATTAAATGTATAGATATTGGAGCTCAACATTAAACCCCGAATGAAATTCCTTCTCTGCCATTCTTTTCCTGTTCAATATTCTGGTGCCAAATACATCCAATTAAAGTCCCATAACCAACAAAGTGACAACATTTTGTCTGTATCATTAATATACTGATTACCTAAAACTAACACATTTTAACCGTGAAAAGTTTGTTAATGTATTGTAAATGTATAACCTTAATGTGCTTTTCAGTCACTTTTAAATTTCGGCCGATATAACCGAAATTTCGGCCAAAATTTCCTTTCGGCTGCCAATACGAAATCACTGATTTTATATTCCATTTCGTTTTGGACTGATTCCATTTCGTTTTGGACTGATATGTGTAGATTTTGGTCGAAATTGCCGAAATATCGGCCGAATTAGACAAGCTAATGTTATTGTGAATATATAACTTTTTTTTTGTTTTATTTTTTTTTCATATAAGTCTTTCAATATAGGATCTTAAGCTAAGATATTGTGATGATTTTGTCTCTCTATTGTTTGTGTATATGCAAAGTCAAGTAAGTCAGTTAACTAATACATTTTTTTCTAATCAATGCAAATTCAATTTAGTTATATACTTATATTACACTCTCTTTTATATTGTTGTTAAATTATGTGAGTATTTACCGTGATTGATTCATGTCATTAGTTATATTATATAATATTTTATATGATAAATGACATGTAGAACATATAATATCTTGTTTAGTAACAAAAAAAATATTTTTTGAGTGTCCGAAATATGATCACATTTTTCCGAGATCTCCTCTGATATCTCCGATCCGAAACGAAACACCCCTTGCCGAGACGAGTCCGAAATCCGAGATTTAAAACGTTGTTTTCAGTATAAGCTCTGAAATTGTCATCGGTAGTGGATCATCTTTGTTCTAACACTTGCAGTGTGCACTTATTTTTTTGAGTTATGACCTTGTTATCACAGTTGATCGTCTTGGAAATTGTGGTAGTTTTCGGAGAATTTTTATCTTAACAATACTGAAATCGACAATTAAGATTAACTGTCCAGGTTACTATGTAGGTGTACGGAGCATGGCTTCCACATTGGCTTTTTACCCATATTTGTAACATTCAGGTAACTGGTATCATAGATGATATGCGTTAATAAGTCAATGATGTGTGTTAGTAGATTCAAGTTCCTTTTGATGATTGTATTGATTGCTGTAACTTCTTCTTTGCAGGATTTTGTTGCGATGCACTGGAATGAGCATGTGAAACCTGCCTTGGTTGATATTCTGCATAAGGTGCTTACCTATCTCATTTGCGCATATCAAAAATAGATTTTCTGGAATGTTCTATTTTTTTGATCGTTGGATAAGGTTGTTTTAATTTGCCCTCTGTATTAAAATGCCCAACACCTGATGTTCTAACGTTTCTTCTAGGCATCAGAGAAGTTGGAGCAGGTGCAAAACTGGGCTGAGCCTCACTTGGATTCAGCAAAAACTGTAAGTTCTTTCAACTACTGGCTATGTACGAATGATTATATTGTCCATTATGGTCATTCGTCATTTTTTTTCCTTTGTACTTTTGTGCTAGTTGAAAGACATTTTTTTCCTTCAACCCAATCTAATCTGCATTCTTTAACAACACTTCTCCACAAGTTAATAACTTTTGGACCGCCCACTAATTAATGACTTAATTGCATATATCTTACTTGCTATTGTGGAAACACCTACATGGTGTAAGAGGGGACTCGGTGGAGTAGTGTAGACTAAGCAGAGTCTGCTCATCCATCTATTAATAAGAATCATCAGAATTGTCTCCTGTATATATTTGCAGCTTTCTTGAGGTTATTCTGCGTTACCTGATCTCTTTGTTTATTACATGAAGAAATGGATCCCTGCTGCTAAGGAGCAACTAGTGACCGTTAAATCTAATGCTGGACCCTACTTAAATAAGATGTCTACGAGGACTGTTGAGGTGTATGAGGCCTCTAAAAGAACTGTTGGGCCACATATTGCGAAAATACAGGAAGTAACATATCTTTATTTCCAGGTACTTCTCATTAATTTTTTGAATTGCATATTTGCCTTTTTGTTTCTCTTTATGTTATTGTTATGAGTGAATTGTACCAGATTTGATGTATTATCTGTTTGCAGGAAGCCAGGAAGTTATCAGGACCATACTTTGATCAAGTTGTTACTCTTACCAAACCTCATCTGAACAAACTTCAACTTGTTCTCAAGCCCTATACTAAGCATGTAGTTCGATCATATCACAAGGGTCTTAGAAGAGTAAGAACGTATCATCATCAGGTACTACTACTACCACCACTACCACTACTTGTTATAGCTTCCCTTCTGCCTAAGATGTTATATTCCATCTTTATACCGTGGGCTCATTACCATCTTTTGGCATTGTATCATTTTCCCCCCAATTTTATAGGACGCTTTGAATGGTATTTATGTACACGAATTTGGAAAATAAAATTTTTGTAATTTTATGTGAACGATGTTTGGAGCATTGTTCGAATCTCAAAAACTTATATGTATGCTAGTTTGGGATTTGTTTCGGCTGTATTGGTAGGCAAAAATTTCAATTGATATAGCTAATACAAATCAATTTATTTCAGCTCTAGTTTAACCAGCGTGCAATAATGCACGCGGTTTCTTAATTTACCTACAACTCCTGAAATAGTTATTCACTCATATGAATATAGGTGAGATTGAGAGTGTTGGTTATTACCATATTTCTTAGTCTATGTTACTGAGGTGTTATTTATATTACTATAGCTGTGTGTGTGTGTGTGTGTGTGTGTGTGTGTGTGTGTGTGTGTGTGTGTATTATTGAGTGGTTTATTTATTTCCATGTGTTTGTGCAAAGTCTGTGAGAACAGAAAAGAGAGAAAGGGTGAGAATGAAATTGTTGTTTGTTACCATGTTTATTAGTGTATGGTATTATGCGATTTTATTTTTTACTATAGTTATTAGGGTATTAGTTAAGGGTGTTTTCGTCTTTTCGGGGACACGCGGTTTTTGTCCACACACTAAAAGCCTATTTGCTTGGTTATATAGTAGATTACCTCATACATTGGTTTGGATACTTTGATTAGCTTGTACCTGATATGTGCAGCAAAAGGTTTCAATTAAGAAGATGGTTAGTTTGGTGGTGGTTGGGTGGGGGGGGGGGGGGGTTACGTCTTTCATTTGTGGTGTTCATTGGGTGGGCTCAAGCCTGAACCCAACTTGAAAAATAGGGTTTTGGAGTGTTAGAAGACCCACCCATATTCAAAGAGGGCGGTTTTTAATTTTCCTCAATCCCGCCCTAAACCCGGCCAACCCAAACATGAAAATCCTGAACCCTCCCAATATTTGCATATCAATTTTATGTATACCTAAATGTATTTATAGGACACAATATTCGTTATCTTAGTATATGGTTATGCACAACTTTTGGTATATTATGCTTAGAAACCAAGCTAATTTAACAAATTGGTAAGCTAATTTGGCAAATTGGTTTTCTAGGTTACATGTGTATAGTATATAATAGTAAAAATGACTCGCATGTGGTTAAAGAGAAGTGTTGAGGTACTTATCATTCCTATTTTAAGTAATACTAGATATTAGATGCACATTTTCTTAATATACATAAACCTATATAAATATTTTTTTAGAGAGAAAAAAATAAATGCTTAATTTATCATACATAAGCACGCCAAACCCGCCTGGCCCGCCCGATACTCAACCCCCCACTCACAGTTTTGGGTTCAGGCCGAAAATATTGCAAAAACTCGCCCAGCCCTGTCGGCAAACACCCCTAGTCTTCATGATGCTGATTGGGTGTAAGCTTATACTGAATTGGGGAACATGGCCATCCTTGAACTGTAGATCTACATGGAATAAACACAGAATAATGTTTTGAAACCTCAGATAAACTAACACAGTTGAGAGAAATTATGGACAAAATGAAGTAACTACCAGATTGTTTACATTAGGATATTATTAATAATATTCACATGTTCAGATGGTAATGTTGTCTTCAGATTGTTGAATAGCAAAATTTTTCATTATCAGAACCTACACATAACAAGTTACAGATTCAGGAAAGATTCACTCCAAATTTAGAAAGATACTGGGAGCACTTGGAAAATGCAACAATCTTCTCTGTATATCCTACCGTGCTAATAAATTGAATAAGATACACAATATGGACCACAATTAATATTTAACAGAGAGAACTAAGGAGATTGTGTGTTTATTACCTAATCTGCGGATTATACTTGGTTTTTAGTTAGACCGTGTTGGGAACATAAAATTGTATTGGAGATAATCTACAGGACCTGTTATTTTTGATTTATTCATTTCTTTAACCTCAAGTGCTTTCTGATGGACTTGATGAAATATCTTAAAAATTAATCTTACTGTTGTAGGTTCAGCAGAGTATTCTGGAGAAACTAAAGAAATATGAGGTGACTAAGCCTCATGCAACTAAAGAGTTTGCCTGGTTTCTGGTATGCAGTATCTCTTATATGAATATATTCTCACCTTTTCTTGAACTTGATCTTTATTTGAGTATTTGACGCATTTCATTCTATTTACAACTCAAAATTTCAAATCCAGGCATCTGCTTTGTTGGCATTCCCTGTGTTCTTTCTGTATAGACTTGTGTCAACAGTTTTTTGGTATGTCTGTTATGCTGATATCCAAAATTTCCTATACAACCAGTTGGTCACTTAAATTCCTTATCTAAATTACAATATTTTATTAACTTGAATTCCTTTAAATTATTTGCATCACATGCAGCAGTAAACAGGCAAGGAAGCCAAGACGGATTGCCAAATCTAATCCGACACACCGGAGGCTGAAGCGCAGGCATGCTGACAAGTAGGATGGCATTAGATATCCACACTGCTTTTTGTATACAAGGTAGTTTGTCCTCATGGAGCCCATAAATATGAGAAATAACTATTGTCACCTTATTCTTCTCTTCCAAATTTTAAATTAACTGTGATGATATATCTTGGCTTGTTCTTGCGACTCTGTTTTCTGCTCTTGTGAATCTAATTTAACGAATTTGGTAATTTCAGTAAAAGATTTCATTTTACATTTATTTCTTCAAAAAAAGTATTTCATTTTAAATTTAGGATAAAAGCATTTCTAATTAGGGGTGACCATGGTTATAATCCGCGGTTTTAAAAATAAAATTAACCAAACCTAAACCGTGTCCGAATTAATTAACGGAATTATAACTGTAACCAATTAAGTTCACCAAAATATGACCAAATGAAATTTATTAGTTTTGTTTTGGTTAACCGAATTATCCGAATAAATAAAAGAGAGGGTAACCGTGTGGAAAAAAAATAAAATTTAGTTACTTTTATTGCCAGACAATGTATAACATAATTATTTCCACATTGAGAGAAAAACTGAAACCGTGAATGGATAATATATAACAGAATAAATAAAAAAATAATTAACGAGAGAAAACAGGAAAAAGTTAGGGAGGTCGGATAAATAAAAGAGAGAGACGAGAGATTGTTATTATTGGGATCAATTTGTTAAATGGTTATTCTGTTAAGATTGGGTTACCTAGCAAACCAAACAAAATCTATTAAATCCAAATAACCCAAACCGAAACCAAACCAATTAAATTCTAACTGAACCAAATATATTTTTGGTTATGGTTCGGTTAGGTTTTCGGTTTTCATCGAATTGTGCTCACCCCTATGAGTGCTGACGTTGTTGCTGTTAACAACTTGAGTGAAGTTTTAACTTGCAAAACTTTTAGAGTTCGGGCTCATTATGCTTGTTGGAAAGAAAATTATCTTGCCCTTCTCTCTTAATTTAATGGTTCATATAGTTCTAATGAAATGTATTCAGTACAAAGTTCTTCAATCCAAAGAATTCAGAAACCAAGGGTGAACAATATTATGCACTTTCCTATCTTTTAACTTTAAATCTAAATAATTTATGATGAGGACAAAAAAGCATTATTTCGAACGTACCAAACTATGTGATGAAATGAGGGTATTATTCATATTGTTGGCTAAGAAGCTAGGAGTTATCATTATAGCTATCTATAATCAAATCGTACATCATGACGGGGATAATGAAGTGAATGTTGTCCATAGATTTGAAGCAGGATGGCTGAAGGGAAATGTTCAGAGGTATTGTGTGATTGAAGTCCTGAAATTGACTGAAATTTTACCAGACTATTACACGACCAACTATGTGATGAGGACAAAAAAGCATTATTTCGAACGTACCAAACTATGTGATGAAATGAGGGTATTATTCATATTGTTGGCTAAGAAGCTAGGAGTTATCATTATAGCTATCTATAATCAAATCGTACATCATGACGGGGATAATGAAGTGAATGTTGTCCATAGATTTGAAGCAGGATGGCTGAAGGGAAATGTTCAGAGGTATTGTGTGATTGAAGTCCTGAAATTGACTGAAATTTTACCAGACTATTACACGACCAACTATACTTTAAGCGTCAAGAGTGTCGGATATTTAGCGGAAATGTGGATGTTGATGTAGGGTTATATGATTAGATAGAAATAAATTTATTTATTTGTCATTTTATTATTATTTTAAAAAAATTTCATACTAATAAGAATCAATTAGAAGATTGATTAAAATTAGATCAAAGTGGCTCTGATACCACTGTTGGGTTTTTTGTTCTTCCCTATTTCCAAGATCACAATGATCAAATATTTAATCTAATCTCAAATAAAATAATAAGAACAGAAATCAATAAGTTTTACCTTCAAACTTTGATTTCTTGTTTTTTTCTCTCCTTCAATTCTAACTCTAGTTCTTCCTCTCCTTTTCTTCTATATCCTGGTGGGAGGCACAAGAGAGGGCTAGGTTTTACCCTTGCTCTCATATTTATAGAGGAGATGAAAGCCTAGGGTTAGGAACTTTAGGAAATCCTAGTTGAGATAAAATTACAATACTCTCCATTTGTATTTTGCTCCCCAACTAAAATCTAAATTATTATTAGACCCATGTCACAATATAGTTCTACAAGACACTCCTTCTTTACCGATATTCACAAACGCACCCTTGGAATTCGTGATACCACCTCCATGGGTCAATTTGTTAACTTAAACCTTGTTTTCACATTTAACCTTTCATACAATCTGACAATGACTCTAAAATTTAATTTTTACAAAAAAAATAAAAATTTGTATAAAATAATTTTTTTGTAAAATATACCCATGAGATTTTACTGCCAGATTATTACCCTCGTTAAATGAACAAGGGAACATCTGCTCTTTTAGAGATAAGATTATAACCTTGTTCATTTAACGAAGGTTATAATTTGACAATAAAATCCCATGGGTATATTTTATAGAAAAAATATTTTATACAAAAATTTATTTTTTTGTTAAAATTAAATTTTAGAGTCATTGTCAGATTGTATGAAAGGTTAAATGTGAAAACAAGGTTTAAGTTACAAATTGACCCATGGAGGTGGTATCACGAATTCCAAGGGTGTGTTTGTGAATATCGGTAAAGGAGGGATGTCTTGTAGAACTATATTGTGACATGGGTCTAATAATAATTTAGATTTTAGTTGGGGAGCAAAATATAAATACATAGTGAACAGTATTTTAATTTTATCCCAACTAGGATTTCCTAAAGTTCCTAACGCTAGGCTTTCATCTCCTCTATAAATATGATAGCAAGGGTAAAACCTAGCCCTCTCTCTTGTGCCTCCCACTAGGATATAGAAGAAAAGGAGAGGAGGAACTAGAGTTAGAATTGAAGGAGAAAAAGAAACAAGAAATCAAAGATTGAAGGTCAAACTTATTGATTTCTGTTCTTATTATTTTATTTGAGATTAGATTAAATATTAGATCATTGTGATCTTGGAAATAGGGAAGAACAAAATCCCAACAGTTGAGCAGGGTGAAAAGAATAAAAATGTGAGTGCATTTGTAAGTAATTAGAGCTAACTTCTTTGAGGATATATTGAGAGAGAACCAATGGATGCATCCACTAGTAATGAAGAATGATAGTGATATGATTGCTGGTAATGGAGGAAAGATGACTACGAGTAATTGAGCATCCATTGCAGTTATGAAGTATGTGATAATTGTTAATAGAAGAGGAGATGATCTTAACAAAGTAGAAGGGGGATATGGTGGATCCTGATACGAAAAATTTGTGAAGTCTATATGCTGTTGTTGGTGAGTTCAACAGAAGTTTACTTTATACCAGGTTCGCACGTTTCGGTTTGTGGTATGGGTATGGGATCGCGGTATGCTTAGGTGGTACGGGAGTATATATGTGTGGCTAGAGTTAGAGATAGAGCTAGAAAATTAGAATGTAAATACATTATACATCACTTACATTGCTAAGTATTATAGAAGATTTAAACTAAACTCCATGACAAATTGAGGAGAGTTTGACGATAAAATTATGGATTAATGCATAAATATGTTTATTTAGATATGGCAAAAACCCCGTGGCTCGCTAGTTAAAGAAATCCGGATTGAGAACCCACCATAAATCGGAGATCCGGATCGTTGTTCGGAGGAGTTGGGAGAAGTCTGTAACACTTATCTGGTGTTACTGGTTGGTTTCGTGTCCCGAAAAACTATTTCTGGGGCACTTTATTCCCTCAATAATCACAAACTATGTGAATCTGGACTGCCAACTCCCAAATTGAAAACTCTTAAAACTGTTAAGTCTTACAGGACAACTCTCTGAAGAATATGCACAAGTTATTTTTTGATTGCACAAGTTTATTCATAGAAATTCAAGGTGTCTAGTTAATGATATCATTTTTTTATTCCTAGGATGAAAAAGGCGTTGTACTGGAAATATGTGTGATGCCAACAAGTATGAACTTTTCTTTTTCCACATCGTTTTTGAGTATATAAAATTGATATTGTAAAGTATCAATTAAATTTGTTGTTTGCCATTTTGTATCACAAATATCCTTTTTTCAATCATATTAATGTTTTACTTTTCAACAAGACAACATCCAACTAAAAGAAATGCTGTAAACCAAATATTATTGCGACATAATCTAGATGCATGGCATGCAAATGTACAATAACTCAAATTTCTTACAGTTCCACTAATCAGTAAACACGGTTTTCTATTTTTTTGCTAAAAGCTCAGTATGAAGTGGTAAGTGAAATGTGTTCATTTCTGAATTGGTGTTCTCAATATTTTATTTTATTGGGAAAATTCTCAATATATCATTACTATTGACTTGGTCAATGATCAAAATTTTGAATTATTTGTTTGTTTTGCAGGTGTTGCCTTGAGGCTTTTGCATCGACTGCACTACCAAAAGACAGTTTTGAGGTTTCGAAAGTTCTTTTGTGGAGAAAATAGGAAAGCGTTTAAGCTCCTAGAATGATGGCCTTCCATTTTGCCCTTGTAGGAGTATTGTTTAGTTAGCATGAAAAATTTCAGAAGTATCCAAAAGGATGAATCTTTTCCTTAGATAACTTTTTTCTTTTTAATCTAGTTACCGAGATCTGGATGGTGCCAACTTGTAATTCAAAACTATTCGAATTCATACAAGCCCTTCATTAAAATTTTTATGAACCTTCTATGTCTTGAGCTTGATGCCAAATGAATATTTGAACTAGCTAGTGTTTCTCAAAGTTCCATCATTCAAGCCCTAGTAGTTATACTACATATTCATTACATTGCTGCACTGGCTGAAGGCAGTCAATCTCTTGCTATTACTATCCGGAGGAAGGGGAAAAGAATTATACAAATAGCTAAATATTTGAATGGATAATTTTCTTCACTCAGTAAGGAGGCCAGTAACCCTCAAGGTCCAGATTATTCACATCTGGGTTGAACCCGCCATCTGCTGTTGGAAGAATGCAGTTAGTTGTCATAACCGTTGAAGCTGCTGAATCTTCTGCAATCATCTGCTGTTGATGGCCAAGCGGTACAGGCATCGGCCTTAGCACTGGCTGTTGTTGCTGTTGTTGCTGTTGGTGGGCTCCTATGTTCAGGTTCAGCCCAGAGAGGGTGAAGTTCTGGGGGAAATTGAGCTGCGGTTGGATCGGCAAGTTGAAGCCTGGCTGGCCCCTTGCAAAGCGTGCCAGTTCTCCGAGCTCGGCTTGGCTAAGGTGGTGGTGGTGGTTTCTGTTGATGGTGAAATGGTGGTACGGGTCGAGCGAGGGCATGATTGTGGCAGGGCCCACGTCGATGGTGTAGGGATTGGTTGGTCCACGAGGCTGGTTAGAAGAGTACTTCTTGTTGCCGGAGCTTTTCATGAAGACACGACAAACAACCCACTCATCCTGTGAATTACAATTTTCAAAGGGTATTACAGGTATCGTGAGATTTTCCATCAGTTTACGGACAAATAGAGCTGATTCAGGAAGGCGAAGGTAGGATTTCTTTTGCAATTGGATTCAGTTTGGTTTTTGATGCTAGGAAAACCAACTTCAAATTGACTACATCTCACACATTTTTTTACCATCTTAGACATGTAGAATAAATAAGATGTGCAATTTGGATCGATTATGTGGTGATTCTATTAGTGAAAACATTTCATGCAACAAACTTTTATTCATCTAAGTTAAATATCTCTAAAATTGCTTAATTGATTGTGTGCATATATAGAGATTGATCATAGTAGAAGACCTTGTTAGCTTTGAAGGTAGGCTTAGTGTGAAGGCGGTATTCGTGCATAACCCAGTTGGTCTTCTCCCCTCTCGGAGCTCTCCCTTTGTAGAACACCAATGTCTTCTTCATCCCCACGAGCTCCGAGCTCTGGCTGTTAAATATCTCTTTGTCTTTCCCCGTCGTTTTCCAATATCCTGCATTGGTTGCCCGATTTGTTCGCACTCCGGTTGGGTATTTTCGATCCCTTAGGGTGAAAAAGTACCACTCCTTCTCTCCCATCTTTGCCTTACCTGATATAATAAATAATATGCTTAATTAAATAATTTGTTAAGAGTGAAGGCCAACAATGAGTAAACTTGTAGTAATAGGTTGATCCTGAATTGGAGATATAGGAAACTATATGCGTATAGGTGTGGATGTTAGATTAAGGGAGAAATTGGAATTTTGATTGTATTACACTTCAACTTATACATAGAAGATTCTAAACAAAAAAGATTCTAAACAAGAAGATTAATTTGTCTTCACCTCACAAACACAATCATATACACCTACTGTTGGAATTACTGTTAGCAAATTTCAACATGGAAAACCTGAAGGGTAAACTATTTATGTTAGCGAAGAGAAAGGGTACAAGAATAAAAATTTCCCCTTGGTCATTTTTGCTTGTAGAACAGGGAGAGAGAGCAAAAACAAACACCCTAATTAATTAAATGAAGATAGTATATATGTTTTGATTGGATGTGAAAACAAGCCAAAATAATGCAATAAAAAAATTAAAAACATTTAAAGGAAGCAGTTGAATGTTCATTTTATCTGCATGGGGATGGAATTAGGAACGACAAGAAACCAAAAACCAGCATCTTCATCAATCATATATAAGTTGAATAATTTATAAACAAATAGCATCAAATAATTAATGAATAATGCCTACAGTTCATTAGTGTTTGGCTCTAGAGAAAAAGTTTATAATTAATCAATTGATCCATGGTTATAAATAAGAACAATTTCTAATTACCAAGCCAGATAAGTACATGCAACGCAACAAGCTTTAGGGTTTGATTCTTGTCTAACACCGGTTTTTCCAATGTGGACAGCTACGACTAAAGGTATTATAAAATAAAAAAACTAATTGGCAAAAAAATAAAATAGAAATGCAACTTGTGATGCTATAATCAATATGGTAATCGCTGCCTATGCATAAAAGTTGAAATTTGAGGACTGAAGTTATTCGAAAAAAGAATTGAGAACGAAGTACAAAACTCGGAAATTTAATGTACAAGTGACGATTTTTTATAAAATTAAGCAAGAAATATAATTACTTGGGAGATCCCAGGGTTCACACTTATTGAGATCCACATCTGCAATTGCTCTTGCGGTAAAATTGGACTCAGAGATCTTCTGAGTTAAGTAAGAAGTAATCAGTTCTTCATCGGTAGGATGAAACCGAAACCCTGGCGGCAAAGCCTCAGCCTCTTTAGTCGCTCCTTCCATCGACAATCTTCTTACTCCTTTAGCTCGATCGGTCACTACACAAACTACACCCTTATCTACTTATCACTTTGTTCCTCTTGCTGGAACTGAAAACCCTAAAAACATAAAATATAAGGATTGGTGTAGTTAGTGTAACTAACCTTGCTAGTATGAATCAGGTAGCTAGAGGTACAGAAGAAAGAGGAAATAAAGTATGATTACCAAAGAACGATATAGGTTTTAAGTAGGGAGACCAGCTTTTTGGGTTGTTGAGGGAGATATAGATTGAGATATAAGGTGTTTGGGTAGAGGGAGAGAACAAGTGATGGTGAAGCTTTTACCAACCAAGGGTCTTCACTTACAAGGTGTTCAAATGAGTACGTTTTTGTTTGTATCTTCAGCTTGATTAATTCATGGCCTACAAATTCATAATAAGATAAGAATGACCAGTTCATAGTGTGTGCAGTGGTGTCTCCTATTGATAATTATTTTATGGCAATTTTGCCATGTATCCTTCACCTAAAGAGAATATTCTTCTGAGTCATAAGTATGTAATTTGCTGTTTCTAATATTCAGTATGAGGACATTAATCTTACACATGCATTTGTTTTGACTAAAACAAGTGTGAATTTGATGAGAATAAAATTGCATAGCTATAGCTAAATGCCCAAGTCCATTAGATGAAAGCACGTAAATTTTCAACATATATATTATAGTATTTATGTGAATGGAGTATATGTGAAGGTATTATAAGTGGATTCTGTTGATTTCATCAACTGTGTCCTAGCTCATGCCATGCATCATCGTCCTTCCCTTTTCTGTTCCTCAACCTTCACATGAAAATAAAATAACATCAGCATTGAAATATGTCGACCATAACTACAATTTGCATCAAATTAACCTTTCTCTTTCTTTATTTTCTTCTTAATTACAAATCTTTATTAAAATAGTTTCTACTAGTATATAACTATTTTTGGTTATGTGTAATGTATACTCTTCTCATCAACTTATAAATCTCAACTACATATTTAAAAATCTACCCTATCTCTAATATTATAATGGGAGAAGGCCTTAGTGTCATTTGTCATTGTGTCATTTTGTCAACACGTGCAGTGCACATGTTGGTAGATTTTTTTTGTCCTTTAATTCCCCCTCCCCATTTTTTCCACATGCAACACACGTGTATAATACTAGATTTTTTTTTGTCCTTTTCATTCCCCTCCGCATTTTCCCCACGTGCAACGCACGTGTATAATACTAGTATTAATTAACCACCATGCTACATTTTAAAAACAATTGATATCAACTAGGGTAGACAACTATTATCCGAACCGACCGATTTTTAACCGAACCAATTTGGAGTTTGGGTTGGCTCCGGTTCTTGATCTTCAATAACCAACTGGACCAGTTCGGTTGTTGGATGGGGCTTTCAAATAATCGATGAAACCGAACCGATCGTACCTCCATGCATAAGTCCATAAAAAATATAGTTCTCCTTTAATTTCTTGAATATACAAATAGTCAATTTTCATTTTCTTGGAGATACAAACAGTCTTCTTTAATTTCTTCAATACAAACAGAGCAGTTGTTCTACCTATGTTTTGATTCTCCATAATCTTGTGTGTTATGTTGTTGAGAAATACTTGATTTACAGTGTGACCCAACTTAATAGAATCATGAAGTTGATGTAACATTTAGTAGTTACTTTAATCAAGTCAAGCAGATTTTGTTTTCTAAATCTTTTTTTATTTACCTGAATTCAATTAGCTATGGTTATTGATGTTTATTTTATGATAATAAATTAAGATTACAGAAGTATGCAAGTGAAAAAGCAGTTTATCCCACCCATTTAAACGTCATCATCTCAAATAATTAGTGCAAAATTTATTAACAACTTGTGGTTTTATGAATCTTTATTTTAAATTCATTTCTGAATAATAAATAACAGGTTGTTTTTTTAAGTTTAATTGAAGTTGATCTTTTAAATTTCAACAAAATTATGAATGATGTTGAAGGTGAAAAATAGCACGCCAAACCGGTCATCCAATCCAATCCAAACCGAGCTTAATCGGCTTGGATGTAAACCGATCCAATTAAGGTTCAGATTGGTTGCGGATGACAAAATTAAAAATCCGATTTTCTTTAAATTGGTGGTGAATGGTCCATATTAAGTCCGACCGATGCCCACCCCTAATATTAACCATAAGCTTGCATCCTAACCCTAATCTCTCGTGCACATTGCACATGCTAAGAAAAGATATTATTATCTATTGGTAGATTATATTTTTAAATTTAATTCAATCCTCACATAATAAGATCTGAAGATGAGACAAAATGAGACGGAATAAGATGCTACACCCTTGGATTCTGGAACTTCAACACTATTTTCAAACTATATTTCATGGGATTTTCACCAAACTAATTCCAAGCATGGTCTCTTGTGTCAGCATAGACAAACCAACTGTGACTTCTGCTATTTTTATGAGGCCGCAGATGGTAAGTACCATTTCTCTAACTTTTTTTGATTGCCGTAGTTTCCATCTACGTTCACAATTTATTTTATTCATAATCAATATCGCAGTTGAGAATTGCGGCCTTGCCTATATGTATGTTGTAGTTGCAACCTCTCTTTAACATGTTCAAGAGACGGAGAGAATAGTCCTTATAAGTATGGAGACAGAGAGAGTTGACTCTCTGGTTGAACATATTAAAGTGACGGTAAAGAATAAACCGAAATTCTTAACTGTGGTATTGTCTATACAAAAAAAAAATTGTAGCGGTAGATGGAAACTGCGACAACCAATTTAATATTAAGAAAAAGTTGTAATTTTCATCTACGGCATATTAAAAGTAGAAATCACATAATGTGGCAAAGAAAAAATTAAGACCATGCATAAAAATAGTTTGGTGAATTTCCCATATAATAGATAGTTCCAAAATGGGGGCTAAAATGGGGGCTTAATTATTTTGGAAAAAATTCTAGATTCTGATCAAACCTGAAAGCCAGTCAGCACTCAGCACTATCACACGTGAGGTGGGTCTCTTCTATCCTTCCTCAATCACAGCTGGTTTCACCCAGTCATTTACTGCCACGTCATCTTGGGCCCACTTAACTTCCCATTGAGGCTTTGACCAGAGGGGCAGTCGGTCAGGGGATCAGGGTCAGGGTCCCCTCTCATGCAAACCATACTAGTATTCTACGTGCCCAAAATTAGGGTTTTGCAGGGCCACCTTAATTAGGGTTGGATTATATTCTCCCAATACAGCTAATGTTTGGCAGTATGTAGTTTTTTGTTTGATGTTATGTAATGAGTGAGTTAGGAATATATATAAAGGAAAATCTTTCATTGTGCACAACTCCTTCGTGTGCACTCGGCCTTCTCGTCTCCGTATTGACGATCCGAACCGTTTACATTGATCTACACATCTAAATTAGTCTAAATATGTAAAATCAAATCATTTTAAATTCATTTGTCTATCCATCATGTGACTATAAAAACAATAATTTTCAGTCATACAATTTTGTAACACTTCAATAAATGGGCAAATGAATTTTAAATGATTTGATTTTACATATTTAGACTAATTTAGATGTGTAGATCAATGTAAACAGTTCGGGAAGGCCGAGTGCACACGCCGTGTGCACAACGGAAGACTTTCCATACACACGCACACACACACACACTAGGTTTACACACACACACACACACACACACTAGGTTTACCCGTGGATACGTGCCTACGGCACGTCTTCTGAACGATGCAATATAGGAAAAACACAGTAAACAGTAAAATACATGCAATCCCATCTGTTTAGTGACTACACGATAAGTTATAAAAAATAATTAGAATGTCGTAAAATAATTACATACTAAAACAATTAGGGGTGGTTTGGTTGGTTGTAAAAAAAATGAAGAGAGAAAAAGTACTGTAGCGAAAGCAATTCATTGAATTTGATTTCTTAAAAGTAGCTTTGGTTGAATATAGGTTTACTGTAGCAATAATTAAATGTTAGCTTTGTTTTGGTTATAATACTGTAGCGAAAGTAATTTAAACACTTTTTTATTTTTTATTTTACATGAAATTAATCTAAAAATTAGGGATTAATTAATTTTATTTAAGCTTAATCCCTAATATTTTGGATGAGTTAATTAAGCTTAATTAGATTGAAACTAATTAACTTTTAATCCCTAAATTTTAATTAATTAAGAAAAGACTAATTAAACAACAATAATTAAAGCTTTTCTTAATTATGATTAGTGTGATTTTAATTAGTCTTTTCTTAATTAATTAAAAGTAGGGATTAAAGGTTAATTAATTTCAAAACCCAAACAAATGTCAACTACTTCACACAATATAAAGTATAAATCTGAATGTGGCTACTGTAGCTATAGTAACGGGTACTGTAGCTACACTAACTGACGGAAAAATGTCTTTTGTGAGCTTCAATCTGGACCGTTGATTTTCTTCCAATTGAAGGAGACCAATTTATAGCTTTTTTTTTGTGAATTACCTTGTGTTTTATTATATAGATATATATGAGAAAAAAGAGTCTCATATAGAGTATTAGAAAAAGAAAATCATACAAAGTGATTATACTCACTTGGTGAGACTCTTATTAAATATCAACTCTGTCCATTATATTTATCATGCTAATAGATATATGTGTAGAAAAAATCAAGTGGTTTAGAGGTCACTCACCTCCATGCATCATGTGGTTGAAAATGAATGATTTCAACAGTAATATACAAATCGAACCATAAATTGGACCTAAATGATGCTGCGGGTGAATGACCTCCGACTTGGTTTTTTTCTATACATACATCCATTGGCATGATAAACATGATGAATGGAATGGATCTTCTGTGAGGACCCCACCAAGTGAATGTAATCATCTTGTATGAGAAAAATTTTCTCATACAAATATGAGGCTCACATTACTCTCTTTCGCTATATATATTAATTTACTGGTGCATTATGTACCCATTTTCGTTCTCTGTCCTGAAGTGATCTGCGTACCAGGTAACCTAGGACATGACCATAGTTTTGTCTACATGCAATTATGCAGAAAACCAATTAAAGCCAATAGGGTTTATTTGGACAATATTAAGTGTTATTGTTATTTATGCTTAGCATAATTAATTATAATTATTTTTTGACTCAAAATATGGCAGAATTCTGTCCGGTTCTATTACAGTGAGAAATGACGAAAAATAATACATCCAATGTACTCAATATTATCATCGTCTTCATTTTTTATTGTCCTTATCTGCTTCAGTTGATTTTAGAATGCAAGGTTTTAGGAATAATAACATACTTTTATGTGAAATTAAATAGTAATGCATGTGATTTGCTGTAAGCCTGTAAATATAGTGGTATAGATTGTGAAGAAGGACAGTTTAATTGCTGCAGGGTTTACTCCTGTTTGCTGGAGATGGTATATTATATATGGGCAAAATAATTCATAGTCTGGTATGATTTTTTTCTCTAACCACCCGTATATATCTAATATATTAATTTTTTGCTTGAAATAGACTCTTTCTCTCTCTTTATAGTTTTTATTGTGTATGTTATTCAGAAAGAGTCCATTTACAATTTTCTCCCCTCTTAGAAGACAAATTTAGGGTCTTGAAGCCTGCAAAAGACAATAGAATTAGCTTGTCTCTCATTGCTATGTGTGTATATATGTTCTTTAGTTGAATCTAGCTAGGCCTTTGAAAAATTATGGCATGATAAGATGATACTAATTAAGCGAACTGTCTTTTATCTTAAACATGCAGTTATTGGAATACATGTAATAAAACAAAGCTTTCCTCACTAAATACATGTAACTAGCCTTTCCCTCACTCTCTATAACATAGTTAATGCACACAACAGGTATATTTTCGTGTGTGTGTGTATATATCTATATATAAAAGAATGTCTTCGTTATACGTTGAAAATTTTGAGAAAGGATCTTATCCTTCGGTAGGTAGATGCACAAGCTTTACAAAACAAATGCATGCAGCCACTGCAATCACATTTCACTTTCTTTAAGTTAACTTATCTAATACTTCAAAGTTGGAGAAATTTCATCAATGTTTAGGTTCATCTTTGATTTAATTATATATACAGTCTTTATCAGCACCACCACTATATATAACTGTGCGATTAGCAATTGATTACCTAAAGGAGTTAAATTCAGATATAAAAGGCTGATTGTTAGTCTTGATTGTTATGGATACGTCAAGTTGTTTTTGGATCGGTATCACAATTCAAATATTTCTTTGGCATTAGGTAGATTGTAGCATCAATGCTTGCAACTGATTACTTGTGAAGATGAGTGGTGATGTTGGCATGGGGGCATACTGATCTCCCCAAGTGGTAGCACATTAATTTTACTACTTTTAACTATTTATGAAAGTTTTTGTAGCTAATGCACATGCCATTTTGTTCTAAATTGTGAAATATGAATCCATATAACTAATTTGTGCTATATGGGGCTCTTGTATTTCGAACAAGATAAGGAAATTTTCTTTCTTTTCGATATATACTCTGAAAAAAGAAACAGAAGAATCTGAGTGCACGGCAAACTAATTCAGAAATACTGGCTTATACATCTGAACTTTTTTACCACCACACTTTAAAGTATCACTATTTTTATTTTGTAATTAGGTAAAATATGGACATCATAAGTATTTTGTTTCCTCTTCCTAACAGATTTGTTCTGCTAACACAAATGTAGTTAAAGCACTAGTTTAAAATGCTTAACTTCTTTATTATATGCTTGTATAATTGTATAATAAAACTATATATGTTAAAACTTTGTGTTTATGAGGGAAAAGGGAATATCTTATGTAAATTTATGCTCAATACGACACCACAAATCAGTTAGATATGCTTTTGGACGAACTTGTCGGATTAAAGGGAAATTAGTTGCGGACTGAAAGGAGGGAGTAGTGATAAATTGTGAACAAGGGTTTGCCAGTTTTACAAGTTTACAATTACTTGTTAAGCATGCACTTTGAATAAATTTTGCTAAAGTTACCATCTCATCGTTATGCATGTTGAGACTTACAATGTTCCAAGAAACCTATCTACAAAGGGAAATTTAATTAACTTTTACATTCTGCATGTGTTATATAACTTATATTTAGAAATGCTTTGTGGCTCAAAGCTACAAATTTATTTATAGTTTTTTTTCACTTTTAAGATTGAGTTGACGATTGTTTAGAGTTTGTCAAGTATCTATAAAGCATATTGTTGATGCTAATTTCTGTATGGGAGCAAACAAATATATGAATTCTTTTAATAAAAACAATAAAGATCAAACATTTGCTATTCGCTGGTGTTGACCACCGCAAACTGCACTTAACTCCGAAATCTAATTGTCGGGGACGGTTAATATCGCTCATGTGAACCTGCAAAACAGTCTGAAACGCCAGGGTTGGCCCGACGACAGACCCTCCGACACCCAAGTCAGAAAACTCAGAGATATTGGGGGTTTTGAGCGAATTTTGCAATTACCTGATTTCTGAGGAGGTCTACAAGTATATATAGTCACTGAGGCGGCCAGTTTCAAGATATTCATCTATCTTAACTTTATTGTGTTTTGATAGAGTTAGCTACCTTCTCTATGTTAAGAGATTGAGTCAGGACGTTTCTCTTAATGAAGAGATAGAGTTTTCAAACTCTTTCTTGTGCATGGAGAGATAGAATCAATTACCCCCTCCAGAAATAAGGGGGTTTAGATTGAGTTTTTCATATGAAATTGGACTCCTTTGCATTAGGGACGTTTTGGCAGCTCCTCATTACAGGCTGAATCGGGTTGACTGGCTCGAAAGCGGTCCAGCTTCTTTTATTGGGCCTGTATCTGCTGAAATTTACCGTTTTACCCCTGAGAGCTTTAAGATTCGTGCCCAATTTGAACTTCCCTATTTTTACCCATATCATAAGCCCCCAACTCCCAAATACTGAGTTTCACAGCCTTTGAGGAGTAATTCGCTAGTTTTTAATGGTTTACAGAACTTGTCGGAGTTATCGGGGACGTAGGAATCTTGCTCGGGATTTAACGGAGCTTCTCTGACTTTGCAAAGTACTTGGAATAATTTTTAGAATTTTCTGGATTTTTTCCAATTTTATATCATTTTTCCAAATTTAATTAACTAATCCGAATTTTTAATTGATTTATGGAATTTAAAATTAGTTTTTATAAAAATATAATTATTTTTCAAAATTTTAAAATAAATTTCCAAATTTGTAATTATATTTTATACTTTTTAAAATAAATTTCCAAAATTTTTAATTAACTTTTCAAATTTCCAAATTGTTTTTTCTGAAAATTATAATTAATAAATAGAATTTTTATTTAAAAACTCACTTGCACAAAGCTTCTCACCTCGAATGACAAAAGTCACGCCGAGGAGGTGGGTCCCATAGTGTTGCCCGCTGTCAGCGGGACAGTGGGTGCGGGTGGGCCCCGTCACCACGTCACCCTTTTTCCCTTTTTTTCTTTTTGTTTCTACGTGCTTTGCACGTATCATCAATGGGTGCGCCGTTTGCGGCGATCTGATTCGTCCATCAAGTTGAGCACGTCGTTTGAGGAGATTAGATGGCTCTGATCAAGTAAAGCTCCTTACCTCCTTGGAAGACAAAACTCGCACCGAGGAGGTGGGGATCCACGTGGGTCCGCGTGTTAGAGGGGGGAGAAAAGGGAGGTGGGGCCCACCCGCCACGTCAGCTTTGACAATGACCAGGTGGGGCCCACTCGAGTGCGACGTCAGCTTGGGCCCACCCGCCATGTTAGCTTGGACAACGGCAAGGTGGGGCTCACTCGGATGCCATGTTAGCTTGGGCATCATTGAGGTGGGACCCACTCGGGACCCACGTCAGCATGGCTGGTGCACTTGGTCACACGTTGTGCACGCGAGCGCATGGGGCCCGCCTTCACGCGTTGCGCCACGCATGGCTAGATAGCTCGCAGGGCCCACGCACTGCACCACTAAGCCTGTAACGCGTGGCAGCGCATGATTTTCACGTGTTCTTTGGCTGAGCATGTCTATGCATATTTTTTACGCGGTATCACATATTTTACACGGTATCACGTATTTCTAAGCATTTTACCATATTTTTACTCGTTTTGCATGATGTTTTGATCAGTTGACAGCCCCCTTTAAATTCACGTCTTCTTGGCTCAATTTTCACACTCCACTATTCATCTTTCAACTCCAAATCACCTTTCCCCCTCCAAAACTTGGTTCTAATGGCGTTTCTCGTCGGCTTTCAACGACCAGGTATTATCTATGTTGTATTTTTATTTTAGAGAGATATGCATAGGACAAGGTCGGATATTTCATTTTCTTTTTCTAGTAGCAGTGGGGTAGAAGTGTTGTTGGATTCCCGCTCTCTCAAAAGAATGGTCGGTCCCTCCGCGATAATAGATGATAGGAGGTGTTCTCTCTCCAGATTTCACCATCCTTTTGTTCCCCTCTTAGTCTGCCAATATCCTGAAGAAGTAGCGAGGTTATTACAGTACAGGGTCACATATGATGAGCCCAACAATTATCCAATCTTTGAGAGCGACCATGTCAAAACCATTCTCACCAAGGAGGAGATCGGGGCTATTATGGTTTGCTTCGAGATCCATGTTGAGTATGAGTTGTTCTTTCTCGGTCGTGGAGTTAGGGTATTCTCTAAGATGTCGAGGGAGAATTGTATGTTTCCTTTTGATGTGTTCTATGCCGGGTTGCGTCTTCCCATGCACCCCTTTTTTGTGGCCATTCTCAACTAGTACGGGCTTAGTCTGATCCAGTTCGTGCCTAACTTCTAAAGGAATCTTGCGGGCTTTGTCTTGTGTGCCAGGAAATTGGCAGCAAAACGAGTTTGAGGCTATGAAGGAGGCAATTTATGCTCCATAAGCAGCTGTCATGTGACAATTGGTACTACATCTCTCCTCTCCCCAAAAGAGGGGTGATCACCTCTCCCAACTTCGTCAAGCAATGAAAGTGAAAGTACTTCATCATCAGGAGTTCCAAGCCATGGGGATTTCCTACTAGATAGGGGAGTTATGTACTGAGGAGGTTGACACTGGAGCCGGAACTAACGAAAGAGGAGGATAAGATTAGCGACACTCTTCTTGCCGGTGGGGAGATGAAGTGGTGGGATGTTACGGAGGAAGTTCTTCATTCGGGGGGAATGAGTCCGATGAAACCCTAGTATGACTTTTTAATCCTTGTATTTAGCTTTTGTATCTTAATTCCATCTCTTTTAACTTGTCTTTCTTTTCTTCTTATATGTCTCGTTCTAATACTTATTCTTGTTTTCTTCCTTGCAGAGATGATCATTATGGACTTTCGGGCTATTCTTGCTACTCGGGTACCTCTCCACAACTAGGGCCCGGAGGATAAGAAGAGGAAGGGGAAGTCGAGCCATCTTGGAATTTCGATGGCTGTTAGGGGCTCTTCCGCTTCTACCTCGACGGGGGCAGAGCGTCTGTCAGTGGGAGTGTTGATGAGCCTTGCTGAGGGGAGCTCATGTTTGGATGTTGTCTTGGCTCTCTAGTAGGCCCCCTTACGACCGATGAGGTATTTACCGAGGTGGAGAAGAAAGTATACAGTCTGGACTAGGGTGTGAAGCTGTGTGATGTCATCCTAGGGGACTCGGTGAAGTGCCACGATGTGGTGCATAATCTTCCCTCTCATCGGGACTAGAAGGTTCTAGAGAAGGAGATGATCGATGGTTCCATCATGGAGCTTTCCCGAAGCACCGTCTCAGTAAGTTACTCTACTTTTAGTTCTTAAAATTTTCCTTTAAATTTCAAACTTTTCTAAGCCTTTCCTTCTTTTTTTTTCTTTTTTTTTTGCAGACGGCTTGTCGGATTGGGAACTTGATGAAACTCATCCGCGCCGAAGAGAAAGTTTGGAAGGATCAAGCCGTCAGGGCCGAAAGGTTGAGGAAGAACACCATTTAGAAGCTGGAGGAGGTGAAGGGTAAGGAGACTATTCTCCTAAATTCGGCTTCGAGGCAGAGCGAAGAGGGTGGAAGGACGAGGCCGTGATGGATCTGGCAGTAGCGGTAGCGACTGTGGTGGCCGAGGCTGAGGCAAAGGCGATGGTTCATCTTAATGAAGTAATAGATCAGTCCTACGCTAAGTCCATTATGAATGTGATGGAGTGCGTTCCCGACTTTGATGGGAAAGAGTATTGCTCGGAGCATTTTACCGGGATGGAGCCAGTGGTAGAAGCGGTCGACTAAGATGTGACTCGGGACGACTCGCTTGGTGAAGAGGAGCGGAATTAGGCAGTTAAGGTTCCTACCTTTTTGGCTTCGTTCGATGATAAGGAGACTTGATCTTGTAGCTTTAGAGTTTTTCCCTTTGCATTTATTTTGACACATTTTGTAGTAGCCTAATAGCGCACTAGCCACCGCTTGTTGTATCTTCGTATTTGAATGCATAACGTATGGAAATTTGGAAATTTTTGTATGAAGTCTTATATTTGTGTATTTGTGTGTGTTGAATATTGAACTTTGTATGTCTTTCTTCATGTTGTTTGTGACCGCTTGGATCAAGCCAAAGAAATAGTCTTGGAGAAGGGCTGCCTTCTGGGCTTGCCTACCAGCTTGACATATTTTAGGAGTGGTTCGAGTGGTCGCTTCAAATTCAAATCCCGTATGTTTGTACGTTTCTGGCATTGCTGCAGTGTAACGCATATTCCCGGCACTATAGAGCTCTGATTGGGGATTATGACATGTCGTTTCGAAGAGGACCCGAAGATCTACAAGTTATGTCTAGAAATTTTTTAAGGATTCGTCTGCCTTCGGGGTCAAAATTAGCCCGCAATGTCTACATCCCCAGAGGGATTAAGAGTATGAGCATCACCATTGGGGAGCTATTGAGGGGTTTAATAAGTTTTGGGAGAATTTCAAATGGTCATTTCGAGCCCCAAATTCTCATATTTGGAGCTGTGGGGGCGATTCCAAGCCATGATTGTGAACTCCGTACATGTTTTTCGAAAACTTCAGCGAGTTGAAGGAGTAATTCCGAATGGTGAGCCGCTCCGTACTTGTTCGTTTGCAAGTGACTAAAGCAGCGTCAAATCAAGTGTTGGACTCCTCAATAAGAATAATGTGGTCAAGTCCTTCAAAGAAGGAGGGGGGCTAACTTGGAGAGGGCATCTGCTTGCCCGTTTTCTTTGCGGGGGATGAGAGTGACCTCTGTCTCCTGGAATGCGGCTGGGAGTTTTTTGACATAAGATACTTGATCATACGGTCGTCCCTAGATTTATAGTCTCCATGGACTTGGCTTACTACCAATTGAGAGTCTCTGAACAATTTGACGCGCCTGGCTCCAACTTTGCAGATTAAGAGGGGGCTAGCCATCAACGCTTCATACTCTGCTTCATTGTTGGAGGCTTGGAAGTTGATGCGAAGTGAATACTGGACGGTGAACTCGTCCGGGGCTGTCAAAATAACTCCAGCTCTGCTTCCCCCGGTGCATGAAGGTCCTCGGGGGGGGGGGGGGGGGGGGGCAGGAATGGTGCTCTCTACATTGAATTCAGCTAGAGCCTGGGTTTTGATGGTCGTCCTCGGCCGATAGCTGATGTCGTGCTAACTTAATTCAATATACCATTTCATAAGTCGCCCCGAGCTCTCTGGCCTATATAGTGCCTGCTTGAGGGGTTGGTCAGTGAAGACCGCTACTGAATGTGCTTGAAGGTATGGACGGAGCTTGCGAGCAGCCATGATCAGAGAGTAAGTCAAAGCGTAGGTCATCTTCTCCATTTTGGAGTAACGGAGCTCAATGTCATGGAGAACTTTACTTACATAATAGATCGTCCTTTAGGCTCTGTCAGATTTTCTCACTAAGACGGTACTAAAAGTCTGATCTGAAGTAGCTAGGTAGTGGTAAAGTATCTCTCCTGACTCAGACTTGCTCAGGAGCGGGGGATTGACTAGATAAGCCTTGAGCTGATCAAAGGCTCCTTGTTGTGCTTGTCCCCATTTGAAGCCCTTCGCTCCCCTAAGTACTTTAAAGAACGAGAGACACTTCTCTCCTGATTTGGAAAGGAAGCGTCCAATGGTAGCGAGGCGCCCATGAGTCTTTGGACTTCCTTAATGCTGGATGGGGGAGCCATGTCCAGTATGGCTCGAATTTTCACTGGGTTGACTTCGATTCCTCTCTAATTGACCTTGAACCCTAGGAATTTTGCCGGAGGACACCTCGAAGGCACACTTAGAGGGATTTAGCCTCATATTGTGCTTAGAGAGGATGTTGAAGTGTTCTTGAAGGTCGGTCACATGGTCTCTTTTGCTGAGGCTCTTTACCAACATGTCGTTTGCATAGACTTTCATGTTCCTGCCGACCCGTTCCTTGAATACTTTGTTGACGAGGCATTGATAAGTGGATCTGGCATTCTTCATCTCAAAGGGCATGACCCGGTAGAAGTAAAGGCCTTGGTCGGTGATGAAATAGTCTTCGGAATGTCGAGGGGGAACATCCTATCTAATTAAATCCTGAGAAGGCATCCATGAAACTCAAAAGTTTGTGACCGGAAATGGCATCAATTAGGGCATCGATGCTTGAAAGAGGAAACGGGTCCTTCATGCACACTTTGTTCAAGTCAGTGAAATCAATGCAGGTTATCCATTTTCCATTAGCTTTCTTCACCATCACCACATTCGCCAGCCATTCAGGATAGCTGACTTCTTGGATAAAGCGGGCGGCTAGGAGCTTATCAACTTCTTCTTTGATGGCTTGCTATCGGTCAGGGGTGAACTTGCGACGCTTCTGCTGGACCGGCTTGACTTCGTGATTGACATTAAGACTATGCATGATTAATTCCTCTGAGATACCAGACATGTCGGCAACGATCCAAGCGAATTGGTCTTGGTTCCCTCTGATGTATTCAATGATATGTTCTTTGACCTGGTGAGGGAGGGCCTTGCCTACTCGGAAACTCTTGGTTGGATCCTTCTAGAGAAGGGGATCTCCTTAAGTTCATCAACTGGTTTAGAAACGACTTGACAACTCCCATGGGGGAGTTCTTGTAATGCCCCGAACTAGCAACTCCGCTCTGATACCACTCTGTAACGCTCCGAACTTCCTATATGGAAAATTTGAGACACGTACCAGGACCTTTACATTCAGTTAGTCACAATACATATAAAAATAGGAAAATTTAAAACTTTTTTCTTAATACAATATTACGGCCGAGTGTTCCCATTATTTCAATAGATTACATCAGAGTATACAAAAATGAAACAATAAACATCGGGCTCTTCACTTGGAAGCCATGCCTTGACTAGAGTTCTCCCGAGCTGGTGGACCTGTATCCACAACCTATTAAAGTGGGAACGTCAGTACATATACCGACGCTTAAAGGCTGATGACTAGCAACGAATCTCAAAAACAAACATATCAAGCATGGTAAATGTGTCGGTATAGTTTAAGTATTCGTGAGTGCAATGCCTTAAAACCTAATGCAATGTCAACTAAGCTAGGATGCTCTTATTCTAATGCAAGCGAGAATCTGGAGTCGTATGCATCCCATAACTACATACGTCCATATCAAGCCGTTCTCCATATTTAGGAATTTGAACCCGTGTTATGAATTTCTACTTTTGTACACAACCTGTTCTTGACAGATACAACGTGACTGATGAGGTTGCAGACGTGGTCAAGTCCTACCAATGTAGTATGCTCATGGTGTCTATGTTTTCTACTACTACCCGGTGCACCGGACCTCACTCAAAAGCCAGACGAACGTAGAGTATCTGCAACATAGCTTAGCTCGAAGCATCCCCTGTGGCACCCATAACTCATATACCGTGGTCTAAGGCCCGTTCGCTTCCCGGCATAGAACGTGATAGAACTTCCGGGGTCCATCCCCTAGTTTCGAAAGGAGAACCTCCTGTTCTTATCATGGTACTTCAGAATTTAACAGTGTGAGATACGCAACCCGTGCTCCCAACTCGTAAGAAGGCACCGTACGTATTCCTTTGATGGGAAGGTACAACCCAATAACACCACCTAGTGTCGGCCTATAGGACGAGTTGGGTCATAAGGTATCACCCCTAATACCAACTCCTCACTTTTGGCAAAAATGGTTAAGTAAAGATCTTTATAAGTTACTACCCTAATGATGTCACTAATCCTAAACAATCTTACAAGATTTTCAACAAAGATTATCATGGTCCAACTCATGGTCCAGCGATCCAAGACACTAGTGACGGGATCTTCCTCACTCATCACTACCCCTAACTCGGATCTCGTCAATACTCTCGGCCCACGATCAACCCACACCGGTTAAGATCCGTCGGCGCCCGAGGTGAGATTTATCCATAGTCTCCAAGGTGGTAAGATGCGGGTTTTGATGGTCGATGACCCCTAGGGTAATTAGAGGACCCTAGACTAGCTTTTATCAAGCTAACAATCATTAGGGACTTTCCCAACCCTTATTATCCATGAAGATGAAGAATGTTCACATGATATGGTCCAATTTTAATTAGAACCTCATATAACTAGAATTCATGGGTTTTTTTTTCAAATTGAACTAGAACTACATGCAACTAGATTCTTGGGTTCTTTCTCAAGTTTGAGCTAAAATCACCTAGAAACTAAATGCATGGGTTCTCTATCAATTGAGCTAGAACTACCATGGTGTTAGTTTTATGGGTTTCTTTTTAAAGTCGACTAGAACAAATATGGAACATATGTTCATTTCAATAGTTAAACTAGAACATAAAGCTCAAGCATGGGTTCATGGGTTCTTTTTAATCTTTCACTACAATACTACCATATACAATTCAAGCATGGGTTCTTTTAACTAGAATGCTATACTATACTATTCAAGCATGCATGGGCTCTTTTGAATCTAGAACAACTATGCAACTCAAGCATGTGTTCTTTCTAGAAGATTAACTAGAACAACTTCACAACTCAAGCATGGGTTCTTTTGAATCTAGAATAACTACACATATACCATTCAAGCATGAATGAGTTCTTTACTAGAATACTACAATTAGAACATGATGGGTTCTTTACTAGAATACTATAATTAGAACATGATGGGTTCTTTACTAGAATACTACAATTAGAACATGATGGGTTCTTTACTAGAATACTATAATTAGAACATGATGGGTTCTATACTAGAATACTACAATGATGGGTTCTTTACTAGAATACTATAATTAGAACATGATGGGTTCTTTACTAGAATACTACAATTAGAACATGATGGGTTCTTTATTAGAATACTATAATTAGAACATGATGGGTTCTTTACTGGAATACTACAATGATGGGTTCTTTACTAGAATACTATAATTAGAACATGATGGGTTCTTTACTAGAATACTACAATTAGAACATGCTTTTTATTACAACTCAAGCATGATTCTTACTATAACCTCAAGCATGGATCTTTACTACAACTTAAGCATGATTCTTTTACTACAACTTAAACATGAATCTTTACTACAACTTAAGCATGGATCTTTACTACAACTCAAGCATGATTCTTTTACTACAACTTAAACATGAATCTTTACTACAACTTAAGCATGGATCTTTACTACAACTCAAGCATGATTCTTTTACTACAACTTAAACATGAATCTTTACTACAATTTAAGCATGAATCTTTACTACGACTTAAGCATGGATCTTTACTACAACTCAAGCATGGATCTTTACTAGCTATTACAAAGACTACTTCTCTTTATGAATTATAAGTCTTAAAATATTACAAAAATCTAACTTTATTGAATTTACAAATCCTACATATTACAAACCGTCTTTTCTTTAACCTCTTAGTTCCTACATACAAAAAAGTCTACCTTTTTATGAACTAAGAGTTAGCAAGATTTGATATTTAACAAAGTAGAGAGCAATAACAAACAAAAGACTTATCCTTTATTAAGATTATTGAGTTCTACAACCCCAAAATGGGTATGTAAGTATTTCTTTTACTACACTAATCTTTATATGCATATAGTTTAGTCCAAGTTTTTAGTTAACAAAAATAACAACAATAAGAACAATAATTACAACAAGCTAAAGATTCCACCTTTATGTGCTTCATGGCTTTAGTTCAGGTTGTCATAGTTTTTAGTTAACAAAATAACAACAATAAGAACAATAATTACAACAAGCTTAGAGGTTCCACCTTTATGTGTCTTTGGTAAGTTCTTCATTCAAAAACTCTTCATGTGGTCCTCTTGGACTCACACTACTCATTGTTGGAATTAGTTTTTGCAGTTTTCCGGGCCGGATTCCGGTAAGCTCTGGCCACCGGAGGCACCGGAAAATGAGTGGATTGCGATCCTCTCGACGAGTACTATTCCGTAGTATCCTCACTTGCCAAAAATGAATTCCGTATGAATGAGAAATGTTGATCCAAAGTTGGGTACTTGAAATGTACTAACTTGGCAACTTGGAGAAAATAGATAGTCCCATATCGGAAATTGGGAATGATTTTGTCTAGTATATATACTAGAAAACTGGACTAAAGGGCGTGGCCCGGGGGTTACCACTAACGTGTAGTGGAGAGAGGACTTAGCCAAAATGACAAACACACACGCGCGTGCGCGCCCAGCCCGGCCCGGCCCCGGGTTCGGTTCGGTTCGGCTTAAATTTTTATTTTTGCCCAGACAAACTCTTCCCCTACTGAATTGAAAAGGCTTTTCAGATTCAGTAACTGATGCCCATTACTCTGTAACAGCAGAGTAATGGCTCACCAGTTATGAATCTGAAGAGTCCCCATTACTCTGCTGTTACAGAGTAATGGCTGCTGAACAGTCTCCAGTCCAACTCTTCTCTATAAATCCAGACATCAACTCCTACACAGATACAGAAATTTTTACATTTGAGTCTTCCTCTTCTTCTCCTCTGCGTCAGTCACTGTCACTGAGAGTACACCACAGACAGAAGTTCGTTGGCTCTGAAGCAAGAGTGCTGCATTCTTCAGAGAAGGTACGGTTGTATCCTGGGAAGCAATTCGTCGGTAACCGTCACACTGCGGGGCGAATTCTGCTTTAAGGACAGAGATTCTAAAATCTCGACTCTGTACAAGTTCATTGCTTACTGTTTATCTTCCTGAATTTGGTTTCTTCATAACTTTGTTGGAACTTCTTATTATTTTATATTCAAGTTCTAACAATCTTAAAGCAGAATTTTTCCTCACAGATTCTAACAATTTTTGTGAAGTTTGTTTACAGGTTCTGTTCGGAAAAAATAGGAACTAACAATTTCTGTTTCAACCAATTTCAGAGAAGAGAAGAGAACAAAATCAAAACATGGAGAACACACAAACTGAAGTTGCTACTGGGCTTCTCAGTACTCAAACTCCGGTGACCCAGAATGTGACTGCACAATCGGTTGCGGCACATTCGGTCGTTCTGCCCACGCACATAACCGTGGGAGAAAAACCGGAGAAGTTCAATGGAACTGGGTTTAAAAAGTGGCAGGGAAAGATGCAGTTCTACCTGACCACATTGAAGCTGGACAGATTCCTCAATGAATTTGCCCCGATGCTGGCGCCAATGGAAGCACACTCCGTTGCTGCAGTTGACGCGTGGACTCAGGACGACTACCTCTGCAGGAACTACATCCTGAATGGCTTGGTAGACTCTCTGTACAACGTCTACTGTGTCTTCAAGACATCCAAACTCCTGTGGGGGTCCCTGGAAAAGAAGTACAAAACTGAAGACGCCGGGTCCAAGAAATTTGTTGTCGGCAAATTTCTGGACTATAAGATGATTGACTCCAAAACAGTGGTGAGTCAAGTCCAAGAACTGCAGGTTATAATGCACGACATTACTGCAGAGAATATGACGCTGTGCGAACCATTCCAGGTTGCAGCGTTCATTGAAAAACTTCCACCTGGGTGGAAAGATTTCAAGAACTATCTCAAACACAAACGAAAGGAGATGTCTCTTGAAGACCTAATTATCAGGTTGCGGATCGAAGAAGAGAATCGTAAGGCTGAGAGGTCCTATGGAAATCAGTCCATAGAAAAGGCCAATGTGGTGGAGCATGAACAGAAGGGCAAGAAGAGGAAGTTTCTGCCACAGACCTCAAGCAAAAAACCACTTGCAAAGAGGTTTGCTGGGAAATGCCACAAGTGTGGTAAACTGGGGAACAAAATTTCAGAGTGCCGCAGTAAGGACAGTAATCATTCAAAAACAGGACATGTAAAAGGGAATGAAAAACCCCACGCACATGTAGCTGAGAACTTGTCCACTGGTCTGTCTGACCTGGACCTCTGTGCTGTAGTATCAGAGGTCAATCTTGTAGGGAGCAATCCTCGTGAATGGTGGTACGATACTGGGGCCACCAAGCATATCTGCTCGGACAAGGAAATGTTCACTTCCTACCAGAAGTGCAACAAAGATGAACAACTGTTCATGGGAAACTCTTCCACCTCCAAAATTGAAGGAACAGGAAAGATAGTGCTGAAAATGATTTCAGGCAAAGAGCTAACACTCACAAATGTGCTGCATGTCCCAGACATTAGAAAGAACTTGATATCAGGTTCTTTGCTGAGCAAGAATGGGTTTGAAGTTGTACTTGTTTCTGATAATTTTGTACTGTCCAAGAATGGGATATACTTGGGGAAAGGATATGTAAAGGATGGACTGTTCAAGTTTAATATAATGACAGTCATCCCTAAAACTATTGTTCCTGCTGTTCCCAAAATTAATGAAATAACTCCTATTGCCTATGTTGTTGAGTCTTCCTCTGTTTGGCATGAAAGACTAGGCCATGTTAATGTCAATTCTATGCGTAGATTAGTCAACATGAATTTGCTACCAAAATTTAAGGTAGATAACTCATAAAAATGTGAAGTTTGCACGGAGGCCAAACTCACTAAAACTCCATCACGTTCTGTAGAAAGAAACACAGAAACTCTAGGTCTTATTCACACAGATCTGTGTGACTTAAAATATGTGCAGACCAGAGGTGGCAAAAAGTACTTTGTGACTTTCATAGACGATTGTACAAAATTCTGTTATGTATATTTGTTACATAGCAAAAATGAGGCTTTGGATAAATTCAAAGAATATAAACTTGAGGTTGAGAATCAACTTGGCAAAACGATTAAAATCGTTAGAAGTGATAGAGGAGGAGAATATGATGCACCATTTAACATGTTCTGCTCGGAACATGGAATAGTTCATCAAACAACTGCTCCCTACTCACCCGAATCAAATGGTACTGCCGAGCGCAAAAACCGAACTATAAAGGAGATGATGAATGCCTTGTTGTTGAATTCTGGCTTACCCCAAAACATGTGGGGGAAAGCGTTGTTGACTGCCAACTACATTCTCAACAAAATACCTCACAAGAAAACCGGCAAGACACCATATGAATTGTGGAAAGGTAACTTACCTTCGTATAAATACCTCAAAGTGTGGGGGTGTCTAGCAAAAGTGGCAGTACCTAACCCGAAACAGGTCACCATCGGACCTAAGACGATTGATTGCATATTCATAGGCTATGCACACAACAGTAGTGCATATCGATTCTTGGTATACAAATCGGATATACCGGATATCCATGTAAATACAATAATGGAATCAAGAAATGCTTCATTCTTTGAACACGTGTTTCCGTGCAAGGATACTACGTACCCTAAATGTACACGTGAACAAGGGAATGCAAGCACTTCAGTTGATGAACCAGAACAGGATACCGATGAGCCTAGACGAAGTAAACGGGCTAGAACATCAAAATCATTTGGTCCCGACTTTGTGACGGCCTTTCTGTTAGAGAATGAGCCCAGAACGTTCAAGGAAGCCATGTCTATGCCTGATGCTCCTATGTGGAAGGAAGCAATCAAAAGTGAAATAGACTCCATTATGCAAAATCATACATGGGAGTTAGTCGATTTGCCTTCTGGATGTAAAGCTCGAGGATGCAAATGGATTTTCAAACAAAAATTGAAACCAGATGGTTCAATAGAGAAGCATAAGGCTAGACTTGTGGTACAAGGATTTAGGCAAAAAGAAGGCCTAGATTTCTTCGATACATATTCCCCAGTTACAAGAATAACATCCATAAGAATGTTGATAGCTATTGCAGCTCTACGTAACCTGGAAATACATCAAATAGATGTTAAAACTGCATTTCTAAATGGGGACTTAGAAGAAGAAATATACATGAAACAACCTGAGGGTTACGTAGTTCCTGGACAGGAAAATAAGGTGTGCAGGCTTGTAAAATCACTGTACGGCCTGAAACAAGCTCCAAAGCAGTGGCATGCAAAATTTGACAATGTTATGATGTCAAATGGTTTCAAAATAAATGAATGTGATAAATGTATCTACATAAAAGATACTCCAAACGGATACATTCTGGTCTGTCTATACGTAGACGACATGCTCATTATTGGAAGCAATAACGACATTATCAAACAAACTAAGAGCATGCTTAGTGGCAAGTTTGACATGAAAGACTTGGGAGTTGCAGATGTCATACTAGGAATCAAAGTTTCCAGGGCATCTGAGGGGATTACTTTGTCTTAAGCTCATTATGCGGAGAAAGTACTTGAAAGATTCAAGAATTATTCCAATGGGATAGCAAAAAGTTCCGTCGATCCAAGTCTCCACCTGTTCAAAAATACAGGTGAAAGCATATCACAACTGGAATATGCACGTGTAATTGGTAGTTTGATGTACCTAACAAATTGTACACGGCCGGACCTAGCACATTCGGTGAACGTACTGAGCCGATACACGAGTAATCCAGGACGAAGTCACTGGAAAGGAATAACTAGAGTATTGAACTACTTGCGACATACTCAGAGTTATGCGCTGCATTACACCAGATATCCAGCAGTACTGGAAGGCTACAGTGATGCCAACTGGATATCGGACTCAAAGAACTCAAAATCCACAAGTAGATATGTTTTCACACTTGGTGGTGCAGCTGTGTCATGGAAATCCTCTAAACAAACGCTATTGGCCAGATCTACCATGGAATCTGAGTTTATTGCTTTAGACAAAGCGGCAGAGGAAGCAGAATGGCTTCGAAACTTCTTAGAGGATATTCCAATGTGGGAAAAACCAGTGCCTGCCTTATGTGTACACTGTGACAGCCAATCGGCTATAGCACGGGCACTGAGTTGTATGTATAATGGTAAGTCTCGTCATATCAGAAGGCGACACAAAACCATTAGACAACTGCTCTCAAATGGAGTAATCTCTATAGAATATATAAAATTGGCCGACAACCTAGCGGATCCATTTACTAAAGGTCTGTCGCGAGAGCAGGTTGTGAGATCATCAAGAGGAATGGGTTTAAAGCCTATGACGAAAGAGGATACTTGATGGAAACCCTACCTAGAAATTGGAGATCCCAAGATCTAGGTTCAAAGGGACAACTAAATCTTGTTGAATCAACGAAAGCACTGAGAGATTAACATCTCATACCCATTCTTAGGTTGATACAAAAAGTGCTGCCTGCAAATAGTTAGGATAAGCTTGGCTTTTAATGATTCCCATAGCTTTGAAATAAAAATGGGGTATAGCAGGATACTCTTTATGGGCAATCACCATGTGAGTGTGAAATAAGGCCGTTTCTAGGAGAATGAACAGAGGCTACATTCTCCAAGTTCACTCACGATTAACCAGGGATGTTCAAGGCCAAAATGAACACAACAAGAGAACTCAGTTCTGTGGGGAGATGAAACTGTGTGATAGTTATTGTCTAGGTTCACATCAACGCCCGGGTAGTTCAAGACATCATGATCACTACCTGGTCAAGTGAATCCGATAGCTAATTACTACGGATGGTTCAAAGTTGAAAAAATACTACCAATCCTGATGCAGTGATTTTCCAAATGTACTCTCAGAGTCTTTCTGTCATGTTTTTTGTTTTTCTGTCGTGTCTGAATTACATGGTCTGGTAATTTCCCTTAATGTGGGGAATTGTTGGAATTAATTTTTGCAGTTTTCCGGGCCGGATTCCGGCAAGCTCCGGCCACCGGAGGCACCGAAAAATGAGTGGATTGCGATCCTCTCGACAAGTACTATTCCGTAGTATACTCACTTGCCAAAAACGAATTCCGTATGAATGAGAAATGTTGATCCAAAGTTGGGTACTTGAAATGTACTAACTTGGCAACTTGGAGAAAATAGATAGTCCCATATCGGAAATTGGGAATGATTTTGTCTAGTATATATACTAGAAAACTGGACTAAAGGGCGTGGCCCGGGGGTTACCACTAACGTGTAGTGGAGAGAGGACTTAGCCAAAATGACAAACACACACGCGCGCGCGCGCCCTGCCCCGGCCTCAGCCTCGGCCTCGGCCTCGGCTTCGGTTCGGTTCGGCTTGGTCTGGTCCGGTCTGGCTTAAATTTTTATTTTTGCCCAGACAAACTCTTTCCCTACTGAACTGAAAAGGCTTTTCAGATTCAGTAACTGGTGCCCATTACTCTGTAACAGCAGAGTAATGGCTCACCAGTTATGAATCTGAAGAGTCCCCATTACTCTGCTGTTACAGAGTAATGGCTGCTGAACAGTCTCCAGTCCAACTCTTCTCTATAAATCCAGACATTAACTCCTATACAGATACAGAAATTTTTACATTTGAGTCTTACTCTTCTTCTCCTCTGCATTAGTCACTGTCACTGAGAGTACACCACAGACAGAAGTTCGTTGGCTCTGAAGCAAGAGTGCTGCATTCTTCAGAGAAGGTACAGTTGTATCCTGGGAAGCAATTCGCCGGTAACCGTCACACTGCGGGGCGAATTCTGCTTTAAGGACAGAGATTCTAAAATCTCGACTCTGTACAAGTTCATTGCTTACTGTTTATCTTCCTGTATTTGGTTTCTTCACAACTTTGTTGGAATTTCTTATTATTTTATATTCAAGTTCTAACACTCATATGCACATATAATTAGTCCAAGTTGTTAAATAACCATGACAAGCTTAAAGATTCCATCTTTATGCTATTTTGTTTGAGTTCCACCATTCTACCCCTTATGTGACCATTTCTTTGATCCATACTACCATTTATGTGCTCATGATCTTAGTCCAAGTTGTTTTAATAACATACAACATACATACACACATACAACAATATAAAATAGAAAAGAAAAGAACATAAAGATAAGTAGAGAAACCCCCACCTTGTTATTTCTAATTAGGAAGAACTAGCCAACCTTTCTTCTCCTTCCTCCTAGCTCCTATGAAAAGCTCTTAAGGAAACCTACAATGAAAACTCTCTAGTTAGGATTTTGTTCTCTCTTTCTTTTCCTCTCTATTTTTTTTTTCTTTTGGAGAATGAGGCAAGAGGTGAAGATGGAAGGTTTTTATAGGAGAAATGAGAGGGGGAGAGTGCAAATGCACCAAGGGAATTTGCAAAAACCCCCTTGAGGTAATGGGAGGCCGGCCATACCTAGGTGAGGGGAGGTAAGGTGGAGGGGTGAGGTGGAGGAGAGAGACTTCTAGAAGAAATACAATAAACTCTTATGTATCTTTAACTAATTTTAGATACTAGGTTTAATCCTCCAAATAAAACCTAGCCATCCAAATTTGGTTTATCATGACAAAAGAGATATTTTTGTCCAAAATACACACTACACGATTTGTACAAACGTACGAAATCGATACAATACGCTTATGTATATATTAATCTATATACCAATAATTTTCGTTTGTTAAACCGCACAATCCGTATAAAATAAATTTATTCTGAAAATAATAATAAAAAATAAATTTTATTATCGGCTCGGAAGATTCTAGTACCACAACGGTATAACGCATATACATATGGACTGATATTCATATAGATGATGATTTATAATAAACTAAGTAATATCCACCAAAAATATTTCAAATCTGAAAAATAAAATAAAATAATTAAATAATTAAATAATAATAATAAAAATATTATTAATAATTGATCGGGATATTACAGTTCTAATGCCTCCAACGGGAGGACTAAGCCTCACTTTGTAGTTGTGTAACACCTTCGAGCCGTCTCTTGGATATTCCTGCTGGCGTCGGGAACTTCATTTTCATATGAAAAGCTGAGGGTACGGCATGAAGTACTGCTAGGCCGGGATGGCCAAGGATGACATTGTAAGCGGCCTTCATGTCGATGACCATGAAATCAATTACCTCGGTTTGGGTTGTTGGGGCTTTCCCGGCAGTCACATCAAGGGTGACTATTCCTTGATTAAGACTAGGACCCCAGAGAACCCGTGGAGTGTGTATTCGGCAGGCTTGAGACGATCTTGAGAAAATTTGAGGCCTTTGAAGGCTTCAAGAAAAAGAATGTTGACAAAGCTACCGTTATCGACCAGGATGCGGCGTACATCATGGTTGGCCAAATGGAGACTAATTACAAGTGCGCCGCAGTGGGGCGTTCGAATGCCTTTTAGGTCCTTATCTGAGTGTCATTGGGATTCCCAGGCTCTTGGCGGGGGGAATTTTGAACTGAATTCACTTTCCGGATGAAGGCCTTTCGGGAGGAGTTTGACTTCTCCCCCATAGGCCCTCCGTGGATGGAATGGAGAGTCGCTCCTAGCTTTGAGTCTTGGGACTCAAAGGGCTTCTCTGCTCGCTTTTAGCTCCCCGGGGTAATGGTGGATCGGGCCTGTCCTTCCAAATGAACTTGGATAAGTGTCTTCGCTGGATAAGCTCGTCGATTTCTTTCTTGAGAGACCGACAATCATCCGTGTTGTGGCCATGATCTTTGTGAAAACGGCACCACTTATCTCAGTTCCTTCTTTTCACTAGAGTGTTCATCCTTTGGGGGGGGAGGGGAGGGGGGAGTATCCCTTCCTTATCCACTTCCATGAGAACTACTGATATATTGGCCTTAAGGGGGGTAAACTTCTCGAAACGAGGAGGACGGCGCTGGCCATTTTCGTCCTTTTGGAGCTTCTTGGAATCTTCTTTGCTGGCACTCTTCCATTTATTCCAGGAGGAGGGTTCCTTCCGAATGTGGGGTTGGGGAGCCTCTTCAGTCTGGATGTACTTCTCACTCCTCAGTAAGAATTCTGAGAAGTCCCGATGAGGCTTCTTGGCAAGAGATGGCTTCAAATCATCATGGATGACGTTGTGTCTGAATGCGGCAATTGCTACTGCTGGGTCGAGGGAGGCAATAGATCGGGACTCGGCCATGAAGTGTTGGACAAAATGTATAAGTCGTTCCCCTTCCCTTTGACTCATATCAAATAGAGATGCACTTTTCTTCTCGGTTCAGCAGTTGCTCACGATGTGTGTAAGGAAGAGCTCCTCAAACTAGTCGATGGAGAAGATGGAGCCTGGACATAAGTGGGAGTACCACTTTCTTGCTGGCCCCTTTAATATTGTTGGGAACGTCTTGCAGAAAAGTGTGTCTGAGGCTTGGTTGATCATCATGAGGGTTTTGAAACTCTCAATATGATCAGTCAGGTCAGACTTTCCGTTATAAGACTCGAAGTGAGGCAGCTTGAAGGTCTTGGGGACATGAGCCTCCATGATTGACTTAGAGAAGGGCAGTTTGCTAGGGCAGAAGCTTATGGCTTGACGGTTTTCCTCTCGGTTGATTCTGTTGAGACGGTCCTCCATTTATTGAAGGCGACAGAGAACTTGGTCTTCCGTTTGGTCGGATCTGGTCGACCAGCGGGACTCTTCCTCATGTATGGTGGTAAGGCAGTGACTGTTTGTTTTTCGGCCTCTGATTGGGTCGTCGTTGAGGGCTTGGAGGATATATTCTTTAAAATCTTGGAATGCTGTCTCAGTGATGAGCGCCCCTTCTTCTCTATTGGTTTTGTGAACTGGTCAACTTGTTGTAGTTTGGCTTCTTCGCTCTTGAGAACGAGGAGACCTTCTTTGCCCCCTGGAAGAAGGGGTTCTTCTGGACCTCTGTCTTCGAGGAGAGGGGGTCCTCTTGCTTCCCTGGTGTTTTAGACCGGGAACTTCGTCATAGGCTCACCTTTCGTCCACGCAACCTCGGAGGTCAGACCCTTGCTGTCGGTTGATGGTGACTTGACAGAGGTCTAACTGCGACTGGGGCTCCGTAGAAGGGGTCGAGATGCTGATAGAACCTCTGTTTTCTACCACTTTTTGCACAAGGTGCTATTTGGGACGACTCGGCGGGAGCCCCCCGTTGCGGCTCCTTTGGAAGGATGTTGAATCTGTTGGAGAAGGGGTTATTCTAGGTGAGGTTAGTGATCCGGTTGAGGTTGTTGAAGGGGTCCTCCATATGAGAAGGAGGTGAAGGAAGAGGGTTGGCTCGGCTATTAACCGCCGCCTTCCCCTTCCCTTTTGGAGTCATGGCCTGAGAAGGTAGTTTTTGACCAGCGAAGTTGGATCAGAGAACTTTTCTGTTTTTCGCAAACGGTATCAATTTGTTACTGCTAATTTCTGTGTGGGAACAAACATTTATGTTAATTCTTTTAATGAAAACAATAAAGATCAAACCTTTGTTGTTCGCCGGTGCTGACCGCCGCAAACTGCACTTGACTCCGAGAATTGATTGTCGGTGACTGTTGATATCGCTCCCGTGGACCTTCAAAATAGCATGAAACATCTGGGTTGGCCCCAACGACATACCCTCCGAAGTCCAAGTCAGAAAATTCAGAGATATGGTGGATTTTGAGTGTGGAATTTGCAATTACCTGATTTCTGAGGAGGTCTAGAGGTATTATCTCTACTTAGCGGTGTTTTGATAGAGTTGGCTATCCTCTCCATGTGAAGAAATCGAGCCATGACTCTTCTCTTCATGAAGAGATAAAGTTTTTAAACTCTGTCTTGTGCATGGAGGGATAGAATCGGTTATCCCATAGAAAGTGGGGGTTTAAACTGGGATCTTCAGATGAACGTAGACTCCTTTGTGTTAGCTAGGCTACTTTGGCAGCTCCTCAGTTCAGGTCGGATCGGGTTCACTAGTCCGAAAGCGGTCCAGCTCCTTCTTTCAAGTGTGTATTTGCTGAAATTTACTGTTTTATCCCGGAGTATTTTTAGTTTCATGCCCGATTTGAATGGTTCTGTTTGGTTCTATTTTTTACCCATATCACATATGATCTGCAAAACTTTCAATGATTGTGTTTACATTGTGTAGCTTCCTTTCCTCTGTCATCTTTCAAATGTTTATTTTTAAATATTTAATTTGTTTATGAATGAATGTCAAAGCGCGCCAGCCAGCGACAATATGTGCTATTAGCGCTATCACATTAAAACACACACGTCATCTATTTGTGGACTGCCGACAATAGTAAATTGTCATGGGGATAAAGTTGTTTAGCACTGTCGTTAGGAAGAACCTTTCTTGTATAACCTTCAAGATAGAACATTTAGGAAGATACTTAACTAAGTATCTGCTATTAAGATGTCAAACTAAGAGGATATCATAACTCGTGTATGACTATTGTACCTTAGCATTTGAGGAGCTTCACTTATTTCCTCCGCAGCGAGCTATAAGCCTTAACAAAAATTTTGTCTTTGATAAGCCAATGACATATTGTAGGTTAATGCATCATTGTTAGAGAACTGTATGCATATATTGACAAACTTAAGTTATATATACATAATGCTATGATCATTAATTTGTAGAATATAGATTGGCTACTTGTAATTCTTATCATGATAGATCAGATATATAAGATCACAGATTGGAATCTATCCAACAATTAACCCATCTTCTTGACTGCAATAATCAATGGAGAAAAAATGAAGCCTTCAATCGTATTTCTGAAATTAATATACAGTTAATAAATTACTTAATCACGCAACATGCTACAACTACACGATAATTATCTACTTTGATTATTGATTTTTAATGATTTTGTCTAGATTTGGGGGAGAAACGTGTCGTGCATGAAAGTAACACAACAGTTAAAAGTCCAAAAAAAATGCAGTCCTTTTGGTTTCTTGTCATACACTTCAAATAAGAAATTTCATGGAGGTTTTGATCGCTGTCAGCCACGTTATTATATGGATCTTCTGGCTGCTCGGAACTACAAAATGTGGAGCAGTTGTGAACCTTTCACTAACTACTAAAGGGAGGAAGAAATCAAATTGATCAGTAAGAGATATCGATGTGAAGACTACTGATGATGAGTTATTCAACTTATTTTGTCGCGCACGTTATAATTAAATAATTGTTTTAGTTGTTTCTATGATGATCAGCTGTAGAACTAATAACTACCTCTTTAAAGCCATGTTGCTTTAATTGCAGTAGTTTGTTTTGTGGAAATATATATTTACACAATCCTGATCTTCCTTTTCATCTTCTTTTTTGGTATCCTTAACAAGTAACCATACACTATCACATTCTTTTTGATCGTATAATACATCATAGTTAAACGACTTATTTATCATTATCTCAAATTTACACCAAATTATGGCATAATATATACTTGTTTGTCTTATGGTTAAAGATAACTTTCAAATAGTTCGCAATTGGATAATACGAAAGACTAGATGAATAAGGCTAGCAATACTGGCAGGTTTAAACTTTGAAGAGTGACTAACAATATTGTAATTTTATATGAAATGGATTGTTTTTTCAAGCAACCCTTTCTCCTAAACTTATCAAACACTTCAAAATTTTCTTTTCTCATCAAAATGTAGGCCATGCATGTCCCTGTGTACTAATTTTGTTGTCTAAACCTAATAAAGTAATCAAACATGTAAAGAAAAAACAGTTGATGGCTTTATCAATTTAATGGCAGATAACTTAACTAAATTTATTTTATAGAAACCAACTGCTCTAGTAGCACATTGTTTGGGGGTTATTTGAGTTTGTATGCTAATATTGTTCTTGTCGAAGCTAGCTAAATTATCAGTTCTAGATATGGTGCAGGTGAACAATTTCTGTTTATATGCAGTAAAATTATCAATCTGATTTGAGCTTAAAACTTACAAACTACCCAAACTGATATTAAAAATACTAGTTTTTCACCTCCAAATTGCTCGAGTCTTAACAGTAATATACTTTTGTAAACTTTCTAGGACATCAGAAGCATATTACACCAGTTATATCCAACCTGAGACAATGAATTGTGTTCAGCAAAAAGGCATATTCTGAAATTATGTGTTTTGGGTTTTGATATTTCACCTCTGTAAGTACGATTTATGGTAATTAAACAATATGTTATATGATGGATGGATTTACATATAGAGGAATGCAATGGTCTTAATTAAATAAATCAAACATTATCATCATTTTAAATGTCTAAGCGATGACTTAATATCGTGTTTTGAACGTTTAGGTTACAATATTTAATTTAATACATCGATCAATCATAGGTTATCAGTCATCTCATATATATAACAAATATGGTTATTTATTTCAAGGAAAAAGGTCTTTATATGTAGATTCTAGTTGTTTATGTTAAGCAAATATGTAGACATACACTGGTAATAACTGTTAGAACTCGAATTTTATTAATTAGAAATTTGCTAACAATATTTGCGAAGAACAAAATTTACAGGAAGAAAAGAACAAACCAAAAGCTTTATACAGAGTCGAGATTAAGATCTCTCTCCTTAAAGCAAAATTCGCCCCGTAGTATGACGGTGACTGACGAATTGCCTCCTAGGATACAACTGTATTACCTTTCCCTGAAGAGCAACATCCTTGCTTCAGAGATTTCAGCGAACTATTGCTGTGTTGTACTCTCGAGGAAGAAGAAGTGTTTGACACAGAGGAAGAAGAAGAACAAGTGGAATTCGGATTACCAAAAACTGTCTCTTCTGGCAGACAAGACTTACTAGTCTTATAGCCATTACTCTGCTGTTACAGAGTAATGGTACCAGTTACTGAATGTGAAAAGCCTCATCAGTGTATTGGGGGAATTTTTTTTTTTTTTTTGCAAGCCAGACCAGATTAGACCAAACCAAGCCGAAGCCGGGGCCGGGCCGGACGCGCACGCGCGTGCGTATTTGTCATTTTGGCTAAGTCCTCTCTCCACTACACGTTAGTGGTAACCCCCGGACCATGCCCTTTAGTCCAATTTTTTAGTATATATACTAGAAAAAATCTTTCCCCATTTTCGATATGGGACTATCCATTTTCTCTAAGTTTTCAAGTTAGTACATTTCGAGTACCTAACTTTGGACCAACATTTTTCATTCATACGGAATCCGTTTTTGGCAAATGAGTACACCACGGAATAGTATTCGACGAGAGGATCGCAATCCAATCATTTTCCGGCGCCGCCTGTGGCCGGAGCCTGCCGGAATTCGGCCTGGAAAATCAGCAAAAATTAATTCCAACAATTTCCCACATGAATGGAAATTACCAGACTATGTAACCCAGACACGAAATAAAAAGACATGACAGAAAAGACATGACAGAAAAACTCTGAGAGTACAATCGGAAAATCACTGCATCAGGAATGATAGTAATTTTTTAACTTTGAACCACCCTTAGTAAGTAGCTATCGATTCACTTGACCAGGTAGTGAACATGATGTCTAGAACTACTCGGGCTTTGATGTGAACCTAGACAATAGCTATCACATGGTTTCATCTCCTCACAAAACTAGGTTCTCTTATTGTATTCATTTTGGCCTTGAACAATCCTGGTTAATCGTGAGTGAACTTGGAGAATGTAGTCTTTCTTCATTCTCCTAGAAACGGTCTCATTTCACACTCACAAGGTGATTGCCCATAAAGAGTATCCTGCCATACCCTACTTTTATTTTAAAGCTATGAGAATCATTAAAAGCCAAGCTTATCCTTACACCTTGCAGGCAGCACTGTTTTATCATCCTAAGAGTGAGTATGAGATTTTAATTTGTCAGTGCTCACATTGATTCAACAAGATTTGGTTGTCCCCTTGAACCTAGATCTTGGGATCTCCAATTTCTAGGTAGGGTTTCCATCAAGTATCCTCTTTCGTCATAGGCTTTAAACCCATTCCTCTTGATTATCTTACAACTTGCTCTCGCGACAAACCTTTAGTAAATGGATCCGCTAGGTTGTCAGCCGATTTTATATACTCTATAGAGATTACTCCATTTGAGAGCAGTTGTCTAATGGTTTTGTATCACCTTCTGATATGACGAGACTTACCATTATACATACAACTCAGTGCTCGTGCTATAGCCGATTGGCTGTCACAGTGTACACATAAAGCAGGCACTGGTTTTTTCCATATAAGGATATCCTCTAAAAAATTTCGAAGCCATTCTGCTTCCTCAGCCGCTTTGTCTAAAGCAATAAACTCAGATTCCATAGTGGATTTGGCCAATAACGTTTGTTTAGAGGATTTCCATGACACTGCTGCACCACCAAGTATGAAGACATACCCACTTGTAGATTTTGAGTTCTTGGAGTCCGATATTCAGTTGGTATTATTGTAGCCTTCTAGTACTGCTGGATATCTGGTATAATGCAGCGCATAACTCTGAGTATGTCGCAGGTAGTTCAATACTCTAATTATTCCTTTCCAGTGACTTCGTCCTAGATTACTTGTGTAATGGCTCAGTACATTTACCGAGTGTGCTAGGTCCGGTATTGTAAAATTTGTTAAGTATATCAGACTACCGATTACATGTGCATATTCCAACTGTGATATGTTGTCACCCGTATTTTTAAACAAGTGAAGACTGAGATCCACCGGACTTTTGGCAGTCCCATTCGAGTAATTCTTGAACCTTTCAAGTACTTTCTCAGCATAATGAGTTTGAGACAAAATAATTCCCTCAAACGTCCTGAAAACTTTGATTCCTAGTATGACGTCTGCAACTCCTAAATCTTTCATATCAAACTTGCCACTAAGCATGCTCTTAGTTTGTTTGATAATGTCATTATTGCTCCCAATAATGAGCATGTCATCTACATACAGACACACCAGAATGTATCCATTTGGAGTATCTTTGATGTAAATATACTTATCACATTCATTTATTTTGAAACTATTTGACATAATAACGTTGTCAAATTTTGCATGCCACTGCTTTGGAGCCTGTTTCAGTCTGTACAGGGATTTTACAAGCCTGCACACCTTGTTTTCCTATCCAGGAACTACGTAGCCCTCAGGTTGTTTCATGTATATTTCTTTTTCTAAGTTTTCATTTAGAAATGCAGTTTTAACATTCATTTGTTGTATTTCCAGGTTACGTAGAGCTGCAATAGCTATCAACATTCTTATGAAAGTTATTCTTGTAACCGGGGAATATGTATCAAAGAAGTCTAGGCCTTCATTTTACCTAAATTCTTGTACCACAAGTCTCACCTTATGTTTCTTATTGAACCGTTTGGTTTCAATTTTTGTTTGAAAATCTATTTGCATCTTAGAGCTTTACATCCAGAAGGCAAATCGACTAACTCCTATGTATGATTTTGCATAATGGAGTCTATTTCACTTTTGATTGCTTCCTTCCACATAAGAGCATCAGGCATAGAGATGGCTTCCTTGATGTTCTAGGCTCATTCTCTAACAGAAAGGCCGTTACAAAGTCAGGACCAAATGATTTTGATGTTCTAGCCCATTTACTTCGTCTAGACTCATCATTATCATGTTCTGGTTCATCAACCGAAGTGCTTGCATTTCCTTGTTCATGTGTACGTTTGGGATACGTAGTATCCTTGCACGGAAACACATGTTCAAAAAAGAAAGCATTCCTTGATTCCATTATTGTATTCACATGGATATCCGGTATATCTGATTTGTATACCAAGAACCGATATGCACTACTGTTGTGTGCATAGCTTATGAATATGCAGTCAATCGTCTTAGGTCCTATGGTGACCTGTTTTGGATTAGGTACTGCCACTTTATCTAGACACCCCCACACTTTGAGGTATTTATACGAAGGTACGTTACCTTTTCACAGTTCGTATGGTGTCTTGCCAGTTTTCTTGTGAGCTATTTTATTGAGAATGTAGTTGGCAGTCAACAACGCTTCCCCTAACATATTTTGGGGTAAGCCAGAATTCAACAATAAGGCATTCATCATCTCCTTTAGAGTTTGGTTTTTACGCTCGGCAGTACCGTTTGATTCGGGTGAGTACGGAGCAGTTGTCTGATGAACTATGAGCAAAACATATTAAATGGTGCATCATATTCTCCTCCTCTATCATTCCTAACGATTTTAATTGTTTTGCCAAGTTGATTCTCAACCTCAAGCTTATATTCTTTAAATTTATCCAAAGTCCTATTTTTTCTATGTAACAAGTATACATAACAGAATTTTGTGCAATTGTCTATGAATGTCACAAAGTACTTTTTGCCACCTCTGGTCTGCACGTATTTTAGATCACACAGATCCGTGTGAATTAGACCTAGAGTTTCTGTGTTTCTTTTTACAGAACGTGATGGAGTTTTAATGAGTTTGGCCTCCGTGCAAACTTCACATTTTTCGGAGTTGTCTACCTTAAATTTTGGTAGCAAATTCATGTTAATTAATTTACGCATAGAATTGACATTAACGTTGCCTAGTCTTTCATGCCAAACAGAAGAAGACTCAACAACATAGGCAATAGGAGTTATTTCATTAACTTTGGGAACAACAGGAATAATAGTTTTAGGGATGACTGTCATTACATTAAACTTGAACAGTCCATCTTTTACATATCCTTTACCCAAGTACACCCCTTTTTTAGACAATACAAAATTATCAGAAGCAAGAACAACCTTAAATCCATTCTTGCTTAGCAAAGAGCCTGATACCAAGTTCTTTCTAATATCTAGAACATGCAACACATTTGTGAGTGTTAGTTCCTTGGCTGAAGTCATCTTTAGCACTATCTTCCCTGTTCCTGCAATTTTTGGAGGTGGAAGAATTACCCATGAACAGCTGTTCATCATTATTGCACTTCTGGTATGAAGTGAACATCTCCTTGTCCGAGCAGATATGCTTGGTCACCCCAGTATCGTACCACCATTCACGAGGATTGCTCCCCACAAGATTTACCTCTGATACTACAGCACAGACGTCCAAGTCAGAGAGACCAGTGGACAAGTTCTCAGCTATGTGTGCATGGGATTTTTCATTCCCTTTTGCATGTCCAGTTCCTGCATGGTTGTTGTCCTTGCTGCGGCAGTTAGAAATTTTATGTCCCAGCTTACCACACTTGTGGCATTTTCTAGCAAACCTCTTTGTATGAGGTTTTTTGTTTGAGTCCTGTGGCAAGAACTTTCTCTTCTTGCCCTTCTGTTCGTGCTCCACCACATTGGCCTTTTCTATGGACTAATTCCATAGGACTTGTCAGCCTTGCGATTCTTCTTTTCGATCTGCAACCTGACAATGAGGTCTTCAAGAGACATCTCCTTTCACTTGTGTTTGAGGTAGTTCTTGAAGTTTTTCCATCTAGGTGGAAGCTTCTAGATGAACGCTGCAACCTGGAATGGTTCGCACAGCGTCATGTTCTCTGCAGCAATTTTATGCATTATAACCTGCAGTTCCTGGATTTGACTCACAACTGTTTTGGAGTCAACCATCTTGTAGTCCAGAAATTTGCCGACTACAAACTTCTTGGACTCGACGTCTTCTGGTTTGTACTTCTTCTCCAAAGACTCCCACAGAAGTTTGGACGTCTTGAAGACACAATAGAAGTTGTGCAGAGGGTCTACGAAGTCATTCAGGATGTAGTTCTTGCAGAGGTAGTCACTCGAGTCCATGCATCAACTACAGCAATGGAGTGTGCATCCATTGGTGCCAGCATCGGGGCAGATTCAGTGAGAAACCTGTCTAGTTTCAAGGTGGTCAGATAGAACTGCATCTTCTCTTGCCACTTCTTAAATCCAGTTCCATTGAATTTCTCTGGTTTTTCTCCTACAGTTATATGTGTGGGCAGAACGATCGAATGTGCCGCAACCGATTGTGTAGTCACATTTTGGATCACCAGTGTTTATTCACTGATATGTCCACTGACATTATCATTCTGTGTATTTTCCATGTTCTGAAATAGTTGAAAACAGTACTGTTAGTTGTTTTTTCGAGATGATAACAGTACCTGTAAATGATCTTCACAAAAACTGTTAGAACAGAAGAAAAATTTTGCTTTAAGATTGTTAGAACTCGAATTTTATTAATTTGAAATTTGCTAACAATATTTGTGAAGAACAGAATTTACAGGAAGAAAAGAACTAACCAAAAGTTTTATACAGAGTCGAGATTAAGATCTCTCTTCTTAAAGCAAAATTTGTCCCGTAGTGTGACGGTGGCTGACGAATTGCCTCCCAGGATACAACTGGCTGAAGAGCAGCACCCTTGCTACAGAGATTTTGTACTCTCAGTGTTTGACAGAGGAAGAAGAAGTGTTTGACACAGAGGAAGAAGAAGAACAAGTGGAATTCGGATTACCAAAAACTGTCTCTTCTGGCAGACAAGACTTACTAGTCTTATAGGAGAAAATAGAGCAACTGATTGGAGGCCTGTTGCAACAGCAGAGTAGTGGTTCAGATTCATAACTGATGAGCCATTACTCTGCTGTTACAGAGTAATGGTACCAGTTACTGAATGTGAAAAGCCTCATCAGTGTACTGGGGGAGAAATTATTTTTTTTGCAAGCCAGACCATACCATACCAAACCAAACGAAGCCGAAGCCGGGGCCGGGCCGGGCGTGCGCGCGTGTGTGTTTGTCATTTTGGCTAAGTCCTCTCTCCACTACACATTAGTGGTAACCCCCGGGCCACTCTCTTTAGTCTAATTTTTTAGTATATATACTAGAAAAAACCTTTCCCCATTTTTGATATGGGATTATTCATTTTCTCCAAATTTTCAAGTTAGTACATTTCGAGTACCCAACTTTGAACCAACATTTCTCATTCATACGGAATTCGTTTTGGCAAATGAGTACACCACGGAATAGTACTCGACGAGAGGATCGCAATCCAATCATTTTTCGGTGCCGCCGGTGGCCGGAGCTTGCCAGGATCCGGCCTGGAAAATCAGCAAAAATTAATTCCAACAATAACAAATCCTAAAAGGTTCACCATGAAGATATCATCCTTCAGTTTGCATCCTGTTTTGCTATATATATACCAGACTAAACTCTGTCAAATAGGGAAAATGATGATTAGCTGACATAGTGCAACTCTTTAAACAAATAATCGAATATTTATTCCTATTTGTTTTGTATTTTTTATTTAGTCGTTTTTCTTTTTTCAACTAAGCTAATTTCTAGTCTGGAAATACTCGTATTCTATTAGTAACAGGAATACGTATTTGACCCATTTCCGTTCCTAGGTAAAGCATAGAAAAATTGCTGAATTAAGACTTGCAAGGTAGCTAACCGTCGCAAATTGGCTAGTATCTTGCAATTGAATAGGTGACTTGAAGAATCAGGTGAAAGTCTAAATGAATTATTAAATGATTGTAATAAGCAATATAGATCTATGAATGAAATTGTTTAGTTCTTATTTTATATAAAAAAAAAATTAAAAAATAAAAATTAGTTCATATATATAATGTGGGTTGTCCATGGGCCAAGCTGGCTATTGCATAAAGTCAGCATACATTTTAATAGTGGGCCTGATGTTAGTGCCACTTTTCCTGACACGTTAGGCCCAAATATTTTGATGGCAATATTAAGCCTAATTAGGATTTTCAAATAGCTGGAACTCTGGTAGTTTGCACTTTGCACCCACATGAACAATTTCACTAATAATGGAACCTTACTGTAAATGGTTTGAATAGTTGTTGATAATGCATTTACTTTGATTTGACATTTAGGGATTGTTTAGTACTTGGTTTTGGCATTTAGGCATTTACTTGGTTTGAACAAGTTTTTGGCGCCGTTGCCGGAAATTGTTTAGTACTTTAATTTGCAAATCAATAAAAAAAAAAATATTTGTATTTTTTTACTATGAATCAAAAACTTGTTGATCGCTCAATTATCTAAATGAATAGATAATCTAACACAAATTAAAAACCTCACAAGTGTACGAATCGTTTTCAGAAGCGTAGTGAAAAGTAAGGGTCGATCCCACAGAGATTGTAGTAATTAACTTGCTAATCAATTATCAGAAAGCTTTTATTAAGTTTCATTTCTAAATGTATGTCTGAAAGGAAATGAGATTTAAATCTAGATCAAGTAGTCCTCAATTTGGTAAATTTGAGTCACAAAAATATCTATTAAATTAGTTGGGCTTGATTTCCGCCTATAGTCAAGAATGCTAGATCAACTTGTCCACTACTCTGATCTCTCATGTTTGTTCACTTAAGGGTATGGTATCTACTCCTCAAATTAAAGATTTTCCTGGGCTAAGAAATTAGGCATGGTATCTGCTCTAATTCCTTTCTCTCCTAAAGTGTTTTAGCATGATATCTACTAAGTTGCACTTGAAGAAAGCATAGAACTGTGGAAATTAACAAACACTCAAAGGTCTAGAAGTTGGCATCAAATCTAGATCCTCTAAGTTGATCAAACCAAAGAACCTAATAGATTCTTGTGTTACTAATTATGAGCATAAAACTTGATTATTTCAATTACTCATATAACAGATTCAATTTTATAATACTGCTTATTATAAATTTGATCAAGAACAACCAGGTTTAATCAATAAGTGATCGGAGGAATGCAAAAGAAGATTTATTACATGGCTAAGGCTTCAATCTGTCCAAAATGAATTTAGTTGCACATAATCCAACTTTTATTTACTAAAAGTTTTGAATACATGACTCTAATGAATTAACAAAGAACAAAAATTAAAGAGAGAAGAAGAAACACTGATTTGTATGATGATCAGCTTGAAACCAATCAGCCTGAAGTCGACTTGATCTCCTCTGAAGTCGACTTGTTCTCCTCCTCACTCAATGCCGAATTGCCGTTCTTGATCCCTCCTTTGCCCTTAAGTTCTCTCGATCTCCTCTCTTCTTCCTCCTCTTTTGTTCGCTCCCTTTTTCTTGGTTTTTCGATCCCTTTTTATAGCTTCTTTTGCCCTCATCTGCAGATCTCCAGCCCAGATTTCAATCTCCTCAAATACCGGATATGGATTGAGTCAAATCCTCTTCATTAACTACCAGACCAGATCTCTAGCTTAATTTTTGGGAAGTTGTTATTTGCAGTTATATAATATTTGTTTCCTGGATTTTGACAGCTCAATCTGATTTGTTTTGCGGATTTGGATGAGGGTGTTTCTCAACTGTGCTTATCTCTAATTCCCGTTGAATGCCAGTTCAGTCGACTATTGGCTAAGAATCAGTCGACTGTTCCGCAAAATTTGGAAACTCAAACCAGTCAGAGAAGTCGACTGTTGACTAAGAATCAGTCGACTGTTCTGCGAAGCTTCGGAAAGTCAACCCACTCTGTTCAGTCGACTGTCGTTAAGGAATCAGTCGACTGTAATCCGCAGCTTCTAACAAATGTTTTGATGCAAAATTAGGATTCTTCATTCCAGTGTATCATCCTCAGAGTGATGGATTAGTCTTGAGTAAATCATTGAATCCACTTCATTTAGTTGCTTTTAGGCTGTTTCCTATTGAAAAGAGAAAAGAAGAATAAATTACCAAAGATAGAGAGTTTAATTATCTAATTTCATTCAGATTATTGATCCAAAATGTGGACATTAATGGATTTATCAAATACCCCCAAACTTAGCTTTTACTTGTCTTCAAGTAAAAATAAGAAACTCAAACTAGTTCAAATGTTAATCACTTATTCACAAGAATACTCAACTTGAACATCAATAAGTAGGGTGACCAATGCCTATGCAACATAATCATGATTAAGGTTAGCAAGTTCAACTATATTTCAACTCCAAAATCTCACCATGGCATACACTCACCCAAAAAATAATAGCTCACGTTAACATGGAAAGTTCAAATTAGATCTCTTGACTTGAATGAAATGAAACCATATGCTTGATCTTGCTACTACATCTTCACACCATTGATTTGCACAATACTTGGATCAAAAGGTCTTTATAGGTTGTAATGGGGCCATGGGTGAAGTTTAAACCAATGAGGGGAAAAAAGGAATACAAAATTTTTAAAGAATTAATAGAGCAACTTGTATTGTTCTAAGAGATCAATTTATTTTTTTTTACTATGAATATTCTTTTTTTTAGGTACAATCCAATTTGAGGTTATATGACTTTGGTGTATGCACGGGAGACGATCACTTCATCCCAAGCTACTACCTATTGACCATGAAATAGAGCACACTCTGCACAAACTAAGCCAGTCCAGTCGACTATCTTTAAGGTGTAAGTCGACTGTACCGCAAAACATTCCAAAAGCAACAATGGGTGAGGAAGTACCAAATCGAGTACCAATGCAGGACAAATTCACTCCGAAGAATATTGAGCAACCTTCTTGCATAGCTTATCAACCTAATGTCACGGGGAATATGCACTTATCACCTCAATTACTCAGCATGGTTCTCCACTTTAGTGGCAAACTAGACGAGGATCCTCATATCCACTTGTAAGATTTCTTTGATCTTTGCAGAACGCAAAGCGTCCAAGGGCTTACCCCTGAACAAATCAGGTTAATTTGTTTCCATTTCCATTAAAATTTAATGCTAAATTGTGGTATAATTCTTTGGAACCAGGATCAATTCAATCATGAGAGCAATTGGTAACAAAGTTCTTGAAGGAATTTTTCTCAGCTCAGAAAACCAAACAACTAAAAAGGAAAATTCAACTCTTCCAACAAAAAGATGGCGATTTGTTCTTCGAGGCATGGAAGGACTTTAAGAACAAACTTCTCAAGTGTCCTACGCACAACATGCCTAAGGATGATCAGGTACAAGCATTCTATGAGGGTTTAAATGACACTAACAAAGCAATTGTAGATTCAGCTTGTAATGGAATCTTGATGAGGAAGAGTGGTGAGGAGGCCATCGAGCTATTCGAAGAACTCAGCGAGAACTCACAACAATCTCAACAAGGGGAAGGGGTTTTTCGAAAAAACAGGGAGTTTACGAAATTTCTAGTAGTAACAACATGCAATTAGAAATGGTAACCATGATCAAAAAAATTGATATGCTTGTTAATGCAATTTCGACGCTAAGTGGCGTAAAAAACCAAGCAAAAGAAATTTGTGCAATTTGTTCTCACTCTGATCATACAACTGATCATGTCCTATGTCTTCTTTCACAGACCAGGAGCACGCAAACTACGTAGGACAGGGAGTGTTTCCATCCAAGAACAACCCCTTCTCGAACACGTACAACCCAGGGTGGAGAAATCATCCAAATTTCTCATGGAACAATAATCAAAACAATCAAGGCACTCAAATCGCACAAGGGCATGCGCGAAACTTCCAGATCGGGAATGGGTTTGATCGGCCAGTTCAAGAACAGAAGAAGTTGGATTTCGAATCCACCGTTCTTTAATTGCTCCAATAGCAGCATCAAACAAGCAACCAACAAGGGCAGGCCATTCAGAAATTTGGAGACCCAAATTGGTCAAATTGCTAAGGAGTTAAGTGAAAGAAAGGCAAGAGAACTCCCATCACAAACTATACCAAACCCCAGAGGACAAGAACAGCTCAAATCGGTGACAACCCTAAGAAGTGGTAAGATAATCGATAGTAAAGTTGGAACACACGCGGACGAATCAGACACACAACTAGCAAAATCTTTGGGTTCCAACAAGGTAAGTGACAAAGAAAGGGTAGTATTGCCACCATTCCCTCAAAGGTTAGTCAAGCAAAAGAAAGAACAATATTTACTTGATATTTTTGAAACTCTCAGGAAGGTAGAAATCAATATTTCCCTACTTGATGCTATTAAACAAATTCCTTCTTATGCCAAATTTTTGAAAGAATGCTGTACTCACAAGAGAACGTTTCAGGTTCGGGAGAATGTGTCTCTAACAGAGGAAGTGAGTGCGGTATTGTTAAGGAAATTACCTCCTAAGTTGAAGGATCCAAGTAGTTTTACCATTCCATGCAGGGTTGGTGAGCATTTCTTTGAAAATGCACTGTTAGATTTGGGGGCAAGCATCAATCTTCTTCCATACTCTGTTTACGAAGAACTAGGATTGGGGGAACTTAAACCAACATCAATCACCTTGCAATTGGCTGATCGGAGCGTCAAGAGACCTAGAGGTATTTTGGAAGATGTCTTGGTTCAGGTAAATGATTTCATTTCGCCAGCCGATTTTATTGTTTTAGATTTGGAAGACTCTTTAATGCCATCTTCTTTACCGTTCATCTTAGGTAGACCCTTTATGAGTACTGCAGATATAAAAATTTGTGTTAAAAAGGGCACTATAAGTATGAAAATAAATGGTGAAAAGATTGAGTTTAAAATGTTTGATGCACTAAAATTACCACACGATGATCATGAATGTTATAATATTGATGTGGTTCAGGAGATTGTTGACCAAACATTTCAGGTACATAGCGTCGATCCACTACAGGCCGCAATAACACACTCTCTAACACTATCTCGAGTTGAACAGGAATTTGATGATACTGATTGGAGGATTACAGAGACAGTACACTACCTTGAAACTCCAAAATCATATTCAGGTAAGTTTGCACCTGTGTTCGAAAATCTTGTGTCTAATAACACTTTTGTTTCTTTTGTTACCAGGACACCAGACGTGGAGCTAAAGCCGCTACCTGAACACTTGAAGTATGCATACTTGGGTGAAAACCAGATGTTTCCTATGATAGTTGCTGCAAACTTGAGTATGCAGGAAGAAGAGAAGCTGTTGAGAGTATTGAGAGAACACTAGGGTGCGTGGACCATTGCAGATATCAAGGGAATAAGTCCATCCAAGTGCATGCATAAAATACTTCTTGAAGACAATACAAAACCTAGCAGGGAAGCACAAAGAAGGCTTAATCCACACATGAAGGAAGTGGTGAGAATAGAGGTCCTTAAGCTACTAGATGTTGGCATCATCTACCCTATCTCAGATAGCAAATGGGTGAGTCCTATACATGTAGTGCCTAAGAAAAGTAGAGTCACAGTGGTGAAGAATGATGGGAATGAGCTTATCCCTACGAGGATGACCACAGGTTGGAGGGTATGCATTGACTATAGGAAGCTGAATAACGAAACCAAGAAAGATCACTTCCCTCTTTCTTTTATTGATCAAATGTTAGAAAGATTAGCAGGATATAGTCATTATTATTTTTTAGATGGTTATAGTGGCTATCATCAAATTGCTATTTCTCCAGAAGATCAAGAAAAAACCACTTTTACATGCCCTTTTGGTACTTTTGCATACAGGAGGATGCCTTTTGGATTGTGCAACACACCAGTTACATTTCAGAGATGCATGATGAGTATATTTTCAGACATGGTGGAGAGGTTCATCGAGGTATTTATGGATGATTTCAGTGTTTTTGGATCTTGTTTTAATGAATGCCTTAACCACTTGCAGCTCGTGCTTGAGAGATGTGAAGAATGCAATTTAGTGCTGAATTGGAAAAAATGCCATTTTATGGTACAACAAGGCATTGTCTTAGGTCATGTGGTGTCCAAAAAAGGCATCGAGGTGGACAGGGCAAAAATTGACATCATACCGAAGCTACCCCCTCCTACTACAGTCAAGGGTGTAAGGATTTTTCTTGGACATGCAGGGTTCTATAAAAGATTTATAAAAGATTTTTCCAAAATCTCTAGACCCCTTTGTGGATTGTTAGCTAAAGATGTTGAGTTTGCATGGACAGAAGAGTGCACGAATGCTTTCGTTACATTGAAAAACCTTCTCATTTCCGCACCCATCATCATGGCACCAGATTGGACCCGTCCTTTCGAGCTTATGTGTGATGCAAGTGATTATGCTTTGGGAGCTGTTTTAGGTCAGAGAATAAGTAAGGTACCCCATGCTATTTACTATGCTTCTCGAACTTTAAATGATGCACAGCTTAATTATTCCACTACTGAAAAAGAAATGTTAGCTGTCATTTTTGCTGTAAAGAAGTTTAGATCATATTTGATTGGATCTAAAGTCATTGTTTTCACTGACCATGCTGCTTTGAGATATTTGTTTGCAAAAAAGGATGCTAAACCTAGGTTGATCAGATGGGTGCTTTTGCGTCAAGAGTTTGATCTTGAAATTAGAGACAAGAAGGGGAGTGACAATGTTGTTGCAGATCACTTGTCTAGGTTACTGCATGGTGAAGAGAGAAATGTGCCCCCACTGAATGAAAACTTTCCAGATGAACACTTATTTGAAATAAATATACAACTTCCATGGTATGCAGATATTGTTAATTATCTCACTGCTCATGTTTTTCCTCCAGGTATGACGAGTCAAGAAAAAAAGCGGTTGGTGGCCATGTGTAAGCACTATTATTGGGATGATCCTTACTACGCCCTAAAACTATAGATGCCCTAAAACTACGCCAAAAATAGAACGATACAAAATTTCACGGAAGTAGCCGAAAACTTTGGACTAAGCCCACGAAATTATGCCAAAATAGTGAAATACAAAACTTTATGAAAGTGGCCGAAAACTGTGGACTATAACTCACAAAATGAAGTCAAAATAGTGAAATACAATCTCACGAAACTGGCCGAAAACTGTGAGCTATATAGCCCACAAATTTTGGCCAAAATAGATAAATATGAAATTTCACGAAAGTGACTAAATACTGTGGACTATATTGCCCACAAAATGATGACAAAACAGTGATATAAAATTTCACGAAAGTGGTTGAAACTTGTGGTCTATAGCCTACGAAATGAGACCAAAATAGTGACATACGAAATTTCACAAAAATTGCTGAAACTATGGACTATAACCCACAAAATAAGTCCAAAACAGTGAAATACGAAATCTCCCGAAATTGACCAAAACTGTGGACTATAGTCCACAAAATATCGCCAAACCAGATGTTACCGTGTGGGGGCAAACGGATAGAATTTGTGGATTCTTTGGGATGTTGAATAGTCAAACCTAAATTCTTTCCGCTGGAATTTGACTGTGATCTCCCGTCGTACACCTGCAAAAAGTGCGAAACACCGGGGTTGATCCCAGCGACGCACCCTCCGACGCTCAAGTCAGTAATCAGGAAAATTATGAATGAGCTTTTACTAGCAAAAGATTGATTACCTGTTAAAAGTGGGGGATGGGGAGTATTTATAGCCGCCTTAGGGACCAATTTCGGGATAAAATCCCTAATTCCTAGTGAAAGGATAGAGCGAATCAGGGCCGTTGATTAGGTATAATCATAAACCCTAATTCTATCATGCAGGACTGGGTTTCATGCAGGTTGAAACCCGCACCCAGTTGAGATGGATCCATTCGTGGGTTATTGGGCCTTTGGAAAAAAGACCCAGTACCCACTTCAGACCCGCTTGTAGGTGAAATTACCGTTTTACCCCTGAGCTTTAAGAGCCGCGCCTGATTTGGATGGTTCCGATTTAATCCTATTTTAGCCATATCACGAGCCCCCCCACTCCCGAAGACTGAGTTTAACCAGCCTTTGAGGAGTAGTTTTACTGTTTTAATGGCTTGCGAATTTATATTGGAGTCCACTTGTGGAGGTCGGTGCCCCAGTAGCTCGGCTAGTCTTCCTAGGCAGATCGGTAGCTTGGCACGTTGCAAGCTGCCGAGCTACGTGGGAAGATCTGGGGCATCCATCATGGTGCGAATCACGAGAATGGGGGTTCAGATCACGAGAAAATGCTATCTTATCGTTTTGTGGCCGTGGCGTGACCTGAACCGCTCATCATGTTCCAGAGCAATTTTTAAAACGATCCAACAGTTGGGGTAGTTCGGTAGTCATTGTTTTTCAAATGTGAGGGTCGATGCATCGGTAGCTCGGTCATAGCGCTTCGGTGGCTTGGTAGCTCGGCCTCTGCTCCTTAGTAGCTCGGTGGCTCAGCTAAGCTGTTCGGTAGCTCGGCTGAGCACTCTGGTGGCTCGGCAGCTCGACCTCTGTTTCTTAGTGGCTCGGAGGCTCGACCATGGCTGTTCGGTAGCTCGGCAAGTGCCTCGACGGTTCGGCAGCTCGGGTCGAGCCGTTGGGCCAGGTGGTTTGATCTGAAGCGTCCATCACGGCGCGGATCTTGAGGATAATGGCCCAGATCACGAGAAAATGTTATCTTGTCGTTTTATGGGTGTGGCATGATCTGAGCCGCCCATCATATTTCGGCACGAATTTTGAGACAATCTGACGGTGAAAGTGGCTCGGCGGCATTTTTCTCCAAATGTGGAGGTCGGTGCCCCGGTAGCTCGGCAGAGTGCCTCGGTGGCTCGGCTCGTTACAAGCCGTTGAGCTACGTGGTTGGATCTGGAGCATCCATCATGGCGTGGATCTCGAGGCTGGAGGTTCAGATCACGAGAAAATGTTATCTTTTCATTTTGTGGGCGTGGCATGATCTGAGCCGCCCATTCTATTTCGGCACGAATTTTGTGACAATCTAACAGTAAAGTGGCTTCTTTTTTCTCCAAATGTGGAGGTCGGCGCCCCGGTAGCTCGGCAGAGTGCCTCGGTGGCTCCCACGTGGTTGGATCTGGAGCGTCCATCATGGCATGGATCTCGAGGCTGGAGGTTCAGATCACGAGAAAACGTTATCTTGTCGTTTTGTGGGCATGGCGTGATCTGAGCTGCCCATCATATTTCGGCACGAATTTTGAGATAATCTTACAGTGAAAGTGGCTCGGCGGCATTTTTCTCCAAATGTGGAGGTCGGTGCCCCGGTAGCTCGGCAGAGTGCCTCGGTGGCTCGGCTCGTTACGAGCCGTCGAGCCACGTGGTTGGATCTGGAGCGTCCATCATGGCGTGGATCTCGAGGCTGGAGGTTCAGATCACGAGAAAACATTATCTTGTCATTTTGTGGGCGTGGCGTGATCTGAGCCGCCCATCATATTTTGGCACGAATTTTGAGACAATCTGACGGTGAAAGTGGCTAGCGGCATTTTTCTCCAAATGTGGAGGTTGGTGCCCCGGTAGCTCGGTGGAGAGTCTCGGCGGCTCGGCAAGTTAGGGGTTTTTGCACCGCCATGTCAAGTAAACCATCGCGACCTTCCTCTGAATCGTCGCAGCTCTTTCTATCCTGTTGTTCTATCTCCTCTAATGGGCCCCCAAGCATTGCAAAAGCCCAACCGCTACCTTACTGGCTATAAGTTCTCAACCCCCTCACCCCTTAGCTCATTCTTTCACTTTTCACTCTCAAAACTTACTTTCACTCTCGAGTCGCTCTGCTAGAGAGGTTTGAGCTCAAGGGCGGTCGTGTTAGCTGTCGCGAAGGCCAGGCAATTTTCGGCGAACTTTCTCCGATCGTAAACGTCAAATCAAGGTCAGTTCACTTAAACTTAGATATTTATTCTTCGAGATGTCACTGGTATCCTCAGGTAGTGAGGCATCCTCCTCGGGAGGTCGGAGTGCCGAGGAGGAGAGAGAAGTGGTAAGCCGAAAGAAGCTGAATGATACGAGGAAGAAGAGGAGGGGGACGAGCGACAAGGTGCCGATGCTCTTGCCGACCTAGAGACTGTGGCAGTGGAGGAAGGGGACGACAAGGTTGCGGCCGACCGCCGAGCCGGAGTAGCAGGGGACGAGGAGCTACCTTCCGAGCTACCCCCCCTCAAGGTGGCCCCTTGATCTTCTTCGTTTTTGTAATCTTTTTTTTTATGTACTGCCTTGTAGCGGACTGGCCACCGCTTTTTGGTATCAATAAAATTTTTGTTTTTGGCAAACTCGCTAAGTGTTGAAGTCTGTTTTGAATCTTTCCAAAAATAGTTTTGTCTTGAGATTTGGCTAAGTGTTGAGCACCGCCTTTTGTTCTTCGTGTTGATATGCTTCCGCTTTTCAGGTTGTTGAGTCGAGTTCAACTGCTGAAACCTCTCGTCTTCATGCTGACTTGAAAGCAGCGAAGCTGGCCCTCTCCCGCAGCCGAGAGTGTTTCCTCAAAAGCGAGTTGGAACTAGAGGATCTCAAGGCAACATCGAGAGAGTATTTCTCCGAGTTGAAACAACTGCAGAAGCGAGCTCGCGAGGTTCGTCTTGAAGGCGAGGTGGAGTTGCTTAGGAAGACGATATTCGACATTGAGAAGTAGAAAGGTGAACTACTGGCGGGAGGTTCATCACCTGAAGATAGCAGAAGAAGAACTTTCGGCAAAGGAAGAGGAGTTAGCTTCTGTGGTGGGTAAGTTGATGGTCGAGCGCGACGAGCTGTCGGCGAGGGTTGATGAGTTGAGGAGGGTTACGGAAAGCATCGAAGTGGCCCATCTTCGTCGAATTACAGCCGATAGCTCTGGAGCCGCAGGATCCGCTCAACTCCCTCGTTTCAAAATAGTTGTGAAGGACGCTACTCTGAAGGATCGAAACGTTGAGCTCGAGGAGGAAGTGGCTCGACTCAAACCTCGGCCTGAACGGGTTAACGTCAGAAGGACATCATGTACTCACGAAGAGAGTGAGAGAGGGATCTTGTTTTACAAGCTTGCGACTTGCTCGCCTGCTGTTAGGCGTAGCCCGGTTGATGCTCAAAGCGGGGTGGTTGCTTCATCTAGTGGTGCCTCGGTTGGGGCCACGGTCAGAGGCAGCGCTGAAGAGGCGTCTGGGTTTGTTGGTCTAGAGATGAGCTCCGAGGTTAGGCGACGCCGTCCCCGGGTATCTTTGAACTGAAACGTCCCTGTTCCGAAGAAGCGTTGAATAAGTTATTGTAATTATGTCTCTTTTGTAGCTCGTCGTGGCTTGGTCTTGCAACTCGAGTTTCCTTGTACTTTAAACTTTATAAAAGTGAAAGCTCATTTTACTCTCTTGCATTTGTGGGTTTGCATGTTTTGCTAGTACTCGTTATTTGTTTGGTACCACTTGTAACTTGCTTATGAGCAAGTAGTGGAAGCGAAGCCGAGCCAAGCTTTGAGCTCCGCATTCTTTGTCAGAGTAGGTCCCGACGGTTGTGGGAGCAGTTCCGAATGGTGAACCACTTCTAGCTCGCTTAAGAGCGAGCTTGCGAAGCGGAATCGAGCCAATTTTTGGACTCCGAACACGTAGTTTGAGTAAAGTTTCAACGGTTGTGGGAGCAGTTCCAAATGGCAAACCACTTCTAGCTCGCTTAAGAGCGAGCTTGCGAAGCGGAATCGAGCCAAGTTTTGGACTCCGAACACGTCGTCTGAGTAAGTTTCAACGATTGTGGGAGCAGTTTCGAATGGCGAACCACTTCTACCTCGCTTAAGAGTGAGCTTGCGAAGCGGAATCGAGCTAATTTTTGGACTCCGAACACATCGTCTGAGTAAGTTTCAACGGTTGTGGGAGCAGTTCCAAATGGCGAACCACTTCTAGCTCGCTTAAGAGCGAGCTTGCAAAGCGAAATCGAGCCAAGTTTTGGACTCCGAACACGTCGTTTGAGTAAAGTTTCAACGGTTGTGGGAGCAGTTCCGAATGGCGAACCACTTCTTAGCTCGCTTAAGAGCGAACTTACGAAGCGGAATCGAGCCAAGTTTTGTACTCTGAACACGTTGTTTGAGTAAGAGCGATTAAAGGCCTTAAATAGAGAGGTACAAATAATCACAAGAAAAATATGGGAGAAAAGAAGTTCTTTATTGATAACTGCTAATCGGCTGCTTCTAAGTTGCAAGCCGTTATTACAATGAGAAAGTAAAGAAGCAAATACAAATAAAATGATAGGAATGGCTCGACATTTGAAGGTACTCGGAGAGGCGTTCAGACGCTCTCTTGGTACTTCAGTAAATAGTTGGTGTTCCAAGTTCTGGGTATCTCTCTGCCTTCAAGGACCTCTAGACAATACGCTCCGGGACGGACTACTTTGGAAACTTTGTACGGTCCTTTCCAATTCGGAGCTAGCTTACGCTTTTGACTAGGGAACGAGATAGCTAGCTTTCTGAGTACCAAGTCCCCTTCCTTGAGATCTGTGGGACGAACCCTTTTGTTGTAGGCCTGCTCAATCCTTCTCCGATAATTTTGCTGGCGAATAGAAGCTCTTTCACGGAGCTCATCAATCAGGTCCAAATTTGCTCAGAGTTCTCTGGCATTCTGCTCTTCATCATAGGCAATAAGGCGAGGAGATGGCAGACCAACCTCTAAGGGGATTACAGCTTCGGACCCATAGGTGAGATTGAAGGGCGACTCTCCTGTAGGGGTCCGTTTTGTAGTGCGATAGTTCCACAATCCGTTTGGAAGCTGTTTCACCCATAAGCCCCTGGCCGACTTATCTAATCTCTTCTTGATCTCGGAGAGGATCTGCCTGTTGGCGTTCTCTACTTGGCCATTCAACTGAGGATGGGAGATGGAGAAAAAGCATTGCTGAATGCCAAGTTCTTCACACAAAGATCGGAACGCTGTCCCTGTAAACTGTGTTCCTTTATCTGTTATTAGAACCCGAGGTACGCCAAACCGACAAATTACATTTTTCCAGAAGAACTGCAGCACTTTGTTCTTGGTAATCGTAGCCAATGGCTCGGCCTCTATCCATTTAGAGAAGTAGTTGATCGCCATGACTAGGAACTTGAGCTGACCCGGAGCTAGTGGAAATGGACCTAGCAAGTCCATCCCCCACATCGCGAAGGGAACCGGACTTGAGAGTGATATGAGTTGTGCTTGGGGTAGATGGCGAATGTTGGAGAACTGCTGACAAGGGCTGCATCGCCGAACATGTTGCTCGGCATCTCGGAATAGGGTAGGCCAAAAATATCCATAGTTCAACACTTTCCTGGCGAGGGGCCTCGACCCTAAATGGGCTCCGCCTATACCTTCGTGAAGCTCTTGCAAGGCATAAGCGGCTTCTTCCGGGGAGAAGCATCTCAAGTAGGGTCTGCCGTCTACTTGGATGTAGGAGCGTTTGTACAAGACCCCTCAACAAGGGTGTACCGCTCTGCTCTCGTTCGGACTCGACGAGCTTCATTAAGGTCTTTGGGGAGGTGCCCATCCCTGAGGAATTCTATCAAAGGTTTCATCCAGTTATCTCGAAGTTGGACGGGCAGCGACTCCATCGAGTCGGGGGCTTCTTCTTCTATGCTCGGTCTTAGGAGCACTTCAATCAGGATGGTCTGCTCGAGACCTTGAAGGGAGGAGGAGGCCAATTTGGAGAGGGCATCTGCTTGGGAATTTTCTTCTCTAGGGATCCGCTGAATTAGTGCCTCTTCGAATGAAGCCATGAGACTTTGGACCTTGGCTAGGTACTTAGCCATTCGGTTGTCTCGCGCTTCGTATTCCCCTAAGACTTGATTCACCACCAGTTGCGAATCACTGAATATTCGGAGACGTTGTGCCCCTACCTTGTGAGCCATACCAAGGCCGGCTATAAGGGCTTCATACTTCCCTTCGTTGTTGGAGGCCTTAAAGTTGATGCGGAGGGAGTATCGGAGAACAAAGTCATCTGGACCTGCCAGAATGACCCCGGCTCCGCTCCCTTCGGTGCAAGAGGACCCATCTACATATACTGTCCAAATGGGAGGCCCGTTCACTGCTTGACTGACCTCTGGGATGGTGCTCTCAACAATAAATTCAGCTAAGGCTTGAGCCTTGATTGCGGTCCGAGGCTGGTAAGATATGTCATGCTGACTCAGCTCGATCGACCATTTCATCAGACGGCCTGAGGTCTTAGATTTGTGTAGGACTTGCTTAAGCGGCTGGTCGGTAAGAATGACCACCGAGTGGGATTGGAAATAAGGGCGGAGCTTCCTGGCTGCCATAACCAAGGCGTATGCTATCTTCTCCAATCTTGGATAGCGGAGCTCGGCATTCCGAAGTACCTTGCTCACGTAATAGATAGGCTTATGAGCCTTGTCTTCTTTCCTCACTAGTACAGCGCTGAGGGTTTGCTCATAGGCATCTAGGTAGAGGTAGAGTGTTTTTCCGGGGATAGGCTTGCTGAGGAGAAGGGGATTGACTAGATAGGCCTTTAGCTGATCGAACGATTCTTGCTGTTGTTGGCCCCACTCGAAGCCCTTAGCCCCCCTGAGGGCCTTGAAGAAAGGAAGACACTTTTCTCCCGACTTAGACAAGAAATGCCCTATGGCTGCGAGGCACCCTGTGAGCTTCTGTACCTCTTTCACACTTGTAGGAGGAGCCATATCTAGTATGGCCTTGATCTTCTCGGGGTTGGCTTCGATCCCTCTTTGGCTGACCATGAAGCCTAGGAATTTTCCCGATGAGACTCCGAACGCACACTTGTTCGGGTTGAGCTGCATATCATGCTTCCTCAACACATCGAATGCTTCTTGGAGATCGGCAATATGGTCGGCCCCATGGATGCTTTTAACTAGCATATCATCAACATACACTTCCATGTTTCGGCCGATCTGATTCTGGAAGACTTTATTGACTAGGCGCTGGTAGGTGGCACCGGCATTTTTCAGCCCGAAGGGCATTATCCTATAGCAATAGAGCCCTTGATCGGTGACGAAGAAGGTCTTTGGGATATCCGGGGGGAACATTCTAATTTAATTGTATCCGAAGAAGGCATCCATAAAGCTCAGCAGCTCATGGTCCGAAGTAGCGTCAATCAAGGTGTCGATGCTGGGGAGAGGGAAAGGATCCTTTGGGCATGCTTTGTTAAGGTCCGTGAATTCGATGCAAATTCTCCAGCTCCCGTTGGCCTTCTTAACCATAACAACATTGGAGAGTCATTCGGGATAGTTGACTTCTTGTATGAATCGAGCCTTAAGGAGCTTGTCCACTTCTTCCTTTATAGCTTGCTGGCGCTCAGGGGCGAATTTGCGCCTTTTCTATTGGACCGGTTTGGACCCCGGAGCAACGCTTAGGTGGTGGATGAGGAGCTCCTCGGAAATTCCTGGCATATCGGCAGCCGACCAGGTGAAGAGGTCATGGTTCTTCCTGATGCATTGGACTATGTCGAAACATAGGGCAGATGAGAGGGTCTTACTGATAAAGAACTTGTGGTTCAGATCTTGCTCGGAAAAGAGCACTTCCTCCAGCTCATCCATCGGTTCGGACATAGGTTGGGCATTCCCCTGGGAAATCTCAAGGGTCTCGAGGGAGAGGACAGGACCCCTGGTGGAGGTCATGTAACACTTGCGGGCCATCTCTTGACTACCTCTTACTTTCCCTACACCTGACTTGGTGGGGAACTTCATTTTAAGATGATAAGCCGACGGGATGGACTCTAAAGCAGCTAGGCCAGGTCGGCCTAGAATCACATTGTAAGCAGCTGGGATGTCGATGACCATGAAATCCATCGGCTCTGTCCGGGTAGTAGGAGTTTTGCCAGCAATTACGTCAAGGTGATCACCCCTTCGATAGTCACTGGCACTCCCGTGAACCCATGGAGTGTGTAGTCGGTGGGCTTAAGCCTATCCAGCGATAACTTGAGCCCTCGGAAAGCTGCCAGGAAAAGGATGTTAATGGAGCTACCATTGTCCACCAGAATCCTCTCCACTTTAAAATTCTCCATATGGAGGTTGATCACTAGTGCGTCACAATGGGGGGTTGGGACTCCCTCCAGGTCTTCATCTGAGAAAGTGACTGGGACTCCGAGGTCTTTGGGAAGGGGTATGCCATGAACCGAGTTGACTTCTCGTATTAAAGCCTTTCGGGAAGAGTTGGAGGTTCCTCCCATGGGGCCCCCATGAATGAGATACAAGATGCATTCCTCTTCAAACTCGGGAGTCTCGTCGTGCCTTTTGGGACGCTTGTTAGCCCCCCTGGGGGGTGGAGGAAGATCAATTCGGTCCTTCCTCACAAATTTAGACAGTTGCCCTCTCTGGATGAGGGCCTCAATTTCATTCTTTAGGGCTCGACAGTCGTTGGTATCGTGGCCGTGGTCTCGATGACATCAGCACCACTTTTCCTTGTTCCTTTTCTTGCCAGGGGTATTCATCTTCGAGGCAGGAGGCAGAACTCCTTCCTTCTCGACCTCCATGAGAATGGTAGAAATGTTGGCATTAAGAGGGTTAAACTTCTCAAATCTAGGAGGCGAGCGGCGCTGACCCCCATTGTCCTTCTGGAGCTTCTTAGCTCCCTCTTCTTCAGCTGCCTTTCTCTTGGTTCCGGAGGAAGACCCCTCAAAAGTGGGGCGATGTTCAGCTTCCTCGGCCCGGATATACTTCTCGCTTCTGAGAAGAAGGTCGGAGAACTTTTGCGGGGGCTTCTTGGCTAGGGAGGACCGAAGGCTTGAGTTGAGGACGTTTGACTAGAAGGCTGCAGCGGCGACTGATTGGTCGAGGGAGGCAATGGACCTAGCTTCCGCAGTAAACCGCTTCACATAATCTCTCAGCTTCTCACCCTTCTTCTGACTGAGGTAAAGTAGAGAAATACTAGTCTATACGGCGACTACTCACGAAGTGGGTGACGAAGAGGGTCTCAAATTGTTCAAAGGAGAATATGGAGGATGGGGCAAGATGAGAGTACCATTCTCGGGCCGAACCCTTGAGAGTAGTTGGGAAGGTTTTGCATAGTAGAGCATCGGAAGCTTGGTGGATCAGCATGAGGGTCTTGAAGCTCTCGATGTGGTCCACGGGGTCTGACTCCCCAGAGTAAGTTTCAAACTGTAGGGGCTTGAAGCCTATTGGAACGGGAGCCTCCATGATTGTTCGAGAGAAGGGAGGTCGGCTTGGACGGAGGGTCCTTCCTCTCAGTTCTTCTTCTCTATCTAGTTGGCCGAGGTGCCTCTCCATCTCGTGGAGACGGCGGTAGACCATATCGTCCCTTCGACTGTAGCCAAGCGAGCCTCTGAACTCGTCTTCATAAGAAGGGGATCGCGGAGTTCGGCGATGGTAGCTAGGGGAATGGCAAGGACTGTGATGGCGGTGACTCGGAGCTTGAGGAGGGGTTAGGGACCAATGGCAAGGAATTTGGACCGGAGGAGTGGGGACCCCCTGAGCATTGTTGTTGTTCAACCGGAGGTTGAGGGCTTGCAAGATTGTGGCTTGGAATTGATGGAATTCGGCTCAGGTGATAGGCCCGTTTTCGTCCCTCGGGGGCTGCCGACCAGTAGGGGAGTGATGCCTTCTTCGATGGTACTCAGGGGACTCTCTCTGCCTTCTGTGAGGAGGGGACCTCCTGTGGTCGTGGCGACGAGGAGATCGCTCATTTGGACGTTTTGAGCGGGTGGCTCCCTCACGGGCCCGCCTTTCGTCGAAATGGCGGCGAAGGTCCTCTTCTTTCTGCCGGTTGATGAGGATGTTGCGGAGGTCTTCGGAAGGCCGGGGGTTATGAGATGCCATTGAGTCGGTTGAAGGGTTATATATGGAGACGTGGTCACGGTGAAAAGGTTGTTTCTGAGGATTGGGATGAGAGGTCCCTACACCGGCATTCTGGGGCCCGAGCGGAGCCCTTTGGGATTGAAGGTTCTGAAGAAGAGGTTGCTCCTGCGACAGGGGCTGATCAGGCTAAGGAGGGAGTTGCCCCTACTACTGGACGGTTTGGAGGGGGACCTACTGCTGTGGTTGAGGAGGAGTGGGTCCACGATTGGAACCTTTGGATCTCAGTTTTCGGGGAGGCATGGTTGGAGGTGATCTTAACCAAGGGAAGAGGAAGGATTGCTATTCGTGGGTTCCCACAGACAGCGCCAATCTGTTACCGCTAAATCTGGTAAGGGGGCAAACAGATAGAATTTGTGGATTCTTTGGGATGTTGAATAGTCAAACCTGAAGCCTTTCCACCGGAATTTGACCGTGATCTCCAGCCGTACACCTGCAAAAGGTGTGAAACACAGGGATTGATCCCGGCGACGCACCCTCCGACACTCAAGTCAGTAATCAGGAAGATTATGAATGAGCTTTTACTGGCAAAAGATTGATTACCTGTTAACAGTGGGGGATGGGGGGTATTTATAGCTGCCTTAGGGACCAGTTTCGGGATAAAATCCCTAATTCCCAGTGAAAGGATAGAGCGAATCAGGGCCGTTGATTAGGTATAACCATAAACCCTAATTCTATCCTGCAGGACTGGGTTTCATACGGGTTGAAACCTGCACCCAGTTGAGATGGATCCGTTCGTGGGTTATTGGGTCTTTGAAAAAAAGACCCAGTACCCACTTCAGACCCGCTTGTAGGTGAAATTACCGTTTTACCCCTGAGCTTTAAGATCCGCGCTTGATTTGGATGGTTCCGATTTAATCCTATTTTTAGCCATATCACCAGATAATAACAAAACTTCACGAAAATGGCTGAAAATTGTGGAGTATAGCACACAAAATGAGGCCAAAACAGTGAAACATGAAATTTCACTGAATTGGCCAAAAACCGTGAACTACCCAAAATATAGCCAAATTAGAGAAATATGAAATTTCACAAAAGTTGCGAAAACTGTGGACTATAACCCACAAAATGAGGTCAAAATAGTGAAATACCAAATGAGGCCGTAAATTTGAAATACGAAATTTAAAGTAAGTGGCTAAAAATTGTGGATTAGTCCACAAAATAATGCCAAAACAATACAATACGAAATTTCACGAAAGCAACCGAAAACTATGGACTACAGCCCACAAATTGTGGCTATAATGATGCAATACAAAATTTAACAAAAGGTTCTGAAAACTAAGGAGTGTAGTCCACGTAATGAGGCAAAAATAGTGAAATACAAATTTTCACAAAAGTTGTCAAAAATGTGGACTAAAGCCCACAAAATTATGTCAAAATAGTGAAATAAAAAATCTCATGACAGTGGTCGAAAACAATGAACTAGACTACAAAATACGACCAAAATAGATCAACACAAAATTTCACGAAAATGACAAAAAATTATTGGACTATAGCCTACAAAATCTGGTCAAACAATGAAATACAAAATTTCATGAAAGTGGTTGAAAACTATGGACTATCGACTACAAAATGAGGTGAAAACAGTAAAAAAAGAAAAACACAAAAATGATTGGAAACAGTTGACTATAACCCACAAAATACGTCTAGAACGGAACAATACAACATTTCACGAAAGTAGCCAAAAATTAAAGACTATAGCCCACAAAATTAGGCCAAAATAGTCTAATACAAAATTTCAAGAAAATGACAGGAAAATGTGGAATATAGGTCACAAAATAAGGCCAAACAGTGAAATATGAATATTCACGAAAGTGGCAGAAAATCATGGACTATAGTCCTCAAAATATGGCCAAACAGTGAAACACAAAATCTCATGAATACAGCCGAAAACTATAGACTATAACACACAAAATACGGCCAAAATAGTGAACAACAAAATTTTACAAATTTGGCCGAAAACTATTGACTAGAACCCCCAAATAAGGTCAAAACAGTAAAATATGAAATTTTACAAAAGTGGCAAAAAACCATAGTCTATAGCCTGCAAAATGATGCCAAAACAATGAAATATGAAATCTCATTAAAATGACTGAAAATTGTGGACTACAACCAATAAAATACGTCCAAAATGGAACAATACAAAGTTTCGCAAAATGGCCGAAAACTATGGACAATAAACCACAAAATGAGGTCAAAATATGTAAATATGAAATCTCACGAAAATAGATAAATATGAAATATCACGAAAGTAACCAAAAACATTGGACTGTAGCCCACAAAAAGAAGTCAAAATAGTGAGATAGAAATTTTACGAAAGTGGCCGAAAATCGTGGATTATAGCCCACAAAATGAGGTCAAACCAGTGAGTTAGAAATCTCATAAAAATGGCCGAAAAATGTGGACTACTGCCCACAAAATAAGGCCAAAATAGATAAAGTAGAAATCTCACGAAAGTGTTCAAAAACTGTGGATTATATAGCCCACAAAATATGAACAAAACAGTGAGATACGAAATTTCACGAAAGTGGTCGTAACTGTGAACTATATAATTCACAAAATGAGGCAAAACAGTGAATTGCGAAATCTCACGTAAACTGACCAAAAAATTGGGAGACTACCCACAAAATAAAACCCAATCTAATAAATATGACATTTCACAAAAGTGGCCGAGAAATGTGTACTAATAGCCTACAAAATAAGGTCAAAATAGTGAAATAAAAAATATCACAAACCCGGCTGAAAACTTTGGACTAGCCTACAAAATATGGCGAAAACAGAGAAATACGAAATTTCACGAAAGTGGTCAAAAATTGTGGACATAGCCGGTAAAAATGTGATCAGAATGATGAATTACGAAACTTCACGTAAGTTGCCGAAAACAGTGGATAGCCCACCAAATGAGGCCAAAAGAGTTAAATACGAAATTTCACGAGACTGACCGAAATCTATGGACAAAAATAAGGTCAAAATAGTGAGATACGAAATTTAACGGAAGTGGCAAAAACTAGGGACTACAGCACACAATATATGACCATAATAAATAAATACGAAATGTAACGAAAGTGGTGTAAAACTGTGGTTTATATCCCACAAAATGAGGCCTTAACAGTGAAATACAAAATTTTATGAAAGTGATCGAAAACTGTGGAATATAGCTCACAAAATGAGGCCAATTTAGTGAAATATGATATTCGACAAAAATAACCGAAAATTATGGACTATATCCGACAAAATAAGTCCAAAATGGTGAAATATGAAATTTAGCGAAAGTGGCCGAAAAATATGGGCTAGCTTACAAAATGTGGCCAAAACGGTGAAATTCGAAATTTGAAGAAATGACCGAAAATTGTAGACTATAGCCCACAAAATAAGGTCAAAACTTCATCTAAGTGGCTGAAAACTGTGGACTTTATCGTACAAAATGAGGCCAAAACAGGAAAATACAAAATCTGACGAAAATGTCTTAAACTATGGACTATAGCCCAAAAAATGCAGTCAAAACGATGAAACATGAATTTTAACAAAAATGGTTTAGAACTATGAAATGTAGCCCACAAAATAATGACAAAACAATGAAATAAGAAATTTCAGAAAAGTAATCGAAAACGGTGGATTATTGCCCATAAAATGAGGTGAAAACGGTGAAATAAGAAATCTCGCGAAAATGGCTTAAAATATGGATTAAAACGCCCATAAAATTTGACTAAAATAGAGAATCACAAAATTTCACAAAAGTTGTCGAAAATTTTGAATTATAGCTCATAAAATGAGGACAAAAAAAGAAATACAATATTTAACAAAAATGGCCGAAAACTATGGACTTTGGCCCACAAAATGGTCAAAACTGTGACATAAGAAAGTTCTGAAAACTATGGACTGGAGCCCACAAAATATTGCTAAAATAGAGAAACATGAAATTTCCCAAAAATGGCCCAAAACTGTGAACGCCCACAAAAATGAGGCCAAAACAAGAAAATACAATATTCACGAAAATGGCCGAAAACTTTGGACTATGACCCACAAAATGATGTCAAAACTGTGACATAAGAAAGTTCTGAAAAATATGATTTGGAGCCCACAAAATATTGCTAAAATAGAGAAACATGAAATTTCCCAAAAATGGCCCAAAACTGTGAACGCCCACAAAAATGAGGCCAAAACAAGAAAATACAATATTCACGAAAATGGCCAAAAACTGTGCACTACAACCTACAAAATGACATTAAAAACTCTGGACTATAACTCACAAAATGATGTCATAACATTGAAATATGAAATTTAACAAAAGTGGCAAAAAACTGTGGACTATACCACAAAATGAGGCAAAACAGTGAAATACAAAATTTTATGAAACTGGCTAAATATTTTGGACTATAGCCTAATAAATGCAGCACAAAACGATGAAATATGAAATTTAACAAAAGGTTCCAAAAACAATGTCTATATAGTCCATATAAATGGGCTAAAACAGTGAAATACGAATTTTCGCGAAAGTTGACAAAAACTATAGACTATAACTCACAAATGGAGGATAAAACAGTGAAATACGAAATTTCACGACAATGGCCGAAAACTGTGGACTATATAACCCACAAAATATGGCTAAAATAGAACTATACAAAATTTCATGAAAGCGGCCGCAAACTGCGGACATCCTAGAAAATAAGGATAAAATAGTGATATACGAAATTTCATGAAAATGGACGAAAATTGTAGACAATAATCCACAAAATGATATTAAAATAGTGACATACAAAATTTCATGATGGACTACAGCTTACAAAGTACGACAATAACAATAAAATACAAAATTTCATGAAATTGGTCGAAAATTATGGACTACAGCCCGTAAAATATAGCCAACATTAAACAATAAAAAAATCATGAAATTTGCCGAAAACTTTGCACTACACCCACAAAATGAGGCGAAAATTTTTAAGTGTGAAATCCTATGAAAGTCACTGAAAATACAGCCAAAACAGATAAATACGAAATCTCACAAAAGTTGCCGAAAACTGTGGATTATAGTCCACAAAAAGAAGCCTAAACGTTGAAATACGAAATTTCACTTAAATAGCCTAAAAATGTGGAATATAGCCACAAAATGTTGTCAAAATAGAGGATACGAAAGTGGCCAAAAACTGTCGATTATAGGCCACAAAATAATGCAAAAAACTGTGAACATTGAAATATCACAAAAGTGGCAAAAAACCGTGGACTCACAAAATGAGGCGAAAACAGTGAAATACGAAATTTCACGAAAGTGGTCGAAAGCAGGAACTACAGCCAATAAAAAAGGTAAAAAGAGTCTGATATGTAATTTCACCAAAGTGACCGAAAACTGTGGATTATATAACCCACAAAATAAAACAGTGTAATAAGAAATCTCACGAAAATGGTTGAAAACTATGGACTATAGCCCCAAAAATACGTCCAAAACAGAACAATACGAACTTTCATGAAAGTTGCTAAACTGTGGACTACAGCCCACAACATAAGGTCATTACAATGAACTACGGAATCTAACGAAATAAAATGAGACCGTAACAGTGAAACACGAAATTTGACCACAATGGCCAAAACTTGAGGTATAGCACACAAAATTAGGCAAAAAATAGTGAAATACGAAATTTGAAGAAAGTAACCTAAAACTATGGATTATAGTCGACAAAATGAAGCCAAAACAGTGAAATAAAAAATCTCACGAAACTGATTGAAAGTTGTGGATTATAGCCCACAAAATATGGCCAAAATAGAGAAACACAAAATTTCAGGAAAGTTGCCGAAAACTGTGAACTAGCCCACATAAAAGTGACCAAAACGATGAAATAGGAAATCTCATGAAAGTGGCCGAAAATTGTGTACAAAAATGAGACCAAAATAGTGAGATACAAAATTTGACGAAAGTGGCCGAACATCGTAGAATGTAGCCTACAAAATGAGGCCAAACTGTGAAATACAAAATCTCACGAGAAATACTAAATTTAGCACTACAGCACATAAAATATGGCCAAAACTAAGAAGTACTAAATTTCACGAAAGTGACCAAAAACTGTAGACTATAGCCCTCAAAATGAGGCCAAACCAGTGAGATACAAAATTTCACAAATGTGGCCAAAACTGTGGACTATATGCCATAAATTGAGGTCAAAACAGTGAAATAAGAAATCTCACGAAATGACTAAAAACTGTGGACTATAATATAGCCCACAAAATACATCCAAAACAGAATAATACAAAATTTCACGAAAGCGGTCGAAAATTATGTACTACAAGCCGACAAAATAAGGCAAAAACAGTGAAATACGAAATTTTACGAAATCTTCCAAAAACTGTGCCCTATAGCCCACATAATGAGTTCAAAATAATAAAATACGAATTTTCACGAAAGTTTACAAGAAAAGGTGGGCTCCAAAATGAGGCCAAAATAGAACAATACAAGTTTCACAAAAGTTGACGAAATCTTTACATTATAACCCACAAAATGAGGCTGACACAGTAAAATGCGTAATCTCACGAAAATGACCGAAAACTGTGGACTATAACCTACAAAATATGGCCAAAACAGTGAAAAAGGAAATTCCATGGAAGTGCCTGAAAATTGTGGACTATATAGCCTGCAAAATAAGGCAAAAACAATGAAATAAGAAATATCACGAAAGTGGTAGAAAACCGGGGACACAAAATTAGGTTATAATAGTGAGATACGAAATTTCACTAAAGTGGCCGAAAATTGTGATTTATAACCCACAAGAACAGGTCAAAACAGTCTCAAACGAGATTTCTCGAAATTGACCTTAAACTGTAGATTATAGCCCACAAAATGAGGTCAAAACAATAAATAAGAAATTCACTGAAATTGACCAAACAGTGAAATGCGAAAGCTCACAAAAATGGCTGAAAAGTGTGGAATATAGCCCGCAAAATACGATCAAAATAGAACAATAAGAAATTTCTTGAAAGTGGCCCAAAGTAATGGACTATAGCCCACAAAATGAGGCCAAAAGTAGCCAACAACTATGGGCTACAACTTGCAAAATGAGGCCATTATAATGAAATATGAAATCCAACCAAAATGGCCAAAAACTGTGTACTAATAGCCCACAAAATGACTGTAACAGTGAAATACGAAATTTGACCCAAATGGCCAAAACGTGAGGCATATAGGCCATAAAATTAGGCCAAACATTGAAATACAAAATCTCACAAAACTGACGGAAAACTATGGATTATAGCACACAAAATATGCCCAATATAGAGAAATATGAATTTCACGTAAGTTACCGAAACTGTGGATTGTAGCCCTCAAAATGAATCCAAAATAGTGAGATACAAAATTTCACGAAAGTGTCTGAAACTGTGGAATATATCCCAAAACATTATGTAAAATAGTTAAATACACAATCTTATGAAGTTGGTCGAAAATTGTGAACTAAATTTAAAGATAGTAGCCAAAAATTGTGGACATTAGCCACTCAAAATGAGGCCAAAATAGTGAGATATAAAATTTCACGAATGTGACCGAAACTATGGACTATAGCCCACAAAAGAAGGTCAAAATAGTGAAAAAGAACTCACGAAAATGGCAGAAAGTGTGGACAGCCTACAAAATATGCTCAAAACAGAGGAAAACAAAATTTAACAAAAGTGGCCGAAAATTTTGGACTATAGCCCACAAAATGAGGCTGAAACATTAAAACAAAAAATTTCTTGAAAGTGGCCGTAAAATGTGGATTATAACCTGCAAAAGGAGGTCAAAACAGTGAAATATGAAATCTAACAAAAATTATTGAAAACGACTGTAACTCACAAAATTATGGTCTAAACAGTGAAAAAAGATATTTGACTCAAATGGCCGAGAAGAGTAGATTATAGCCGCAAAATAAGGCTCAAATGGAGAATTACAAAATTTAATGAAAGTGGCGAGAAAATGTGAATTATTTCCCACAAAATGTGGTCATAACAATGACATACGAAATTTCATGAAAGTGGTTGAAAACCGTGATTCATAACCCACAAAAAAGGGTCAAAACAGTATGATAAAAAATTCACAAAAGTTACCAAAAACAGTGAACTATAGCCCTCAAATTGAGCCCAAAACAGTGAAATATGAAATTCACGAGGGTGCCCGGAAACTATGGCCAACGACTCGCAAAATGAGGTCATTACAGTGAAATATGAAATCTAACAAAAATGACCAAAAACTGTGCACTGTAGCGCACAAAATGAGACTACAACAGTGAAATACAAAATTTGACCAAAATGGCATAAACTTGAGGTCTATAGCCTACAAAACGAGGCAAAAAATAATGAAATACGAAATTGTACGAAAAATGCCGAAACCTAGGGAACTATAGCCCAAAAATGAGGCCAAAACAGTGAAATATGAAATTTTCGAAAATGATCTAAAACTGTAGACTATATCCCACAAAATAGGCCCCAAACAGTGAAATTTCAAATTTAACGAAAGTAGCTGAAAACAGTGGATTGTAGCCCAAAAAATGAGACCAAAATAGTGAAATACAAAATCTTATTATATTGGCTGAAAATTGTGAACTATAGCCCACAAAATATGGCCAAAATAGATAAATATGAAATTTTAGGAAAGTTACCGGAAACAATGGACTGTTGCCCACAAAATAAGGATAAAACAGTGAAATACGATAATAAAAAAAATGGCAGATTATTATGGACTACATCCCACAAAATGAGGCCAAAAATAGTGAGACGAAATTTGACGAAAGTGGCTGAAATTTGTGAACTATGGCCTTCAAATTGATGCCAAACAATGAAATACAAAAATCCCACGAATCTAGTCGAAAACTGTAGGCACAAAATATGACTAAAATAGATAAATATGAAATATCACAAAAGTGACAAAAACTGTGGACTATAGCACTCAAAATGATGCCAAAATAGTGAGATACAAATTTTCGCGAAAGTTGTCGAGACTATGTAATATAGCCCACAAAATGAGGTAAAAACAGTAAAATATCAAACCCCTGAAAATGGCAGAAAACTTTGGACTATAGCCCACAAAATACTCCTAAAACAGAACAATACAAAAGGACACGAAGTGGCCAAAAACTTTGGACTATAACCTATAAAATGAGGCTGAAATAGTGAAATATAGAACTTCACGAAAGTGACAAAAACTGTGGGAATATACCCATAAAATGAGGCCAAAACAATCAAATACAAAATCTTTCAAAAATGAATAAAAACTGTGCACTATAGCCCACAAAATGATGTCAAAATAGTGAAATATGATATCACATAAAAATGACTGAAACTGTGGACTATAACCCAAAAATAAGGCTAAAACAATGAAATACGAAATATAACGAAAGTGACTGAAAACGTTGATTATACCCCACAAAATGAGGTCAAAATAGTTAAATTCGATATTTCACAAAAGTAGATAAAATTGTGGACTGTTCACAAAATGAGGCCAAAACAGTGAAATACGAAATTTCACGAAAGTGACCAAAAACTGTGGACTATAGCCCGTAAAATGAGGCAATTATCGTGAAATAAGAAATCTAACCAAAATGACCGAAAATTGTAGACTATAGCCCACAAAATAAGACCGTAACAGTGAAATACGAAATTTTACGAAAATGACTAAGTCTATGGACTTATAGCCAACAAAATGAGGCCACAACAGTGAAATACGAAATAGTCAAAAATTGTATACTATTGTCCACTGAATAAGGTCAAAATAGTGAAATACGAAATTTAACGTAAGTTGCCAAAAACTGTGAACTAGCCCACAAAATGAGGCTAAAATAGTGAAATACTAAATCTCACGAAACTGACCGAAAACTATAAACTATATCCCACAAAATATTGCCAAAACAGATATATAGAAATTTTATCGAAAGTTGCCGAAAACTGTGCACTATAGCCACACTATAGCCCACAAAAATGAGGCAAAAAAAAGGAAATTTCACAAAATGATGTCATAACAGTGAAATATAAAATTTCACAAAAATTGCCAAAATAATAAAATACGAATTTTACGAAAGCTGCCGAAAACTATGCGTTTAGCCCACAAAAATGAGGCAAAAATATGAAATTTCACAAAATGAGATCGTAACAGTGAAATACGAAATTTCACAAAACAGTGAAATACAAAATTTTACGAAAGAGGCTGAAAACCGTGGACTATACAACTCACAAAATGAGACCAAAACAGTGACATACGAATTCACACGAAAATGGCCGAAAACAGTGGACTATAAGCCCATAATGCAAAATTTCACGAAAGTAGCCAAAATTTGTTTGTTATATCCCAAAAATTGTTGGCAAAAAACTATGAAATACAAAATTTCATGAAAGTTGCTTGAAAACTGTAGACTACACACAAAATGAGGTCAAAACAGTGAAATTCGAAAACTCACGAAAATGACAAAAAACTATGGACTATAGCCTACAAAATATGGTCAAAATAGGGAAATAAGCAATTTCACGAAAGTTGCTGAAAACAATGGAATAAGGTCAAACAAAGAAATACGAAAGTTCTCGAAAACTGTGGACTATACAACCAACAAAATTATGCCAAAATATTGAAATACGAAATCTCGTGAAAGTTGTTGAAAACTATGGACGAAAACACATAAAATAAGGCTAAAACAGAATAATGCAAAATTTTACGGAAAGTGGCCGAAAATTGTGAACTGTAGCCCATAAAATGATGCCAAAGCAATGAAATAAGAAATTTCACGAAAATAGCCGGAAACTATGAACTATAGCCCACCAAATGAGGTCAAAATAGTTAAATACGACAGACATTTCACAAAAGTTGCTGAAAACTATGGACTATATACCCCACAAAATGATGTCAAAACAGTGAATACGAAATTCCACGAAAGCGACCGAAAATTATCGACTATAGCCCATAGAATAAGACAAAAACTGTGTGGAAACCCATGATTTTTCATGTGGTGGATTTTTCTCGAAAGTTGCCGAAAATGGTGGATTTTTCACGAATTTCGTCGACTAGGTCCAAGTTGGCCCTGAGATCGCTCGAATTCAATTCCTTATTGAAACCCATGATTCTAGACGAAGGGAGCCCGATTTTCAGGGGGATGACAGCCTCTATCCCGTATGTCAGGATGAATGGGGACTCACTGTAGGGATCCTCTTGGTTGTTTGATATGACCAAAGGACGCTTGGCAGCTTGTCGACCCACGGGCCCTTGGGATATTTGTCCAACCATTTCTTGAGGCCTTCAAGAATTTGGCAGTTGACATTTTCAGCTTGACCGTTCGATAGAGGATGTGATATAGATGAGAACCACCGCAGGACCGCGAGATCTTTGCAGAACTTTTAGAAGTTTTTGCTGACGAATTGAGTTTCATTGTCGTTGATAAGCACGCACGGGATCCCGAACCAACAAATGAAATGTTCTCATAAGAATTGTTGGGCTTGATGCTCGGTTATCGTGGCCAGGGGTTCTGTTTCGATCCACTTTGTGAAGTGGTTGATGGCCATAATGAGGAAGCGCCTTTGGCCCATAACCTTCAGGAAGGGACCGACTAGATCCATCCCCCACATGACAAAGGGGGTCGACAGGTAAGTGACTTGAGTTCAGCTTGTGGCATGCGCCTGATCGAAGAGAATCTCTGACATGGGCCGCATTTTTGACAAGTTCGTGGGCATTGTAACACCCCGCAAAATTGAAAATTACAATTTTGCCCCTGGGTGTTACGCACGTATATTTTGTAATGTATTTCACTACATATTTTGGATTCGTACTATTTATACATTTTCCGTATTGATTTCAGTCAACTAAAATATAATATTTCAATCCCTGGGATTTACGTGCTTTTTACGTGTTTTGATGCACGTGCTTCCACCACTATGTATAATATTTTCTATAGGTTTAAATTATTTATTTTTATGTATTTAAACCTATTTTATAAAACGAAAATTTATTTTCCCCCTGTTTTGATCAAAATGCATTTTTTTGACTTTCTGCACGTATAATGCACGTGTTTTCTACGTGTTGTGATTTCATCATGAAATATATATAAATTAGTAAATATAATTTTGGTTATATTATTTTCGATTATATTTAATAATTTTTCATCAATAAAATTAATTTTTCGCATTTTGATATTTTACGTGCGATGCACGTGTTTCCTACGCACGTAGTAATTACGTCTTAAAATTTATAAATAATTTTCCTATATTGTATTTTTATTATCTTTAATATTTTTACACTGATAAAACCAAATTCCGCATTTTTATATTTTACGTGCGAAGCACGTGGTTTCGGTGTGCACATGTAAGCGTAATTGTTTTCAAAATAAATTCTAGAGTGCGTGTAACACCCGTAGTTTAGAAAAAAAATATATATATATAAATTATGTTCAAAAGATATAAGTATAGTGACTGATTGTATATATTTGGTAATATAATGGATTTGGAAATGTATGGAATGGTATGCATGGGTGGGGGCCACGTGAATGGTGAAACAGCACATCTGTTGTTGCTTGAATTCTTTGAATGTGGTTGACTTTGGTCAACCTTGGCATGACGTGGCAAAAAAAAAAAAAATTCACGGGGCCCACCCGGTGCATTCGGTAGAGTATGGGAAGGAGTTTAGTTTTTTTTTTTGAGTAATGAGTGAGTTATGGGAGAGGGATTTGATTAGTAGGAGTTAGTGTTTTAGAGAGTGGGGAGATGAAGAGTGAGGAGTTAGGGGAGTTATGAAATGTGAAGAGGTGAGAATTAAAAAGAGAATTAAAATGAGGATTTATTAGGTGGGTAATTTTGCAAATTGAACCCTCTACATATCCTATAAATAGCACCCTACCCCTTTTCATTTCACACACAAAAAATTAGAATTAAAACAAGAGAAAGAAAAGAGAAAGAAAAGATTGTAAGAAAAAGAAAGAGAGTTATTGTGCTTGGAGGATCTCTTGCTTGGAGCATTTGCTAGGAGGAGAAGAGGACTAGGAGTTGCTAGGAGCAAGAAGGAGCTATTCATTTGTAGTTTTCAACCTTCAAACAAGAGGTGGGTTCTCATGCTTTCTAATTTAGAACTATGCATGCTAGTGATAATATATGAACATTTTGTTTTGATGTGTAGTTAAAATTTCATGTTAGTGTTACATGCTATTGCTATGATTAAACAAATAATAGGAATTTTTGACTAAAGAGCTAATGCCATAGATCATGTTAGAATACTTGTAAAATGTTATGCATGTTAAAAGTGTGTGGTTGTATGAGAAATTTGTTGAAAAATGTTGGGAATACATTCTTTTGCAAAAATATTTTTGTGAAGAATCTTGTTATGAATAGATAAAATTTCATGTTAGTTTAAAGTGATGTTGTGATTGATGTGATTAAGTAGAAAAAGGAAGTATACCATGCTAACTAAAGAAAGAGAATTACTTGATTGTTGTGAACCATGCTAATATGTTTGATTAGTTTTGTGTTTACAATAGTGTTAATATATGAGAATAACTTTGATGTGAAATTTACAAATGAGAATCATGCCATCATAATTGCGAAAGTAGTCTTATTGTGACAATTACCATGTTAATGAAAGAAGACAAATTCTTGTATAAACCATGTTGGTAAATTGTAAAATTTTATGCTTATAATATTATTGACCGTATTAGATTTTATAATAAAATAAAAATGAAATTTCGTTAGTTTATAATATGTCGACATGTGTAGGTTCTATTTTTAAAAGAATGGGAACTATTGTGTGAAAGGACAACTTTTATTTTCATTATAAAATATAATTTATGTCAAATTGAGATTTTAATTAAATAGACATGGATACTAGTTTTCATTTCTTTTGTAGGATTTGGTTCCTAAAGAAAAGTCTAAGTCTTGCAAAAGATGAGAAAAAGGAATTTCTTTAAATAAGTGAAAAATAGTATTTTTAAAATAATTGGAAATTTTATTAGTTACTATCTTTTTATTAGTTACTATCCTTTTATTAGTTACTATCATGGAAAGGATTATTTCTAAAATTGTGAAAGAATTGATCTTTTGGAATGAACACATTTTATGGAAAAAGACACACATTGTGGATAGTTGAACAAAAGAACATTTGTGCCTTTTTAAACAGAGATTACACATAGACTTACTGGTTAGCGTAATAAACTTGGGTTTGGTTGAGAATAGTCACGGGTTCAAAACTCCCTGGTGACTTATATTTTATTTTGGGGTTTTAAAATGATTTGGTAAATAGTTTCGAAAGTGGGTCAGTTTGGTAAAAACTTCCGTGGGAACTAGATCTGTAATTTTGATAGTGAGTAGGTCAATTTGGTAAATAGTTTCCAGAGTGGGTCAGTTGGGTAAAAACTTTCAAAAGTGTTTCATTTTGGGTAAATTTTAGTATTCATAAAACATAAATGAAGAATTTATTCTTAAGATTGTTTTTGTGTAATTGATAAGTTTTAACGAGGATTTGAGATAGGAAGAAAAATAAATGACTACAAAAGTATTAGTAAGGAGCATGACTTTTAATTTACAAAATAATGATTTATGGTGAATTGAAATCTCTTTATTTCTAGAAATGCAATATGGTTGAGTTATGTGACTTTTGAGATCATGAAAGATTTTGTTGTGAATGAGTAAATCATGTTTAGTGCTAAAGATGAGACATTGAATCGTGTTAAAATGAGACATCGTATGAATTTGAAATTGTGAATGAATTATTATTTATTATGAATAACTAGATCATGAATAGTGGCAAGACTATGAAATGATTACTTTGTGGATAAGTGTTAAGACAAGATTTGATTATTTTTGTGAAGTGAATTGAAAGATGAAATTATATAAGTTTAAGGCATGATTACAAAAGGGTGTGAATACCCATGCTTATTGTACATGAAAGTTTATGAATTAGAGTTAGTAAGACCTCGATACCGGCATTACTGAAAGAAAAGATTTGAGATATGATTTGGAGATATGGCCAAGGAGTCATCTCGTATTTGTTGATTAAATCCGGTAGGAGGAAAAAACTGATTCTATGAGTAGAAATTATTCATGTCTTGAACTTAGGAAAATTTAGGCACATAAGTGAAGATGTAGTAAACTTAGGGAAACGTAAGTGGGGTGCTCTATATAGTTGTTGGTGGACTCCAAGACTATAGACCCAGTTGGTGGACTGAGGTTGCCCTGTGGGAGACGGATTATTATATTTTAGTCCGGGACTATGAGGACGGGTCAACGGTGGACTCCGGGATCTTGAGTAGTCGGACGGATGGATTTTGTGTTTACCGTCTCCAATGTATATATATATATTGGGCTAGAGGGTCACATACGGGACGGTTCGTACGATGTGGAATCTGTTATAACAGTTGGCGGTGGACTCCAAGGCTGGGATTCACATTCGTGGAATAGTCTGAACTTTGTTTTGCTACCGGGTAGTTTTCATGGCGAGGGATCGAGCCCTTTATTGTGGAGAACGTAGGCGCTTGCCCTCGGACCTATGTAGTATGGGATGCATAGAATCCGAACAAGTGTGCATTAGTGTCATCCTAGTGTAGAATGGTATGCATTAGGCATTAAGATATGACATACACTTATGTTTAGAATAATCACTTTTGACACTTTATATGTTCATTCAATCTTTTTGTGATTTGTTAAAGTATGAGACCGTTATACTATTCCCGGCATAGAGAGGATAGCCGTGTATAACATTTTGTCAGTTGTAAGTAACTGACGTGCCCACAGATTAACATGCAGGTAATGGACTATTCGCGAAGCTATAAAGTGGATATGCTGGAGCTGTGTTATTTTAAAGATGTTGTAAATATTTTATTGTAAATTTCATTCTTCCGCTGTGTAAAACCAAGTTGTAATTGAACTCTGATGTATTAGTGAAAAAGTTTTAAATTTTCCTTGTAAAATTGTACGAAGTGAAGTAAAGATCCTGTGAAATCTCGAATTTATCCTTATTTAAAATTCGGGATGTTACAGATGGTATCAGAGCATGCTTCACAAGTAGTACAAGTTTATAAGGAACGATAAAAAGGGACGATAAATTTGGGACAAGCTAAGGGAGTCCTTCTGTCAACCGGGTGTAAACAGCCCTAAGCGACACGGTATTTAAGCGTCTTCGGACCACCGCTAGCTGGGAACCGACTCCTACAGCTAACCCAAGTAAATCAGAACTTGATAGACTAAAGATTTGTTTAGGAAGAGTAGTAAGATCATTAACTATAGTCTAGAACCCATGACACCTTATTGAGTAGTTACAACATTATTCCTGCAAACACTAGAGTGTGAGTTTCAGTCTATAGAGATTTAAATGTAAGTGATTTACATTTGTGTTGCTCTATGCACTGATGTTTTCTCTTTCTTTTGGTGGCGGAGTCGTGAATGAAGTTGTTATTGAACTTACATTCAATTTCATTCATGATGTTCTCCTCGTATACATTAATATGAGAGTGTATGCGAGCACATTTTCCCCCGGGTATCAGAGTGGCGCAGTGGAAGCGTGGTTGGCTTGGACCGTCATTCATGATACCTTATACACTTTCCTCTCAAATTATTTTTGTAGATCATTATCATGGTACTTTCTCCATATTCAATATATAAATTTTTAATAAACATTTTCTTATGTTATTAAATCATTTGAATATTTATTATTTATCTATTTTTCTTAGTCTTGATATTTTAAACTTGTTTTTCAAACTTAAAATTTCGTCTTTCATGTATTTACGTCATTTTATGTTTACCCGTTTATATCTACTATTACTTTACGTATTTTGTCAAGTTGCCATTTATCAAATTAATATTTCAACAATTATTTTCTTCATTTATTATTTTGGATTTTTCTTATGAAATTTTCTTATGTGCACTCATTTTATATGATCTGATTTCTATGATACTATATTATCTTATATGTTCTTAACAAGATTGAAATTTTTCTACCTATATAAATGTGGCATACTATTTGTTTATTGTCTACATTTGGTACTATTATTATTATTTGTTTTGATATATTAATTTTTACTAATGATCACTACTCATTACTTTTATAGTTTTACGCTTCTTTAATATAATGCATATACTCACTATTTATACATTATCTTTCCTAAAATTTTAACTGTCTTTACACTCTTAGTTATTACATATATTTTCCCAATGATTTCTATATATATCATATATTTCAATATTCCCATTATACATATCATTTTACCCTCATCTAATTACATTAATACTTTTGCATATACTTGTTTATGTCTCTTGTCCTAATTTGCTATACTATATAATTATTGTTTTCAATTGTGTTTTCATCTCGTGTATGTGCTTTACACTATTTTGTCTTAATGTTATAAATTATTTTCATTACTACAAATTTTTGTATATCAATTTTGATATTATTGCTGTCATAATTTCCTATATAGAGTTGTTTTGTTTTCCTCATTGCATATTTTAAAGTTTGCAGTTTCCTGAATACAAGAATAATATTTTCTTTTGCGTGTACAAAATATAATCTTTACCCTAGCGAGTTCCGGGGACGGAACTACTCTAAGGGGGAGAGAGTGTAACACCCCGCAAAATTGAAAATTACAATTTTGCCCCTGGGTGTTACGCACGTATATTTTGTAATGTATTTCACTAAATATTTTGGATTCGTACTATTTATACATTTTCCGTATTGATTTCAGTCAACTAAAATATAATATTTCAATCCCTGGGATTTACGTGCTTTTTACGTGTTTTGATGCACGTGCTTCCACCACTATGTATAATATTTTCTATAGGTTTAAATTATTTATTTTTATGTATTTAAACCTATTTTATAAAACGAAAATTTATTTTCCCCCTGTTTTGATCAAAATGCATTTTTTTGACTTTCTACACGTATAATGCACGTGTTTTCTACGTGTTGTGATTTCATCATGAAATATATATAAATTAGTAAATATAATTTTGGTTATATTATTTTCGATTATATTTAATAATTTTTCATCAATAAAATTAATTTTTCGCATTTTGATATTTTACGTGCGATGCACGTGTTTCTTACGCACGTAGTAATTACGTCTTAAAATTTATAAATAATTTTCCTATATTGTATTTTTATTATCTTTAATATTTTTACACTGATAAAACCAAATTCCGCATTTTTATATTTTACGTGCGAAGCACGTGGTTTCGGTGTGCACATGTAAGCGTAATTGTTTTCAAAATAAATTCTAGAGTGCGTGTAACACCCGTAGTTTAGAAAAAAAATATATATATATAAATTATGTTCAAAAGATATAAGTATAGTGACTGATTGTATATATTTGGTAATATAATGGATTTGGAAATGTATGGAATGGTATGCATGGGTGGGGGCCACGTGAATGGTGAAACAGCACATCTGTTGTTGCTTGAATTCTTTGAATGTGGTTGACTTTGGTCAACCTTGGCATGACGTGGCAAAAAAAAAAAAAATTCACGGGGCCCACCCGGTGCATTCGGTAGAGTATGGGAAGGAGTTTAGTTTTTTTTTTTTGAGTAATGAGTGAGTTATGGGAGAGGGATTTGATTAGTAGGAGTTAGTGTTTTAGAGAGTGGGGAGATGAAGAGTGAGGAGTTAGGGGAGTTATGAAATGTGAAGAGGTGAGAATTAAAAAGAGAATTAAAATGAGGATTTATTAGGTGGGTAATTTTGCAAATTGAACCCTCTACATATCCTATAAATAGCACCCTACCCCTTTTCATTTCACACACAAAAAATTAGAATTAAAACAAGAGAAAGAAAAGAGAAAGAAAAGATTGTAAGAAAAAGAAAGAGAGTTATTGTGCTTGGAGGATCTCTTGCTTGGAGCATTTGCTAGGAGGAGAAGAGGACTAGGAGTTGCTAGGAGCAAGAAGGAGCTATTCATTTGTAGTTTTCAACCTTCAAACAAGAGGTGGGTTCTCATGCTTTCTAATTTAGAACTATGCATGCTAGTGATAATATATGAACATTTTGTTTTGATGTGTAGTTAAAATTTCATGTTAGTGTTACATGCTATTGCTATGATTAAACAAATAATAGGAATTTTTGACTAAAGAGCTAATGCCATAGATCATGTTAGAATACTTGTAAAATGTTATGCATGTTAAAAGTGTGTGGTTGTATGAGAAATTTGTTGAAAAATGTTGGGAATACATTCTTTTGCAAAAATATTTTTGTGAAGAATCTTGTTATGAATAGATAAAATTTCATGTTAGTTTAAAGTGATGTTGTGATTGATGTGATTAAGTAGAAAAAGGAAGTATACCATGCTAACTAAAGAAAGAGAATTACTTGATTGTTGTGAACCATGCTAATATGTTTGATTAGTTTTGTGTTTACAATAGTGTTAATATATGAGAATAACTTTGATGTGAAATTTACAAATGAGAATCATGCCATCATAATTGCGAAAGTAGTCTTATTGTGACAATTACCATGTTAATGAAAGAAGACAAATTCTTGTATAAACCATGTTGGTAAATTGTAAAATTTTATGCTTATAATATTATTGACCGTATTAGATTTTATAATAAAATAAAAATGAAATTTCGTTAGTTTATAATATGTCGACATGTGTAGGTTCTATTTTTAAAAGAATGGGAACTATTGTGTGAAAGGACAACTTTTATTTTCATTATAAAATATAATTTATGTCAAATTGAGATTTTAATTAAATAGACATGGATACTAGTTTTCATTTCTTTTGTAGGATTTGGTTCCTAAAGAAAAGTCTAAGTCTTGCAAAAGATGAGAAAAAGGAATTTCTTTAAATAAGTGAAAAATAGTATTTTTAAAATAATTGGAAATTTTATTAGTTACTATCTTTTTATTAGTTACTATCCTTTTATTAGTTACTATCATGGAAAGGATTATTTCTAAAATTGTGAAAGAATTGATCTTTTGGAATGAACACATTTTATGGAAAAAGACACACATTGTGGATAGTTGAACAAAAGAACATTTGTGCCTTTTTAAACAGAGATTACACATAGACTTACTGGTTAGCGTAATAAACTTGAGTTTGGTTGAGAATAGTCACGGGTTCAAAACTCCCTGGTGACTTATATTTTATTTTGGGGTTTTAAAATGATTTGGTAAATAGTTTCGAAAGTGGGTCAGTTTGGTAAAAACTTCCGTGGGAACTAGATCTGTAATTTTGATAGTGAGTAGGTCAATTTGGTAAATAGTTTCCAGAGTGGGTCAGTTGGGTAAAAACTTTCAAAAGTGTTTCATTTTGGGTAAATTTTAGTATTCATAAAACATAAATGAAGAATTTATTCTTAAGATTGTTTTTGTGTAATTGATAAGTTTTAACGAGGATTTGAGATAGGAAGAAAAATAAATGACTACAAAAGTATTAGTAAGGAGCATGACTTTTAATTTACAAAATAATGATTTATGGTGAATTGAAATCTCTTTATTTCTAGAAATGCAATATGGTTGAGTTATGTGACTTTTGAGATCATGAAAGATTTTGTTGTGAATGAGTAAATCATGTTTAGTGCTAAAGATGAGACATTGAATCGTGTTAAAATGAGACATCGTATGAATTTGAAATTGTGAATGAATTATTATTTATTATGAATAACTAGATCATGAATAGTGGCAAGACTATGAAATGATTACTTTGTGGATAAGTGTTAAGACAAGATTTGATTATTTTTGTGAAGTGAATTGAAAGATGAAATTATATAAGTTTAAGGCATGATTACAAAAGGGTGTGAATACCCATGCTTATTGTACATGAAAGTTTATGAATTAGAGTTAGTAAGACCTCGATACCGGCATTACTGAAAGAAAAGATTTGAGATATGATTTGGAGATATGGCCAAGGAGTCATCTCGTATTTGTTGATTAAATCCGGTAGGAGGAAAAAACTGATTCTATGAGTAGAAATTATTCATGTCTTGAACTTAGGAAAATTTAGGCACATAAGTGAAGATGTAGTAAACTTAGGGAAACGTAAGTGGGGTGCTCTATATAGTTGTTGGTGGACTCCAAGACTATAGACCCAGTTGGTGGACTGAGGTTGCCCTGTGGGAGACGGATTATTATATTTTAGTCCGGGACTATGAGGACGGGTCAACGGTGGACTCCGGGATCTTGAGTAGTCGGACGGATGGATTTTGTGTTTACCGTCTCCAATGTATATATATATATTGGGCTAGAGGGTCACATACGGGACGGTTCGTACGATGTGGAATCTGTTATAACAGTTGGCGGTGGACTCCAAGGCTGGGATTCACATTCGTGGAATAGTCTGAACTTTGTTTTGCTACCGGGTAGTTTTCATGGCGAGGGATCGAGCCCTTTATTGTGGAGAACGTAGGCGCTTGCCCTCGGACCTATGTAGTATGGGATGCATAGAATCCGAACAAGTGTGCATTAGTGTCATCCTAGTGTAGAATGGTATGCATTAGGCATTAAGATATGACATACACTTATGTTTAGAATAATCACTTTTGACACTTTATATGTTCATTCAATCTTTTTGTGATTTGTTAAAGTATGAGACCGTTATACTATTCCCGGCATAGAGAGGATAGCCGTGTATAACATTTTGTCAGTTGTAAGTAACTGACGTGCCCACAGATTAACATGCAGGTAATGGACTATTCGCGAAGCTATAAAGTGGATATGCTGGAGCTGTGTTATTTTAAAGATGTTGTAAATATTTTATTGTAAATTTCATTCTTCCGCTGTGTAAAACCAAGTTGTAATTGAACTCTGATGTATTAGTGAAAAAGTTTTAAATTTTCCTTGTAAAATTGTACGAAGTGAAGTAAAGATCCTGTGAAATCTCGAATTTATCCTTATTTAAAATTCGGGATGTTACAGGCATCCTGCAGTATAGTCGGCCAATAGTACCCTTGGTTGAGCACTTTCCTTGCAAGCGACCTGCTGCACATATGGTAGACACCAATTCCTCCGTGTAACTCCTCCAGTGCATACTTGTCTTCATCAGGACTCAGACATCGGAGATATGGTCTCCCGTCCATCTTAGTGTATGAGTGCTTGAAGTTTACATTGTTAATCAATGTGAATCTTTCTGATCAGATTCTTATATTTCTAGCCTCGGCCGGGTCTAGTGGGAGTTCTCCATTTGTTAAGTACTTTTGGATGGGATCCATCCAAGTTTCAGCTTGAATGCATGGGTTGAGGCAAAGGACCTCGGGGTTCTCGATGCTAGGCTTGAGGAGGATCTCAACTGGGACAATGTGATCTAGGCCCTCGAGGACGACGAGGTGAGCTTGGACAAGGCATCAGCCTGGCTATTTTGTTCCCTCAGAATGTGCTCGACAGCGGCGTACTCGATGATTGTTAAGAGTTATCTGACGCGTGCCAAGTATTGGATCATCTGAGCATCACAGGCTTCATAATTCCCAGAAATCTGATTGACCACGAGCTGATAGTCGCTGAAGGCCCTCACTCGTCTTTCCCCTGCCTTGTGGGCTAGCATGAGCCCCGCGATCATCGCTTCATATTCTGCCTCGTTGTTGGAGGCTTGAAAATTGAGACGCGGGGAATACTAGATGACGAAGTCGTCGGGACCTCTAAGTATGATACCAGCACCACTTCCACCCTTGCAGGATGATCTATCGACATAGATATCCCCAATGGGTTCATCTTCTTGGATTTCAGATGCTTCGGGAATGATACATTCCATGATGAATTCTATGAAGGCTTGTTCTTTGATGACTGTCCGAGGTTGGTAGCTGATGTCATGCCGGCTCCGTTCAATTGACCACTTGATCAAGCGGTCGAAGTTATCCAGTTTGTTGAGGACTATCTTAAGAGGTTGATCTGTCAGGACTTGGATGGAGTGGGCTTGAAAGTATGGTCGTAGTTTTCGAGCGGCCATCACTAATGCGTAAGTGACCTTTTCCATCCTGGCATATCGAAGCTTGGCATCGTGCAGAACTTTGCTGACATAATAGATGGGCTTCTGAACCCCGTCTTCCTCCATGATAAGTGTAACACCCCGCAAAATTGGAAATGACAATTTTGTCCCGCGTGTGTTATGCACGTATATTTTATACCGTTACTATGATATCCGTAACACATTTCAGTATAAATATCATACTTATTTTGTATTTCAACTATTTATTCATTTCCCGTCTTCTCAAAATTTATTTTATCCTATTTGAGTCAACTCAAATATAAAATTTCAATCGCTGTGTTTTTACATGCTTTATACGTGTTATCGATGCACGTGTCAATTACGTATATTCCACTGTTGCGTGTAACATTTTGATGTGTTTCAATTATTTATTTAATGACGTGTTTCGAATTCGTTTTATAAATAGAAATTTATTTTTCTCTTATTTTAATTAAAATATTTTTATACATGCGGTGCACGTATTTTTCTATGTTCGTATTGATTACATTATTGAATGTGTATATTAAATATATTTTTTCTTATGTTGTATTTCTATTATCTTTAAATATCTTCCGTTGATAAGATTGATTTCATATTTGAACATTTATTTTTACGTGCAACGCACGTACAATTTCATCTCATTATTTTCATTCTAAAATTTACTTAAAGTTATGCATGATTTTCTTTCTTTTTCTCATTTAGTTGTCTACTTATTATTTAGATTAATAGAAGACTCAAAGCCCACTAGAATAAATTAATTAAATTAAACCAAGCCCACAAAAGAAGCCCACTAAGACAAACCTACAATTAGTTGTACATTTTCTTACACATGTCATGTAACAACTAGTTGATACACAAATATAAATATAAAAATATATTAAAAAATGAGAGGGTTTGCACTTGTGCACTACACGTGCACTTGCATGCACAAGAAAGGGGTAGCCGGCCATTTGCTTGAGTGGGGAGAGTGAAGAGAGTGGAAGAGTGGGGAGAGTGGGTAGTTATGTAGAGTTGTGAGATCAAATCCTAGCCATTCATTTCCCCTATAAATACCCCCCCTCCCCCCTAGTGTTTGCCATTTACACCAAAATAAGAATCAAAAGAGAGGAGAAAAGAAAGAGAGTTGGAGAGTTTTGTCTTGCAATTCTTGGAGGCTTGGAGTTGTTCTTGCTAGGAGGAGAAGGGCTAGGTGATCGTGTTAGAGCTAGGAGCTTTCTAGGAATTGTTTTTTCTACATTACAAACTTTATTGAGGTGGGTGTTTATTGAATCCTTTCTAATTTTAGTAGTATGATGCATGCTAGTTGATATATGGATTAGTTGTTAAATTTTGATTGAGATGATGAATGTTGGTATATGATTTAGTTGTTATTTTAATTATGTCATGATATTGGGATTCAAATAAATGATTTGAACTCTTGTTAAATTAGACAGAGAAAAAGAAAGTACCATCTAATGAATTGTTGGAATGAAAAATTGATGCATATTAGAATGTTCATATAGTAGTCAAAATAATGCAACATGAATAAAAAAATTTTAAGATGCTATTATAGTAGAGAAATATGAATATAGTCTCACAAATGTGTATTTTATTGGTATAAAGAATTTTTATAATGATGTTTTGAAGAGAGACAATATTTTACTTGAAATTTGATGATATGAGACTACTAATACAATTTGAGAGAAAAGCTTTTATTGTATTATCAAACATGAAAATTTTATAAAGTTTAAATATATGCTACTATACTGTATTTTCGAAACAAAACATTCTGGAAAGAATTAGATTTTTGAATGGTACAGATGAATTGGGAAATCGAAATTGTTAAAGAAAGAGTTATAAACAAACTAGTAGAATAAAGGAATTTGTACTCCTCATCATAACAGAGAATGGGTTTGGGAGTACTGGTTCTCGATGTGGGTTTAGAGCGCTGTGAACAGTGTTCATGGTCTTGGGTTCGAGTCTTGAAGAGGCTTTGTTTTATTAAATTTTGATTTTCCCCAAAATACAGTACAGTACATACATAAAGTGTTAAAGTGAACTTCGATCGCTAGCCGCCCTTGGACTTTCTGGTCTTCGGGTGCGAATTGGGGCGGTTACTGTAGCGCAGCAGGGGTCACGGGTTTGATCCCGACCGACTGCCTTTTGATTTATTTTGATGTTTTTGACATATTTCGGGTTTTAAAGAGCAAAAAAAATTTGGGAAAAAGTTCTATTATTTCTCTAAAATTATCTAGACTTTAAAAAAAATATTTCCACAATATTTTGATATATTCTGTGAGAATTGGAAGTCGATTTCATATTAAAACAATGGGATGAAGAACTTGATAATTCTTCTTAAAATGTCACTCTTGTATTATTAAAGAAAGATGAAAATTTGAATGCAATTAAAATCCTCTTGATGAGTTGTTTTAGTAATTGATTGAGAACATTTGAATTGCACACAATGCTATAAGTGATTAAATTGATAACGAAAGTTGAAGTGAGTTACTTTATGTTATGAGATTGATAATAAATGTTTTCTTTGAGAAAGAGATTGTGAATAAAGAAATTAAAATATTATTTTGAGATTGAATATAACATATTGTTGATCTATAGGACGAGATAGTTGTTGAAATCTAGAGGCTAGGCGAGGCCCTTAGAAACCGACAGTTGTTATTAATATGAATTTGAGAGCTAACCAGTGTCGGTTGAGCATCTCTTGAGAAGTAGTCAGTTGGGTTGACTGTCTCTTGTGTTGGTTTAAGTCCGGTAGGGTAAGCTAGCTTTAGGTTGTGATGATTTCTTCTAAAACAAACTAAAAACGTAAGGACATGCACTAAGGGGAGACGTGATGAAGTATGGGCGAACATGGGTATGAGGGCCTCAGTTGGTCTGCGGTGTAAGATAGTTTCCTCGGAATTATAGAGATGTGATTGGGAGTGTCCCCAGCTCATCTGCGGTGTGGAATTCATCTTCGAAATTATTGGGATCGAGGCGACGCCTATGAGGTGTTTTAGGACTATGTAGGCGCCATAGCTTGCGGTGTGAGATAATTTTCCCGGAATTATTGAGGTGTGATTGGAGTGTCCCAAGCTCACCTGCGGTGTGGAATTCATCTTCGGAATTATCGGGGTGTGAGCCTAATACTCTAAGAACATCTAAACCTTATCTTAGTCACCATAGTAGTAATTTATGGCGAGGGATCTAGCCCTTTAATGTGGAAAACGTAGGTGCTTGCCCTCGGACCTATGTTGTATAAGATGCATAGACTCCGAACAAGTATGCATTAATGTCATCATAGTGTAGACACCTGCATTAGACATTAAGTCATTGCATACACTGACATGTTTAGGTTAGTCACTCTTTTACACTCTGTTTACATTCAAGTTTGTGGTTGTTAAAGTATTAAAGAATCGTTATATTTTCGGCATAGCGAGGATGGCCGTGTATAATATTGTGTCGGTTGTAAGCAGGTGACGTGCCCATAGTTTCATATGCAGGACTTGGAATTTACAAGAAGATATAAAGATGAATTTGATACCGATGATTACTTAAATGCTAAAGTTGTTACAATTGTGTATTTGCCATGTTGTCATTCATTTATTTATACCGCTACATGTTCATGTAAAAGACTTTGTTGTAATAAAAGTTTCAAAATTCCTTGTAAAATTGTACGAAGTGAAGTGTAGATCCTGTTGAGCTACAAATTACCGTATTTTGGTATTCGGGGCGTTACAATAAGTACGGCACTGAGCGTGTTTTGAAGTGGCAAGATAGAGAAAGAGGGCCTCGTCTGACTCTGGCTTGCTAAAGAGCGAGGGGTTGGCCATCTAGGACTTCAGCTAGTTGAAAGCCTACTGTTGAGGTTCTCCCCACTCGAAGCTTTTCGCCCCCCGAAGCACTTTGAAGAAAGGTAGCGACTTTTCTCCGAACTTGGAGAGGAAATGCCAATGGCCACCAGTCGACCCGTGAGTCGTTGGACTTCTTTGACATTTCATAGAGGGGTCATGTCCTGTATGGCCTGAATCTTTTTGGTGTTTGCCTCAATGCCTCGCTGGCTGACCACAAATCCGAGAAATTTTCCTAAGGTGACGCCGAAGGCGCATTTGGAAGGGTTGAGTCTCATGTTGTGGGATCGGAGGACCCCAAAGCCTCCTCGAGATCACTGACGTGATCTTGCCCTCTGCGGCTCTTGATGAGCATATCATCGATATATACCTCCATGTTCCGACCTTTCTGTTCTTTAAAGACCCGATTGACGAGCCTTTGGTACGTAGCACCGGCGTTCTTCAGCCCGAAGGGCATGACCCGGTAGCAGTAGAGGCATTGTTCAGTCACAAAGGCGGTCTTGGAGATGTCCGGAGGGGGCTTTCTAATCTGGTGATATGGCTAAAAATGGGGTTAAATCGGGACCGTCCAGATCGAGCACGAATCCTAAAGCATGGGGGTAAAAAAGTAATTTCACATACAGATGGATCCAAAACGGGTATTGGGCCTCCTTCTCACAGGACCAACCACCCGAACAGATCCGCTTCAACCGGGCATGGGTCCCGACCCGATACAAGCCCGATCCACCAAGAGAGGAGAATCAGGCCACTGATTTGATCAAATCAAATCAATAAACCTGATTGGCTCTCACCAGGGAATCAGGGGCCAACTTCCCAAAAACAGAATAAGAGGATTTTCCTCCTAACTGTTAGGCAGGAAATCAAGCCCCAAATCATTCCAAAGGCGACTATAAATACAGCCCCTCTACCACCAAGACCAGGTTAATCACTTTTTCACCCCTTAAGCTCTTTCTTAATCTTTTGCTGATTACTGACAAGAGCGTCGGAGGGTGCGTCGCCGGAATCAACCCCGGTGTCTCGCACTTCCTTGCAGGTTGCGGCGGGAGCAAGAAGGCCGAGTCAGCTGTTCAGGTTTTTCTCGGATCCACAAATTCTATTTGTTTACCCCCACACCGAAATCAGCGGTAACAGATTGGCGCCGTCTGTGGGAAAGGCACCACACGAACAGTCTCAGCCCATTCTCCGCCGTCCTCTGCAGCCATGCCGCCGAAGAAGAACAGATCCAGAGGGTCGAACCGAGGGGGCAACCCCACCGACCCGGCAAACGAAGCCCCGGTCAATCCTGTCCTTCAGTCCGACCTCCCTCTGCTGACCCAGGAGGAGCAGCCCCTTAATCCGGGCCACGTCTCGGTCCATAATGGGTCCTCGGATTCGATGGCTTCTCATCACCCCGACCTCCGCATCACACTCCAAAACTGCCATAAGGACGACGACCTCCGTACCCATCTTGACGAGAGGCGGGCCCGAGAGGGAGCCTCCCGCCAGCGTCAAGGTGAGCGGTCGCCACGTCGTCGGGACGGCAGAAGGACCCCGGAACGCAGAGGCCGAGCGGCGTCCCCTGAGCGCCGAAGGAGGAGGTCCCGGTCCCCCAGGGATCGGCGTCATCCGAGGGACCGAGATATGCCCATCAGCCGAGCCGAGTTCCTCCAGTTTCAAGAGACCGTTCTGCAGGCCCTCAATCTCCGACAGAACGCCCATAATGCTCAAAGGGTTCCGACGCCCCCCAGGGATCCCAGTCCCCGGCGCCGAACCCGGAGTCCTTCCCCGGCTCCCAGCCGACAGCAGCGGCAACAGAGCCCTCGGCGGTCCCAGGAGTACCGGCGCCGCAGTCCGCGCTCCCCTTCCTATGAAGAGGAGTCCGGAGGGTCATACGACTACCAGCGGAGGGACGACGCGCTCATCCGCCATATCCATGAGGTGGAGAGGCGCATCGGCCGCATGGACAGGGAGGAAGAGTCCCGAGCCGGAACCTTCCATCCCAGCCGACCCCCCTTCTCAAGGTCGATCATGGAGGCCCATATACCGAGGAACTTCAAACCGCCACAGTTTGAAACATACTCTGGGGAGTCCGACCCGGTCGACCACGTCGAGAGCTTCAAGACCCTGATGCTGATCCATCAAGCTTCCGACGCAGTACTCTGTAGGACCTTCCCTGCCACCCTCAGGGGGTCGGCTCGGGAATGGTATTCTAGACTCGCCCCCTCATCCATCTTCTCGTTTGAACAGTTCGAGACGCTGTTCATCACTCACTTCGTGAGTAGCCGGCGAGCCGAGAAGACGAGTCTTTCCTTGCTGAACCTGCGGCAGGAGAAGGAAGAAAAGCTGCGGGACTACGTGAAAAGGTTCACCGCAGAAGTCAGGTCGATTGCCTCCTTAGACCAGTCCGTGGCCACCGTGGCGTTCCAGTCGAACGTCCTTAACGCCAACCTCCGATCGTCCCTGGCCAAAAAGCCCCCCCAAGACTTCGCCGACCTCCTCCTGAGGTGCGAGAAGTACATCCGGGCAGAGGAGGCCGAAGCCCTTCCAAACTTCGGGGGGCCCTCCGCAGGGTCGAAGAGGAAGGCGACCGGGGAAGAAGGGTCAAAGAAAGCTCAGAAGGACATGGGCGGTCAGCGCCGCCCTCCCCCCAAGTTCGAGAAGTTCACTCCCCTCACCACAAATGTCTCTACTATCCTCATGGAGGTGGAGAAGGAGGGAATCATCCCTCCGGCCCCGAGGATGCACACCCAGGCGAAGAGAAGAAACAAAGATAAGTGGTGTCGTTACCACCGAGACCACGGGCACGACACGAACGACTGCCGGGCTCTGAGAGATGAGATTGAAGCCCTCATTCGGAGGGGGCAGTTGGCCAAGTTCGTGAAAGCTAACGATCGGACAGATCGGAACTCTCCTCCTCCTCGGGGGGCTAACAAGCGCTCCGAGCGACGCGAGGAGACGCCCGAGTTCGAGGAGGAACGGGTCCTGCACCTGATCCACGGGGGCCCAATGGGGGGCTCCTCTAATTCCTCCCGAAAGGCCTTCGTCCGGGAAGTCAACTCAGTCCACAGTGCCCCTCCCCCGAAGGGTCTCGGCGTCCCTGTGTCTTTCTCCGATGCCGACCTCGAAGGGGTCCGAACCCCCCATTGCGATGCCCTCGTCATCGACCTCCGCATGGCCAACTTCAAGGTGCAGAGGATTTTGGTGGACAATGGGAGTTCGGTCAACATCCTATTCCTCTCGGCCTTCCAAGGCCTGCAGCTGTCCCGAGACCGTCTCAAGCCGGCCGGATACACTCTCCACGGGTTCACGGGGGTCCCGGTAACCGTCGAAGAGGTGATAACCCTAGACGTTACTGCGGGAAGCACCCCTACTACCCGGACCGAGCCGATGGACTTCATGGTCGTCGACGTCCCGGCAGCATACAATGTCATCCTAGGCCATCCCGGCCTAGCCGCTCTGGAGGCTGTCCCCTCTGCATACCACTTGAAGATGAAGTTCCCCACTCGCTCGGGAGTGGGGGAAGTCAGGGGGAGCCAGGAAACAGCTCGGAAGTGCTACATGACTTCCACCGGGGGGCCAGTGCTCTCGCTCGAGACACTAGAGATCCCCGAGCCGAAGGCCCGACCAACGTCTGAACCTGCGGACGAGTTAGAAGAAGTGCTCTTCTCCGACGAGGATCCGAGCCGTAAATTCCTCGTCAGCAAGTCCTTGCCGACCGTGCTGTTCTCCGACTTGGTGAGGTGCATCCGAAATAACCACGACCTATTTGCTTGGTCGACCGCAGATATGCCCGGCATCTCCGAGGACTTGCTCGTCCACCGCCTAAGTGTTGAACCGGGGTGCAAACCGGTTCAGCAGAAGAGGCGAAAGTTCGCTCCCGAGCGACAGCAGGCAATCAAGGAGGAAGTGGACAAGCTGCTGAAGGCCAAGTTCATCCAGGAGGTAAATTATCCCGAGTGGCTGTCGAATGTCGTAATGGTCAAGAAGTACAATGGCTCGTGGAGGATATGCATCGACTTCACCGACCTCAATAAGGCGTGTCCGAAGGATCCCTTCCCTCTCCCGAACATCGACACCCTTATCGACGCCACCTCGGGCCATGAGCTCCTCAGCTTCATGGATGCCTTCTCGGGGTACAATCAAATCCGGATGTTTCCTCCGGACATCCCGAAGACTTCCTTCGTCACCGACCAAGGCCTCTACTGCTACCGAGTAATGCCGTTCGGTTTGAAGAACACAGGCGCCACCTACCAGCGCCTCGTCAACAAGGTTTTCCAGCATCAGATCGGCCGAAACATGGAGGTGTACGTCGATGATATGCTCGTCAAGAGCATCCGCGGCACCGACCACGTAGCCGACCTCCAGGAGGCCTTCGGTGTGTTGAGGAAGTACAACATGCGGCTAAACCCGAACAAGTGTGCGTTCGGAGTCTCCTCTGGCAAGTTCCTCGGTTTCATGGTGAGCCAGCGGGGAATTGAAGCTAACCCCGAGAAGATTAAAGCCATATTAGACATGGCTCCGCCTCGGAACGTCAAGGAGGTGCAGAAGCTCACCGGTCGGCTCGCAGCCATCGGTCGGTTCCTCTCCAAGTCAGGGGAAAAGTGCCTCCCCTTCTTCAAAGCACTCCGGGGGGCTAAAGGATTTGAATGGGGCCAAGCACAGCAGGAGTCGTTTGACCAGCTGAAAGCCTATCTGGTGAACCCCCCTCTGCTCAGTAAGCCCGTCCCAGGCGAACCTCTCTTCATCTACTTGGCCGCTTTCGAGCAGACCTTGAGCGCTGTTTTGGTAAGAGAAGAAGATCGGACCCAAAGGCCCATTTACTACGTGAGCAAGGTGCTTCGGGATGCCGAGCTCCGCTATCCGAGGATAGAGAGGATAGCCTACGCACTGGTCATGGCAGCGAGAAAGCTTCGGCCCTACTTCCAATCTCACTCGGTCGTTGTCCTCACCGATCAACCCCTAAAGCAGATCCTCCACAAACCCGAGACCTCGGGTCGGCTGATGAAATGGTCCATAGAGCTGAGTCAGCACGATATCTCCTATCAGCCTCGGACGGCAATTAAGGCACAGGTTCTCGCCGACTTCATCGTAGAGTCCACCATCCCCGAGGTCGGCCACGTCCCGAATGGGCCTCCCATTTGGACAGTCTTCGTGGACGGGTCCTCTTGCAGCGAAGGAAGCGGCGCCGGCATCATCCTGAACGGTCTTGACAGCTTCGTCCTGCAGTATGCGATTCGCATGAACTTCAAGGCCTCGAACAACGAGGCCGAGTACGAGGCACTCATAGCTGGTCTCGGACTCGCACGGAGTGCGGGGGCGCAGCGCCTTCGGATTCACAGTGATTCCCAACTAGTCGTGAACCAGGTCTTGGGCGAGTATGAGGCCCGGGACGAGCGAATGGCGAAGTACCTCGCCAAAGTCTGGGATCTCATGGGCCGATTCGAAGAAGCCATCATCCAGCGGGTCCCCCGGGAGGAGAACTCACAAGCCGACGCTCTCTCCAAGTTAGCTTCGTCTTCTCTACAAGGTCTCGAACAGACCGTACTGATTGAAGTCCTCTCTAAACCGAGCATCGAAGACGAGACACCTGGCTCGGTGGAGTCATTGCCGGTCATGCTGCAGGACAATTGGATGAAGCCACTGATAGAATTCTTGAGGGATGGAGTTCTGCCTTCGGATCCCAAAGAAGCACGCCGAGTCAGAACTCGGGCCGAGCGCTATGTCTTGATCGAGGGCGTCTTATACAAACGCTCCTTCTCTCAAATAGATGGCCGACCTTATCTAAGGTGCCTCTCTCCGGAACAGGCCGAATATGCCCTACAGGAGCTTCATGAGGGCATCGGAGGGGCACACTCCGGATTCAGGTCTTTGGCCCGGAAAGCTTTGAACTATGGGTACTTCTGGCCGACCCTTCTTCGAGATGCCGAGCGACATGTTCGGCAGTGTAGCTCCTGCCAGAGACACTCCAGCATCCGACGCCTCCCTCAGGCCAACCTCACCTCCCTATCGAGCCCTATCCCCTTCGCGATGTGGGGAATGGACTTACTAGGGCCTTTCCCGCCGGCTCCGGGTCAGCTCAAGTTTTTAGTCGTCGCCATCGACTACTTCTCGAAGTGGGTCGAGGCCGAGCCCCTCGCCAAGATAACCGAGAGCAAAGTGGTGCAGTTCTTCTGGAAGAACATCATATGCAGATTCGGCGTCCCCCGCGTCCTCGTGACGGACAATGGGACTCAGTTCACTGGCACAGCATTCCGAGCCCTATGCGACGACCTCGTCATTCAACAGCGCTTCTCGTCCGTCTCACACCCTCAGTCGAACGGACAGGCCGAGAACGCTAACAAGCAGATCCTCGCAGGAATCAAGAAGAGGTTGGACAAGTGCTCCAAGGGATTGTGGGTCGACCAACTCCCTAATGTGTTGTGGAACTACCGCACAAGCAAGCGGACGCCCACCGGAGAGTCCCCTTTCAGCCTTACTTATGGGGCCGAGGCCGTGATACCCCTCGAGGTCGGAATACCTTCCCCTCGACTCATAGCCTATAACGAAGCGCAGAATGCCAGGGACCTCAGAGGAAACTTGGACTTGATAGATGAACTGAGGGAAAGGGCATCGATTCGGCAACAGAATTACAGAAGGAGGGTCGAGCTAGCGTACAACAAGAAGGTCCGACCCGCCAACCTTGAGCAAGGAGATTTGGTATTGAGAAAGCTATCCATATCCCTCCCCAGTCAGAGGAGCAAGCTAGCTCCGAATTGGGAAGGGCCGTACCGGATCACAAGAGTTGTTCGGCCTGGGGCATACCGACTCGAAGACATGGATGGCAGAGAGCTTCCGAGGACCTGGAATGCCGACCACCTCCTGAAATACCAAGAGAGCACTCCGGCGCCTCTCTAAGTAATCCGAGGCGTCGAACCATTCCTCTCCAACTTGTAACCCATTTTTCCCTCAAATTGTATTATGTAAAACGGTTCGCCATCAAGTATCAATAAAGAAAGCTCTGTTATGTGTGTAAATAAGCATGTCAATCTCCCCTCTTATCATCTACATTTTATGTCGCGATCTCAACCAATGGTTCGGAGTCCAACACTCGGTTCGACTTTACCTCCTCGGCTCGTCTCCGGACGAACCAGGGGTAGATCGCCGTTCGGAATTGCACCCACAGCCGTTGAACTATACCGATGGTTCGGAGTCCAACACTCGGTTCGACTTTACCTCCTCGGCTCGTCTCCGGACGAACCAGGGGTAGATCGCCGTTCGGAATTGCTTCCACAGCCGTTGAACTATACCGATGGTTCGGAGTCCAACACTCGGTTCGACTTTACCTCCTCGGCTCGTCTCCGGACGAACCAGGGGTAGATCGCCGTTCGGAATTGCTCCCACAGCCGTTGAACTATACCGATGGTTCGGAGTCCAACACTCAGTTCGACTTTACCTCCTCGGCTCATCTCTGGACGAACCAGGGGTAGATCGCCGTTCGGAATTGCTCCCACAGCCGTTGAACTATACCGATGGTTCGGAGTCCAACACTCGGCTCAACTTTACCTCCTCGGCTCGTCTCCGGACGAACCAGGGGTAGACCGCCGTTCGGAATTGCTCCCGCAGCCGTCGAACTCCGCGACAACCCCGAGGGCAAACACTTGGTTAAATTCCTGCCCTAGAGATTGCCTTCCGGAAATCCCCTACGTTGTGGCGAGCGCTCGGCTAACATTCAGTCCGATCCCCGTCACGGAAACGGGGGAAAATAAGGAGGAGGAACCTATCCTTCGGTCGGAATCCGAGCAAGTGCCATTCCGAGCTCGTAAACGGAGAAAATTCCCCTTTTCCTCATCTTTCGCGCTTGATCTCAATCAGACGGCCCAGATCTCGCCACCTGCGCAAAACGACAAGATAGCGTTTTCTCAGGAGCTGAGCCGCCTCGAGATCTGTGCTTACAATCAGCGGCTCAGATCTTGCCACCTACGCTAAACGACAATATAGCACTTTCTTAGGAACAGAGCCGCCTGGGAGTTCGTGCCGCACCCCGGCAAAGTCGCTAAACGACAGAATGCCACACATATAGTGGCCAGCTCAGTCCAACAACCTCGCCGACGAAACCGGCATGTTCGGTTCTAAGACCTCGGCGCAGAAAACACAGCCATAAACAAGACAAAAGCGCAGAGCAATAAAAAATATTTTATTAAACAGCCAGGCCGGAATACAAAGCACATCCGTCCCATAGTTACAAAATGTTCGCAAGCAAGATACAATTCCGACCAACAACACTTAGTGTTCAAAAAGAAATATCTTCACTGAATTCTTCGGCCGACCGCTCGTCCTCCTCGGCTGACAGCTCCTCTGCATCACCCCGGAGCTTCGCTATTACAGCCCGCAAGTACCGCATCTCCGAGAGCAAGTCATCCCGCTCGGCAATAATCTTCGACTGAATGTGCCGAATGCTTTTGACCCGAAGAGCGTTGCTGAATGCGGCCTGCGAGTCGTCATCCCCTCCTGTGGGGCTCAGCTCGACGATCTTATTCTCCAAGCGTTGGACCTCGGCTTCCCGGAGACTGAGGACCAATGAGAGGTGATCCCACTCACTCTCGGCTCGGCGTAACTTCAGATCGGCGCTCCTGGGGCTCAGAACCACCGTTCCAGAGGTGCCCCCGGATTCGGCGCCATCATTTGAACGGTCGGAGTCCGAGCTATGGATCGTCACGATGAGCTGAAAAGAAGGGAAAGAGAATAATGCAAGTTCAATACTCCGCCGAAGTCCAACACACTTTCAAAACGTTCTAAGGAAACTTTCAAAATTCACATTCAGATGTAATGGTGTTACAAATGGCCGAACCGACCCTACAATTAAACTTTACAACAATCAACGGAAGTAAAAAACAACAAGGTCAAGATCTCCTCGGAAGGGGAATGCTTCGGTTTAGGGATACGCGAGAACGACGAGGTCTGCCCTCCGAGCTCGATCCTAAACCAACGAAACGCGACCCCCCTTCGCTGCTAGCCCTGACCACGGCACCTGCCGAGGCCCCGCTCGACGAGACAGCCGCGCTGCTCTGCGCGTCAGTCGGACTCCGCCTGGCCATAGGCGAGCGTGTCGCAAGCTCATAAAACGTAATCCCCTTCTCACTTTCTTCGCGGGTGCACGAAGTACTGCGAACGTTAGCCCTCTCTGGCGCAGGCTTGAGCGACGCGATCTCCTCCTCCAATTCGACAATCCTGTCTCTAAGAACGTCGTCCCTCGCCGACCTCATTGGGCGAGAAGGCCTTGACGAGCCGGAGGCATTAGCACCTTCGGCAGCGAGCCGACGGAAGTGGGTGACCTCAATTCCCCTATCTATCGTGATCCTTCTGAGCCTGTCGATGTCGGCCACTAGCCTCTTGCGCTCGGCCAACGCCTTCTCCAGCTCGGAGGCCAGCTTCACTGCTTCCGCCGAGCTTTCCCTCTCCGCCAATTCCAAGTGTTGGACCTCTGCCAGAAGATCGGCATTCCTCTGCTCGGCGGCGGTTAGCTCCCCGCGGAGCCGCTCGACTTCCCCTTCGGGACAAGGGGCTGGGTAGTGCTCCCGCAGCTGATACAGCTCACGGCACTGCCTCCGTAGAACTGCCTTCACCTCCTCCGCCTGGCCGAGCAGAAGAAACCGCCTCTGTCGGCTGTCCTTGAGCTCACGTTTCATTTTGGCCAACTCCTTCCGGAGGCAGACGAGCTCCGTGACCGGACCGAACTTCACCTGAAAAGTAGAGATAAATCCGATACCCAACACTCGGAAACATCTACGGCTAGTCACACACAAATCCGAAGCTCAACACTTGGACAAATTTTGGCCAAACAAAATATTTTCATTTCAAAATCAAAGTGAAAGATTTACACTAGCGGTGGCCAGTCCGCAGTTAGGCTTACAAAAGAAAAAAAAGAAAAAAAAGACAAAAAAGCAGACAACCGAGTCAGGGGTCGACCTTTTTGCCGCTCGGGTCCGTCGACCCCTCGGTCTTTTCCTCGTCACCGCCCTCGCCTTCGCCCTCGCTCCAGCTCTCCTCCTCGGAGCCATCCACCTTCTCCCCCTCGGCCTCGGACCCCGCAGGACCCTCGACGACTTCCGTCTCTCCCGCAGGCCCGAGCATCCCCTCGGGCACGCTCTCCTCCCCTTCCACGGGGTCGTAAAAGTGGTAGGAGGAGATGTCGAAGCCCGGGTTCCTGGCGGCTATATGGGTCAGCGCTCGACCATAGGCTTCCTCCATGTTCTGGAGCATATGCTGAGCAGCCTCCTCCTGCACGGCCTTCTTCACCCTCTTCACCTTCTTCTGGTGCTTGGCCTGGGTCCTCTCGGCCCTCTTCTGGGCCTTCTCCGCCTCCGACCGAGCGGTGGCCAAGGCCTCCTTCAGTTCGGCGACCTCCTTCTCCGCGGCCTCAAGTTTAGCCGCCGTGTCCTTCGACAGCTGAATGGACTTGGCCAGCTGCCCCTCCAACCCCTTCACCTCGTCAGCCCTCTTCGTCGAGAGGAGCTGCTCGGCATCGAGACGCTGCGTAACCTTGACGCGCTCCGCCCTCTCTCGCTCCTTCTCCTGCTCCTTGCTCGCCATCTCCTCGACCAGGAAGTTGAAGTGGCAGAGGGTCTGGAAAATAGCGACGGATTAAAATCCGAACCCAAATACTTGGTAAAGAAAAAAGGGGGGGAGAAAAACTCAAAGGAAGAAAAGCCAAAGAGAAAGAGCCCGGCCAACTTACCGACATAGTGTTCCGAGCGATCTGCATCACGGCGTCCCCTGCTTGCCCGGCCTTCAGGGTCGCTCGGTCATTCGGGGTCGGCAGGTGCTTCACGGCCTCCATACAGATGTTGCCATCGCCCAAGAAGCCGTCGACCTGCATGACTTGCCAGTCGGGGACAAAGATCTGTTTGTGGCGCTCGGTCAGGATCTTCTCCGCCTCGGCAGTCAGGGGCGGAACTTGGAGGGACAACACCTCCGTCACGCCGAACGTGCCGATCGACGGACCAGGAGCGTCCCCCCTCGGGGTCGGTGTCGGAGCATCCGGAGCGGGCGGGTCGAGGACCTGGACCTCCGCAGGGTCAGGGACCACGACCTTCGGCTGCTCGGCGGTCTTCGCGACCGAAGGCTTCTTCGCTGGCCGGCTCTCCTGAGTCTCCGCCGCCGACCTCTTCTTCTTCTCCTGCTCCGAACGACCCTTCGCCATCAGGGCCCTGTAGTCCATCTTCATCGTCTCTGCAAAAGCCGAACGAAAAAACTTAGATAAATTTTCATGAGCTTTAAACGATAAGTATAAATACCAGAAGCGTACGAGGGTCGATCGGACTGAGACCCCCACGGAACAGATCCTCCTCTGTAATATCTTTCCAACTCATGGTTGGCAAAGCGAGGAGCCTCCTCCGGACCTCGGCCTCTCCCTCGTTCAGTGGCACCTCCTTCTTGGTGCGCTTGGGCAGGCCCTCCGTCTCCCAAACAGCCGGTATCACCCACGGCGTCAGGGATCGAACGAGGAAGTACTTTGTCTTCCAGTGTTTGATCGAGTCCGGATTCTCGATCAGTTTCACGCCCGGCCGGGGCGACAGGTAGAACCTCTGTTCTTCTTTCCTCGGCTGGCAGGGTCGGTAAAGATTACGGAAGAGGAACATGCTCGGCTTAGCGCCAACCTCTTGGCATCGAAGGACGAAGGCTGTAACATGCCTCCATGTGTTCGGCGCCAGCTGAGCAGGACTCAAGCCGTAGAAAACCAAGACCTCGACCACGAACGGATGGAGGGGAAAGCGGAGTCCGGCGATAAGGGAATCGACCGGGAAGACACACACGTCTGGCGAACAGCTCGTGTTTGCTCGAAAACCCGGACCAGGGAGAAGCAGGACATACTCTAGCGGGATCCGGAACCCCTCTCGGATCATCCGAAGGTCATCCTCGGTGAGCGACGAGATGGCATGGTCCACCTCGGAAACCTCCCTCGGCTCATTCTCCTCCACCAGTGGGGCCGTACCCTGAGTCACTTTCTCCAGGACGTCATCAGCGTAGTCCCGAACGCCGCCCACACTCGACAAGACGATGGGTTGCCGACCGAACGCCCCCGCCCTCTTCGGCGTCTCCACAATGGTGACCACGGCCTTGCCTTTCCCGGACGGGGCCTCAACCTCCCTAGGCCGCTCGGCCACATCGCCTTCTCTATCCGGGCGAACGGCCTCCTGCTCGCTCGGCTCAGCCACACCCTTCCCTTTATCCCCTCGGCCAACGGTTTGTTCCGAGGCGGGGGTCTCAGTGATCTTAACCATTTCAAAGAGAGAAGGGATAGAAACTGACCTTGAAGTGACGTGTACGGTCGGAGAGTTCACCGGAGTCTACGAACGCTACCGCGACAGCCAGCAACACCGCCAGAGAGCAGAAAACTTCGCAGCAAAGTAAAAACTGAGGAGAGAGAGTAAAAACGAAAAGTGAGACTTGGTCTAAGGGGGGGGTGAAGATTTATAGTGAAAACGGGACATCCCTTGGACTCCCAAAGTGACTTTTGGGCCGCTCTCGAAACATCGCGAAGGCCCACAACCGCTGTCCCCATCACCAAGTCAGCTAGCTCGGCACCAGGGGATCTGAATCCGAGCTGCAAGCGAAACTTACATTACGGCTACAGGGTCCGGTCGGAATCCGTGCAAGTGCCTTTCCGAGCGCGTAAACGGAGAAAACTTACTTTCTCCTCAATACTCGTGCGTGATCTCAATCAGACGGCCCAGATCTCGTCGAGAACACTACACGACAAGATAGTGTTTTCTCGAGAAACGCGCCCGTCTCAAGATACGCGCCAGCGTCGAACGACTCTAATTACGCCACGCCGCTCGGATGATCGAACCTTCGGATGCCTCACCTACGTCCAAGGAAGGCAATAAAATTTTGATTCAGTTTTGAGGTGCCGCCTTCGGCAAGCGCCCCCCAGGTCCCGTGGCTCGGCCGGTATCCTACCGACCCACGGGCCCCGGTCAGAAACAGATCGGCACTCCTCTCGTCTCTAACTCCCCCGGGCTGACGCCCATCAGAAGCCATCAGCCCGGAAGGAAGACAGAGATGAGAGGGGACCCATCCACACTCAAGGATCGGGAGACACGCACCATTCCGAGCCAGTTGTTTGCAACTGGAAGGCGCGGCTTGCCAGGAGGGCTCTAACCGCAGCGCCTTCACAGTTGCTAACAACAGGCTCGGACGGTCCAAAAGCCCGAGCTGCAACAAACGAGCTCGGATGGCCCGGAGATCGGCATTGGACATGGATCGCCACTCTCTCGCCAAGACCTCCGCTCACTCCGACGCTCGCTTCGGAGCCACCAAAGAAAGCAGAAGATCTTGGTGAGAGAACGACCACCCGTCCTTCCGAAGAGGCCCACACCCCGGGTCCGGACTATTGCCGTCGACCCTACTGTCTTATTGCTCCCCGCTCCTAACACCCCCATTCGGAGCAGTGAGGAATGGGGAAACAACAAGACAACAAGGCGACCACCCGTCCTTCCGAAGTAAATCCTCCCTCGGATCCGAACTACGGTCGTCACCACTACTACCTCGTTCCCCCCTCGCTCCTGACATCCACTTTGGGGCCGTCAAGAACAAAGGGAAAACCAGGTAGAAGGGCGACCACCTCCCCTGACCTCGAGAGAGAAACTACCCAAGGCTAAGTGCCCCCGAGGTCTGAGACTCTATGTTGATTGTGACAGAAATGGCAAAGAGAGCGGAGTACTTATAGCCAACCTTCAAGAACCAGTCATTATGACCCTCGGAAGTTGAAACGCCGCGTAGTAATTAAGGGACTTATCCTTAATGACATTGGGAAGGCAGAATGCCGCGCAAGTCCCAGAGCACAATTAATACCCTTGAGAACAGAACCATCCCGGATTGTCAGAAACCACAGGTCCTCGGTCGGCGTCCGAGCAAGAGCCTTTCCGAGCTCGTAAACGGGGAAAAACCACTTTCCCCTCAACTTTCGCGTCTGATCTCAATCAGACGGCCCAGATTGCGCCACGCGCGCTAAAAGACAAGATAATGTTTTCTTGGGAGCTGCGCCCGTCTCGAGATACGCGCCAACATCCGACGGCTCAGATAACGCCACGTCGCTCGACCTGCCGAACACCACTGCCTTCGGTCGGCGTCCGAGCAAGTGCCTTTCCGAGCTCGTAAATGGAGGAAAAATGCCACCGATCAATCGCGACCGTTCGATCTCTCAGAAATTCGTGCTCCTGACGATGAATGGTCCAGATTGCGCCACGTGCGCTAAAAGACAAGATAGCGTTTTCTTGGAAAACGCGCCACCATCCGATGGCTCAGGTTGCGCCACTTTGCTCGGAACGCCGAACCCCCTAGTCTCCGGTCGGCAGCCGAGCAAGTGCCTTTCCGAGCCCGAAAATGGAGAAAAACGCTGCCGAGCTACAACAGCCGTCAGATCCTTCCGAAATTTGTGCTCGCCCATGATCAATGGCTCAGATCAAGACACGCCATTAATCGGTATTTAAATCATTTTTTATTTATTTTAATCGTTTTATTTGTTTAAAATTTGCGAAAAAATTGCTAAAAAATCGGGAAAATTAGCTAAAAATTCTGGGAAATGATTGAAAATTCGGGGACACGCTTTCGGACCCCGGAGCGAACAATTATTACCCCGAATGTACCGCTAAAGTCCCCGAACGATTAGCAAACACATCGCAGAATTAAACAAGTACTTCGAAAAAAGTAGATAAAAGACTATCAGATACCCGACTCAGCTCAAGAGCAGCTCACCGCATCAAAAATTACCTCATTACCCCCTTTCTAGATTCGAAATCCCACATTTGGACTCCGATACAACTCCACCAGCCATTAAGACAGCTAAACTACTCCTCAAAGTCTGATCACGCTCAGCCTTTAGGAGTGGGGGGCTCGTGATATGGCTAAAAATGGGGTTAAATCGGGACCGTCCAGATCGAGCACGAATCCTAAAGCATGGGGGTAAAAAAGTAATTTCACATACAGATGGATCCAAAACGGGTATTGGGCCTCCTTCTCACAGGACCAACCACCCGAACAGATCCGCTTCAACCGGGCATGGGTCCCGACCCGATACAAGCCCGATCCACCAAGAGAGGAGAATCAGGCCACTGATTTGATCAAATCAAATCAATAAACCTGATTGGCTCTCACCAGGGAATCAGGGGCCAACTTCCCAAAAACAGAATAAGAGGATTTTCCTCCTAACTGTTAGGCAGGAAATCAGGCCCCAAATCATTCCAAAGGCGACTATAAATACAGCCCCTCTACCACCAAGACCAGGTTAATCACTTTTTCACCCCTTAAGCTCTTTCTTAATCTTTTGCTGATTACTGACAAGAGCGTCGGAGGGTGCGTCGCCGGAATCAACCCCGGTGTCTCGCACTTCCTTGCAGGTTGCGGCGGGAGCAAGAAGGCCGAATCAGCTGTTCAGGTTTTCCTCGGATCCACAAATTCTATCTGTTTACCCCCACACCGAAATCAGCGGTAACATCTGGTTATAGCCCGAAAAGGCGTCCATGAAGCTTAGCAGCTCTTGACCCGAGGTAGCATCTATCAGGGCATCGATGCTCGGGAGGGGAAACATATATTTAGGGCAAGCCTTGTTGAGGTCTGTGAAGTCTATACAGATCCTCCACTTCCTGTTGGGTTTCTCCACCATCACAACATTTGCCAACCACTCTGGTAGTTAACCTCCTGTATGAACTGGGCCGAGAGGAGCTTGTCCACTTCTTCTTTTATCGCATGTTGCTTGTTGGGAGCGAACTTAAAACGCTTCTGCTGGACTGGTTTTGAGACCAAGTGGACGCTAAGCTTGTGCATTATGAGGTCCTCCGAAATCCCTGGCATATCTGTGGGTATCCATGCGAAGAGATCTACATTCCGAAGGATGCAGTCGATAATGGCCAGTTTTTAGGTCTGGAGCGAGAGACTGGCGTACTCGGAACCATTTAGACTTGTCCTCTCCAGATAAGGGGATCTCCTCTGACATGTCGACGGGTCCAATCCCAACGAACTCCTGTCAGATAGAAGTTCGACTGTATCAAGGGAAAATACCCCCTCCCCCCTGTGGCCATATAGCATGAACGAGCAGTTTTCTGATTGCCTCAGATAATGCTGACCCCATGGTCGGTAAGGAATTTCATCTTCAGGTGATAGGCGGAGGGTACCGCCTGTAGGGAGCAGAGGTCGGGTCTGCCGAGGATGACATTGTAAGCTGCCTTGACATTGACCTTCATGAAGTTCATTGCCTCTGTTCAGATGGTCGGGGCCATTCTGGCTGTGACATCAAGGATGACGATTCTCCCAATTTGGACAGGAACGCCAGAGAACCCGTGGAGCGTGTACCCGATCAGCTTCAGCTTCTCGCAAGAGAGTTTGAGCTTTTCGAATGTGGCCAGGAACAGGATGTTGACCGAGCTTCCATTGTCAACGAGGATGTAGCAGACTCGTGATTAACAATGTCGAGGATGATTACGAGGGCATCACAATAAGGCAATTGGTCACCTTCTAGGTCTTTACTGGAGAATGAGACCGCCGGTCCTTAATTCCTAAAGGGTGGATAGTTATGGACTGAGTTAACCTCCCGTACGAAGGGCTTGCACGAGGTGTTCGACCCCCCCCCCAAGGGCCGCCGTGGATATGATGAAGAATGGCTTACTCAGGGGCTCCTTCATGCTCGGGGTGCGCCTCGGGATGCCTGTTAGCTATCCAGGGAGGAGGCAAAGCCCTCGGGTAGTCTGGGTGAACTCCCTTAGGTACCCCCATTGGATGAGGGCCTCAATTTCGTCTTTGAAGGCCCGACAGTTATCAGTCTCGTGCCCATGGTCCTGATGGAACCGACAGTAGAATCTCTGGACCCTTTTCTTATTGTTGTTGGATCGGGGAGGATGATGGAAAATCCCCTTATCCTCAACATCCATGAGGATAGCTAACACACTCTGAGTCAACTGAGTGAACTTTTCGAAGCGGGGGACAAGAGGCGGTCGTCTCTGACCGAATGCATCTTTCTGAGCCTTCTTCGTAGGCTTGGAGTCATCGACCTTTCTCTTCCCCTTGGCCGGAGTTTCTTTCAGACTTTCAGGGTGCAGAGCCTCCTCGGCTCTGATGTACTTTTCGACCCTGCTGAGGAGGTCGGGAAAATCAATGGGCGGCTTCTTCGCCAAGGAGGCCTTCAGCTAACCGTGGCAAATATTATATCGGAAGGGCGCGGACATGACGCCAGCGTCGAGAGAAGAGACCAACCTAGCCTCGGCGGTGAACCTCCGCACAAAGTCCAGAAAGGACTCTCCTTCCTTCTGTCTAAGGTCTAGAAGGGATGCGCTCGTCTACTCGACCTTGCGACTGGTCACAAAGTGAGTGAGGAATCTCGCCTCAAGCTGGTCGAACGTGAAAATCGAGTTAGGGGCAAGCTTTGAGAACAACTCCCATGTCGGGCCACATAGAATGGCTGGGAATGCGTAATAGAGGAGAGGATTAGCGGTGCTGTGAATCATCATGAGGGTTTTGAACCCTTCCATGTGATCAGCAGGATCAGACTATCCATTGTACGTCTCGAACTGAGGTGGTCGGAAATTCCTCGAAATCTCAGCGTCGAGAATTCAAGCGGATAACGGGGGTCGGGTAGGCTGATAGCCCCGGTTGGATTGTCCCCCGCCCTCGCTGATCTGAGCAAGGCGATCCTCCATCTCTTGGAGGCGCTGAAGGACGACATCATCCCATCTCGGCGAGCGGGTTGAGCCGTGAGACTCACTGCCATGAGCTTCCTCTTGGCGAAGGTTTTCATTTAGATGCTCGGTTATGGGTCCGCCTCGGATGACCTGGAGGACCTCGTTCCTCAACTCCTGGAACTCGGCTCTCGTGACTGGGACTTGTTCGCCTTGACTATTCAGGGGTGGACAGTCTCTCGGGGAGTGGTTGTGCCTCTGCTCCCGATCCTGGGACGGGTGAATGTTGTGGGTCAGAGCCTGGTTGGAGAGGGCAGTCCCGTCCCTCGATCGGCTGAGCTGGTGCCGAAGGTCATTCACTATCTGCCGATTATTGATCTCAGCCACAGATCTAGATCTGAGAAGGGGGTTTTGTGAGGAGCAGGAGAGGTGGTGCTACTGGTAGTTGGCCGCTTCGAACACCTGCAAAATGCCTAAAAACACCTGAAGAGATCCTGGTGATAAGCCCTCTGACGATCTAATCAGTCACTTGAAGAAATGAAAGCTAGGGTTTGAAAGAAAAAAATGGCATTACCTTTGCAATGGGGGTGGTTGTCTGGTATTTATAGGCAAGGAGAGGGAACACTAACCCTAATGGGATGGGTTGACCCTCTCCTGTGGGACTGTTTGATTTGCTGAAACAGCAGAAGGCCCATAGGGTCTACAGGTCTGATTTAGGGGGGTTCGTGCATCCTGAGGAGATCAAACAGCTAAGGGCTGGACTTTTACCCACATCAGTCGATAATGGCTGGCAGATCAAAGAGAGAAAGAGGGCAGCATCAATGTGGGCTGCGAGATCGAAGAGAGACAAAAGGCGACGACGTGGGCTGTTGGAGTGATGATTGCGGCGTCGATGATGTCTGTGAGATCGAAGACAGAAAGATTGTGGCATCTATGATGGCTGCGAGATCGAAGAGAGAAAGAGGGCGGCGACGTGGGCTACGAGAGATAAACAGAAGGCTGATCTGCTTCCCTTTTTTTAAAGGTTAATGACCTATTAGCACCCAAAGTTAGTGATCATTACCTACACACACCTAAAGTGAAAATAATATCCTAATAGTATCCAAACTTTTATCATTTGGACCTAAAGGCCCCCGTTGTCCACCTCTCCGTTAAGTTAGTGAAATATTCCCCGAATATTCCTCTTAACGGGTTTAAACTCGTTAAGAAACATGTTAAATTACAAAAATGCTCTCAACTATCCAAAACCAAACTCATTAACCCTATCCAAACCAAACCATCTTCTTCTTCTCTTCATCCTCTTTATCTTCTTCTTCTCCTCTACACGAAAACCCACCATCACCACCATCATCTCCGTCAACCACCATCATCTCCATCAACCAAAAAACCGAAAAACAGAAGAAGAAAAATGAAGAAGAAAAAAACATAACTAGAGAAAAGAAGAAGAAGAAAAGATGAGGGTATTTGTGTAATTTCATGTTAATTCTGTTATATAAAAAATATGCATGTGCCTTTTGGTCCAATTTTAAAAAGTTTGGGTGCTATTGGGGTATTACTATAACTACGGGTGTGTATAGGGTAATACTATCAACTTAAGTGTCAATAGGTCATTAACCCTTTTTTCAATAATATATTAATAGCAATCTGCACTTGTGATGCACGCCCTAAGAAATTTTTTTAAGTAAAGACTATGATGTTGTTTAGTATCGAACCTGAGAACTCTTTTTACCCATCTCAAATCATTACCATACTCTTTAAAATTACCCTTACCGGTACCAACTTTTATTTTATATGAGTGAAACTTTTGTAAATAATTATGTCGTAAATAAATTTGAACTTTGAGGGTATTATAGTAACTGACAACATTTGACTAAATTGATGGTTAATATAACTTCTACTTAAAAATAAGTGGTTGAGATTAAATGATTTAATGTCTTCTAATGACAACCTCAACTCTCTCATTATAATATTAGAGATAGAGATTATCTCTAATATTAAAATGGGAGGGTTGGGGTTGTCATTTGTAGACAACTGTAATTTGTAGACATTCATTGAACCATCTAATCTCAATCATTCATTTATTAGTGGGAGTTATATTAACCATTCATTTACTCAACTATTGTTAGTGTAGTAGGGTGAAAATGGCCTGGGGGGCCCAACCAGGGCCCAATACAACTCTCACTCAAGAAAGGTAAATATAGCAATTTAGTTCGGCTTCGAACCATTGAAGGGTCGGCACCGACCCTCAAGTTCACCCCCACCGAACTGGCCTCCTCGTATCCGACGAGCCTCAGTGGTCCTCGGCATCCGATCCGTGACAGCCCCACGGGCCGTCCCCCCTTTCTGGCAAAGCATGGGGATGACCTGACACAGCCTAGGCCCTCCGATTCTCCCAGAAGCACAGGAGACCTACGATCAGCCATGTCAGCTCCAAATACCACCAAGGGTTTTGCCACGTCAGCCCTATACCGCTCCCGGTATTGCCACGTCTGCCCTAAACCCCCTGGGCCTTTTGCCACGTCAGGCCCATGGGCTTTCGGGTCCAGACCCGGCCCCCAAGCGGAACCAAACCTGATTGGGATTCTCTATAAATACTAGACCCTCACCCACCTTTTTGAGGTAATCAATCTTTTACCACTTAAATTCACCTAGTTATTGCTACTCTCTCACAGAGACTGACTAGATCGTCAGAGGGTCCGCCACCGGGACAAACCCCGGTGTTTCAGGACCGTCTACAGGTACACAAGACCTCGGATCCGAACCCTCTGATCCGAGCCCAGATCTCCGCCTCATTCCGAGGCCGCCGCAGGTTCCGCCCGGTCAGCCGAGGGTCGTCAGACGAGCAGCTTTCTCCTTCAAATACAAATTGAGTTCGAACTCACACCTGGTGCATCCACACGTCTCCCAGAAATAAACCGCATCAGGTTGGTGCCGTCTGTGGGAAACCTGCTTCAGAAGCCGACCCGAGCCCGACCATCAAGGCCCCTCGACAGCCGAACTCCCATGGCCTCCAGAGGCCAGGGGGCCGCGTCCTCCGTCAACCGACGGGACACACCCCCACCAAATACCAATGCCGGGCCACGCGCATCAAGGCACGGAGATTCCCATCAGGGATCCCGGCGAAGCGCCACCCATACAGTCCAACCCGACCTACGAGGAATAATCGTCAACCGTCAGATCACCCGCAGCAGGGGAAGGGCCGCTTCCAACCCGGCCCCGAACCATCCAAGACCACCGCCCGAGGGACGGAGGCCAGCACTCAGCCGCGTCGGAAGGCAACCTTCAGACCGACCGAACAGGGTCAAGGGAGCCCCCGTCACTCACAAGGAGTTCCAGGACTTCCGAAGAGAAATTCTTGGGGCTCTCCGACGGGCCCCAGGGGAGAAACCCTCCATTCCCAAACCAGGTCGGACACCGATGCCAGCGTGTCCCGACCATCAACAATCCAGCCAGAGGACGATGACATACTCCTAAGGCGCCTCCAAGAAATGGAAGATCGCCTCGATCACATAGGGGACGGCGGCCAAAGAGCGGCTCAGGGGTACAAACCTGTCCGTCCTCCCTTCTCCGCCCCCATCCTCCAGGTAGAAATACCCAGGAACTTCCGACCCCCTCAATTCGAGACCTACGACGGCGAGGGAGATCCTGCTGATCACATGGAGGGTTTCAAAACCCTCATGATGATTCACAGCGCCTCAGATCCCCTGCTGTGCCGAGCCTTCCCGGCCACCCTTCGGGGTCCGGCTCGTGAATGGTTCTCGAAGCTCGCCCCCGGCTCCATTTACTCCTTCGACCAACTAGAGGGAAATTTTCTTGCCCACTTTGTCACCAGCCGGAAGGCCGAAAGGACCAGCGCCTCATTACTTGGGCTCAAACAGATAGAGGGGGAGTCACTCAGAGTGTTCGTCCGAAGGTTTACCGCAGAGGCAAGATCGGTCTCCTCCCTCGATCCGGGCGTCGCCTCTACGGCATTTCGGCACAACGTCCGTCATGGACAACTGAAGGCTTCTCTGGCGAAGAAACCCCCCGTCGACTTTCCCGGCCTCCTCAGCAGGGTCGAGAAATACATTAGGGCGGAAGAGGCCCTTAACCCCGAAGATACCAAGGAGGCCATCGGGAAGGGAAAGCGGAAGGTCGAAGAGGTCGAACCATCAAAGAAAGCTCCGAGGGACGCGGGGGCCTTGAAGAAGGTCCCGCCGGTCCCCCGCTTCGAGAGGTACACTCCCTTGACGCACAACGTATCCGCCATCCTCTTAGAAATCGAAGACAAAGGCATTGTTCGACTACCCCCCCGGCCTAACAACGGCAAGAACCGAGACCAGCGCTTCTATTGCCGCTTCCACAGAGATCACGGGCACGAAACCGACCAGTGCCGAGCCCTGAAAGACGAAATTGAGGAACTCATCTCCAGGAGGTACCTCCGAGAATTCACCCGAGAAGTCCCACGGGATCGACGAGATACTAGGAACCGGAAGACCTCGCCTCCGAATCCTACTCCGAACCGCATCCAGGGTCGGGATCCCGATTCCGAGGGAGCCGCGGATACGCCCTTCATCTTGCATTGTGTCCACGGAGGGCCAATGGGAGTAAATTCAAATACTTCCCGAAAAGCCTTCATCCGGGAAGTGAATGCTGTCCACGACAATCCCTCCCCCAAGCTACAACCGATGCCGGTCTCCTTCTCAGGAGAGGACCTCGAGGGCGTTCGCCTACCCCACTGCGATGCCCTCGTCATTAGTCTCCACATGGCTAATTGTGAAGTTCGCCGAGTCCTCGTCGACAACGGCAGCTCGGTTAATATTCTTTTCCTCGAAGCCTTCGAGAATCTCAAGCTACCTAGAGGCAAGCTCAAGCCGGCCGGATACACCTTGCATGGGTTCTTCGGCGTCCCTGTCGTGATAGAAGGGATTGTCACCCTCGACGTTACCGCGGGATCGGCTCCTGTCAAGAGGACCGAGTCCATGGACTTCATGGTGG